>LPNX011112048.1:588401-664521 GCA_001517045.1 Pseudotsuga menziesii
CTAAAATATCCCTTGGGTCACGATCCTGAGAAATGTAGGTACCAAATTTAGCATGTTTGTAGTCACAATCGAGGTAATTAATTGCAATATTCAAATCGAATTGTTCTTCACTTAACTTAAAAATTTGCAGGTACTCGCACAGTACAAAGCATCGAAATTTTAATATACATTAAAAAGAAAGTAAAGAGACTTAAAAATTCAGTATTTTAGTAAATATCACGATAAACATGTGAAAAAAAACCTAACGAGTTTGGTGCATAAGTTTTAAATCGCATATGTGTGCCAACTCTGGCATCAAGCTCCTTGTGTTGGAGGAGCTTCTTCATGTATTCGTTAACTGCATGTAAACGGACAGCCGCATTGTCTGCATCCTCCATGGTTGTCCCTTTGTTCTACGCTGCCTCTGTTGTGGGTGAGCTGCCTCTATTGTGGGTTTTCACCCGCTTTTTCAGTCTTCGTGCTCAAAGTTTTGGGCCATACGAGGTTCGAGACACGGGGTAAGGCCAGGGGATTTGAGCGTCTGATCTGTTTAGTTTGTGGAAATTGCAGAAGTCTTTGGTAGGTTGTGACTCTCCAGAAATGTGAAGAATGGAAAGGATAACTCATTACGAAGGGGAATGATCCTGAGTGTGAAGCACAGATTAAAGTGAAAAGCATTTCTTGTTTGTGGGCGGTACCATAAGTGGCAACAAATAGAGTTTCTCTCCCTTCAAAAGTTCAAGTTCTTGTTGATTTCTCATATAAATGTGAACTAAGAATTCAATTTGCGTTTGGTAGCGAATAAGCTGAACTCGTAATAATCTGTAGCTAATTTAAATTTAAACATAAGATTAATTTAACTATTATGTGAAGAAATAAGATTAATTTAACTATTATGTGAAGAAATAATTTGTAGCCAATTTAAATTTAAATATAAAATTAATTTTAAATTTAAATTTAATTTTTTAAGAAGATCTTGTAACGTTTGTCCATATAAAGTTATATTGTAAAAACTTCTTGAAAAAAAAGTTATATTGTAAAAAATAGATATATTTTTAAATCATGTGCAAGGCCTCCCAAACAACCCATGGTTTTAGTGTACATGGTTTAGGAGGGTCTTGCAAATGCTTTTAAAACCATGTGCAAAGCTTCCTAAATCACCCATGGTTTTATTGTACATGGTTTAGGAGGGCCTTGTAAATGCTTTTAAGACCATGTGCAAGGCCTCCTAAACAACCCATGGCTTTAGGGGAGCCTTGCACATGGTTTTAAAACCATATATGGGGGAGAGGTTGTAATGTTCGTTTTTAACAAAATAAAAAATAATAAAAAATATTTATGTCGGCCATAAATAATATTAAATATTAATTATAAAAATATTATATGTAGAACTTAAATAAAAAGATGTGTCTTTTGGTTTCAATCAAATCAATGGCTATATATAGAACACACCAAAGCTGATAGCTCCTTGAATGCAATACTTAAGAAGATGTTTGCACCTGGATTAGATATTTGATCCCTCTCGGCGCTTGATAGAGCCTAGGATTTGGATCTATGCTGGTTTTTACAATGCTCTGTGTTAATGGTTTGTTCGTGTTCTTCCTTTTTCACCAGACAATCAAATTTTGACTATGACTGAGTAGCTACCTTGCCTCTATTTAAAACTTCCATGCAAAAGCTCTATTTATCTATATTCATATCTTGACTCCATATCCCAATGGTCATGTGTTCAGTTTCAACCAATATTACCAATTAAAAACAATTTTACTTATACATATATGGCCTTGTTAATATTTTTTGAGAGATCCCTCTCGGAAGAGAAAAAATCCAGCTTTCTCTTTAAAAGTGGTTTTTTCCGTTACCTGGGAATAGCCTTTACAGCCTTGGGTAATTTTCCAGTGTTAACATGGAGATTTTATTCTTTATCTCCAAACTCAATGATATCAGCCCAATTCCACTTGCGATGAACGTTGTCGCATCCGCCACCAGGCTAAGTATTACCTCATTTTAAATGATACCTTATACCGCCATGGCATCGATTCCATATTATGGCGTTGTCTCACCCACGAAGAAGATGAAATAATCTTGAATGATTTCCACGCTAGAGCTTGTGGCATTGATCTCTCTGGGTTGGCTACTTTCCATAAGATCTTGCACGCAGGGTATTTCCGGCCTTCGATTTTCAAAGACTATATTGAAACTATCAAGAAATTCCTGCCCTGTCAAATGTTTACCTCTAAGAAGTGCACCCATCCAACTCTTCTCCATCATGTCGTAGCAGTTGGCCCTTTTTCAAAATGGGGCATAGACTTTGTGCATTGTAGGCCTATCTTAGCCGAAGGGCATGGCTAAATTATTGTGGATGTGTACTACTTTACTAAATGGGATGAGGCAATTTCCACATATGTCAAAGATAGGAAAACGACTACGTTGTTACTATTTAACCATATCATTGCTAGGTTCGGGATTCCTAGGGCCATTGTGATCGATCATGGGTCACATTTCCAGAATAAAATGATGGAAGAATTGAGTACAAAATTAGGGTTTCGACATGATAAATATATGCCTTACTACCCTCAGGCTAATGGCCAAGTTGAAGAGATTAACAAAGTTTTAAAAACCATGCTTCAAAAAATGGTAGGGAAGGCCAAATCAAATTGGCATTTGCAAATTTTTTTTGAACTTTGGGCCTACATGACTACTGTAAAGACTTCCACTAGTTTCACACCATTTCAATTGGTGTACGGACTATAGGCTACTCTCCTAGTAGAATGCGATATTCCTTCTCTAAAGATCGTTGTAGAACTCTTGCCTAATACCACCATAGAAGAAGAACGATCTTTGTATTTGAATAATATTGATGAAACTTGTCGTGATGCTTCTTTAACTAATGAGGCACACAAACAACAGATGAAAACCTAATATGACAGATCTATTCAACCTCGCTCTTTCAATGAAGGATATTTGGTCTTGACATATGACCAGAAACATGATAAGCTGGGGGCAGGTAAATTTGAATCTATGTGGCACGGGCCTTATGTTATCAGTCATGTTTTGGAAAAAGGTGCATATGAGTTAGTGGACTACAATGGTATACCGTTGGGAGAGCCCCGCAACGAGCTCTACCTTAAAAGATACTATGCATAGGTCATCTAGCATAGCCTCTTTGTAAATACTGTTTATAGATTGTTGTGTGTCTTGTTTTGAAAAGTGTGGTTTTTTGTGTGATATAAGATGTGTTTTTTTTCAAAATATACTTATGTATGTCCTATGTTTAATGGGAATATGGCCATGTTTACTGGTTTCGTAGATGGTGCTAATCGTTACACATTGAAGCTTACATCGATGGCTTGGGTACTGTACTCTCCTACAGTGATCTGGTGAGTTCATGGGGTGTTTGTTTAGGTCCCTCCACCAACAATATCACAGAGTATTATGCAGTGATTGGATTGTTGATGGAAGCTCTAGATAATGATGTAAGGTAGATTAGGGTTTACCTAGACTCAAAATTAGTTGTTCAACAACTAAACCGAGTCTACACCATCTGGAACACCCTACTCCTTCGTACATTTCGAAGGGTTAGGCTCTTAGAAAGGTCATTTGAGAAAGTCACGTATCAACATATTTTGAGACATTTGAATGATTTGGAAGATTCCTTAGTGAATTTTGTTCTAGATTGGTATATTGCTCATAATTAAAATTCATTATAACATAAAAAACATGCATTTGATTTCATAAGTAGCTAACCATTCACATATCACATTTTTTGCACACACATCTATAAATAAGGTTTGTCATATATATATGTATATAAACTGTAAAGCTGAGATACAAAAAAGTGTTGAAGCATCAAGCTTTCAGATCACCCAAAGTCTAGGACTGTCATAGTTCAAAACACACATATATGGGGGAAAAAATAAAGCTTCGAAGATTTTAGTGTAAATACATATACAAAAATGAGAAGTCTCTATGGACTAGTCATTGTGCTGGTTCTCATGATAGCACATAACGGCCTGAACCACTCTACGGAGAATCCTAGCAAATCAGCTTGAGACTTCCGCGGTATGACCCTGGTAGCACCTAGGTAGGTCATCAATAGAGACATCAAGGATCCCTATAGTCAAACAATGCAAGTTCTCCTCAATATCCTTGAGCTCCTCATCCTCCTTAGTACGGTGAACCACCATGTCTCTGACTGCTACTCACCTCTCAATAGGTTGTGCTCCAGCTGGACAAGCAGGTACAATATCTACACAAATCATTTTTACATATCTCACCATTAAAAGGTTAAAATAAAAAATAAAAAAAATAATTGATAGCATCTTTCTTACCTTGTTCGTCCCACTCCTCTCCCTCTAGTAGTGGAATCTATGGGTCCTCACAGAAGTCTGCTCGCTCGTAGGAATAATCCTCTATCATAAGTAATTGGTTCCTCAACCAACGAAAGAAGACTGATCCGTAAACGACCTTGGAACCCCCGCCACCATGACGAGCAATGACATAGAACCATCTAAGAATCCTAGGATTCTCAACATCTAACCTAATCATGGCTACTTGAGGTCTCATATGAGGTACCCTCTCTAGGATGAAGGATACTATCACTGCTCCATATCCAAAATTATTAAGATGTCCCCATTTGCACTTGTTCAACTGGTCCTTTAGGTTGACTAACATACCCTCGCACTAGTTGAATACTGTGGGTGTCATACACTCTATGGCATATAACATTTGTGCCCTAGTAGTCAAGTGGGAAGATCTGGTCCCATCAACTTTCCTAATGGTGTAAGCCACTGTCCTCAAAGGACGGTCCACTATCCATTTGATAGGGAGCTTCCTCTCTTTGGGACACATCCCTAACAAACGATACCTGTCAATCAGGTCCTCTACAGTAGAATCACCACCCCATGGGCCAGATAGAACTACTTTTCTCCCTCTTTGAGACAACCCACTCATAAAGTATATGTCATATATATTAATAGTTAGTGTGTGTGTCCCAACCAAGAAATGTTGTTGGTTAGGGTCCCACATATCAATGATGTACTCGAGGAGACGTATGCAGGATTTCATCCCTGGCACTCTGAAGTATTTGAGCAACCCACAGTTTCAAAGAGCCTCCATAGTAGGTGGGTCATTGATTGCTTGGAAATCCTCTGTTTCATGCTCGCTTTGCTTCCAAATTACCATGGTTTGGATGCTTTTTACACTTACAAAACATTGAGAATATGCATTAAAACACACATCAGAATTGGAGGAAAGATGAAAAATCAATTTTTGATGGTTAAAGATGGCAGTTTTTGGTTTTCCCTAGCCACGTTGATTTAACTTTGTGTAGAAAGAGCACCCGATGCTCTTACTGGCTGTGGACATAGCGCCTACGGTGCCTTTGTCCCAACATCGCAGAGTGCCACTCTTAGGTGCTTCTATCGGTTGTGGACAGAGCACCTTTGGTGCCTTTGTCCTTCCGCTCACCTCGATCAGGATAAATACAGTCATCTTGAGTGTGCGTTCCCATTGGGAAAACACCCCAAAAACAAAACAAAAATGACTCAAAAAACAAGAAAACACCACTGTGAAAATGAAAGGAAAGGATTTGACACTTACCTGCTCCAAATGGTTCGAGAAATGGTAGACTGTAGCTCTTGGAATTAATGGATGAAGATTTTCTCCCTTTGCATCAACTTCACCTTCTCCAAATCGTAAAACCGAAATGGTAAAAGTTTCTTCACTTTGGTCATATTTATAGTAATTTTCACTTGTTTACTTTTAAATGTTATGGGTTTTATCATTTGTTTCCTATAGTTTTATTATTAAGATGGTTCTAATGTGGTTTTCAATATTTCCAGGTCAAATTCATCGAGCTCATGACTATGTTATAAGTTCTTTTTCTCTTTTTCATACTTAGGATAAAAATGAAAAATCACCGAGCATTTTTTACACTTTTCCCATGCTCGTTAAAAACCTAGTCAAAGAGTGTCGAGTCCACTTTTTCTTCTTTTTCAAACTCGAAGCCGCAACGAATTTATATTTAATCTCTTTTCAATATCCTTAAGAACAAAAAAAATTGCCAAGCGAACTTGTTACGTTCATGCTTGTAACAGTATCAGAATGATCGACTAGTCGGTGGTAGATTATCTCTTTTTTCAGACCGATTAGGCCTATTTACGAAAAATTAACACTCTGGTTGATATCATCCAGAAGAGTTCGCTGAGGGATTATTTTTATAATTTTTCGGGCCTTAGGGACCAAATTGACGAAAAAAGGACCTTCTGAAGTCTCCTTGTGTCTTCGTTCAAACTTTCTAAACATGAACGATACTGAGTTCACTTTCATCGAACTCATGAAATCAAATGATGAAGGACCCTTTCTAGGAACGAACCTCTAATTTTTAGGTTCGTAAAATATGTGAGAATAGAATCATTGCTTTATGAGCTACAATGAGTGTTTGTTACCATATTTGAACTCATAAAAATGAAAAGAGCCACTCATCCCTCGAGATGGGAAAATTAAGGGAAAGGGAAGTATTTTTGCATTTTATTTTATGGCATCTCCCAGTCTACCTTTGAACATGTCACCTGTCTGTATTTGCATATCTGAGTAGTTGGGTATTCAGTTTGTCTCCAAGTCAATCCACTTTCGTGATTCACATGAATGCTTTGAGTCAATTCAAAGAATGCATTGTCATATTCCTTACATTACATCTGGTTTCTATCTCGTCCAGTCAATGCTGCCAAGTCACTTGTCATGCCGCAAATTTTTCGAAGGTTGTCTCTTCCAAAATTCAACTCATCAGTAACTATACCTTCCTACAAAATCGGTCGTGTCTGATCTAGTTTCATGGTTGTCTCATCACTTCAAAAATAAAATTTTGTTCCATGTTTTGTGTGGATGGTGGGTGAAACATCATGGCCCTCCTTCGATGAGTCTCTTCCTGTCGAATTCAGTCCATCATCCAGGAACTAGATTTAGAAACCTAGTCAAGTACCTTGAAGCCTGCATACCTCAATGTAAGGTTTCCTCACTTACAACAGCAGGTTTTCATCAATGACCTTTGATTGAAAGATTCTATCAAGTGTTTGACTTCAAAACATCCATTCACACTTGGGAGAATATACTGATATACCTTGGGGATCATTGACATCAATGGTGATTTCCCTTGCACTTGTTAACTGTATACCTCAATGACTGGTAATCAAGTGGTTTCTACCATGTTCAACGTTAAGACATCTATTCACTTCGTTAGAATCATAATGGTTGGGAATAGGAATGAAGACCCTAAGTAGTTAGGATTTATTAGCATAATTTCCTATCCTTAGGTTGCGATGGAATATTATTTGGAGTCGTGACATGGATCCACATTGTATGTTTGGTGGCTATGTCCAGTACTAGGTTCAGATAACATGGATCTACTTTGTATGTTTCATAGCCATGGTCCGCTCTCTATGTCATTTATCATGGATCTACATTGTATTCTTGGTAGCCATGACATGGTCATCTTCATGGATCTACAATGTATTGGTCTGTAGCCATTATTGAGTCATACAAGTCAGTTACTGGTCTTATGTCAGTTGTGAACTCATCTCTTACAGCCTCTAATACTGGATTGATGTCTACCAAAGTATTTCACCTATCACATCCTTCTAGCTTCATACTTTGGGGGGCATTATGTTGCACCTGAAAATAACACTATTTCTTGATGACCCTTTAGAAATCATGGTTAGAGTTTCCTTTGGTGACTTTTTTCCATCCTTAGGGAGACTGACGCTTTTCTTAGTTATGACAGGGCACCGCCAGTGCACTATCCTATGGAGAAAAGAGCACTGACACCTTTTTGTCTGTTGACAATAGGAGCCATCAGTTCTCTTCCCTTTTGATCAAGAAGCATTGATGCTTTTTCACCTTAATCCAAGTGCGTTGGTGGACCTTAAACATGAAAAAATAATATTCTAGAAGCTTCCTTGCGAAAGTCTTCATGGAGTTGGTTCCTACTAGCTACGGAGAGGTGGAATTCTCCTTCCTCACCTATTGGTATCACCTCCTATCCATTTCCTAAGTGAATCTCATGTCATTTGGAATATAAATGAAGCCTTCATGGAGTGAGTGGGATAGGCCAAAGCAATCACCCTTATGTTGTTGGACTAAGATCTGATTTAGAGATAGGTTTGAGTGAGTCCATGTGTGAAGAGATTGTTGTGAGTGAGGAGTATTGTAAGTCCATTATGCAAGACAAATCTGGAAACATCAAGACTTTATTTGTAGATTTACCTTCTTTATTCATTAATACAAAAGTGTTCCCCTTTCCCATACTTAATTTGTGTCAATATCAATTAAATATTATTAGATTCCTTGATCACTAGCATGGATTGTTAATTTGTCATGATGCTCTCATCTCGTTGTGTTGTTTCTTGATATTTCATTGCAAGTACTGAAGGTTGCATGCAAAATACAGGAACAAGGAAAAAAGTGTTCATATCTAAGGCATGAGAGTGGTTTTGCGTTGAGTAAATTAACTATCTAGGGAAATGATATGCTGATGTGTTTCTTTTGTTATATTCTTGTATCATACAGGGTAGAGGAACAAGCGGTGTATGCACTAGTAGCATAATAGCTTGAAACACGAAGGATACTGAATTTTCATATTCCTAAGAACCTATATGTTTGACCCTTTTAGGTTTCAAACACCAGTAAGGTTGAAGTCTACTACCAGGATTCTCAAATTCCCAATTGGTGCAAACTGAAATATTTACAAGCAGTTTGAAAGAAACGAATGACTAAAATGAACTTAGGAAGCTTATAGAACTCAGTTTTTTAGTATTTTTACATCGTCATTTCTGGTTTTATAACATATCTAAATAGTAAAAAATCATCCTAAGGGTTGCAATAGAAAAAATAGTCACTAGGACTATGCAACAAGCTAAACTTATGGGATTTCCAAACACAAGAAATGGGTCACTAATCTTCATTTTAAGACATGTAATATCATTACTATAAATTGATTTAGTTTTCAGACCATAAAGGAAATAAAATTATATTTTTAGACCAACTAATTAACTCAAACTCAAAAACTAGTCCCTTATCCCTTGAAATCTAGGTAAGGTGTTAAAGATCCTTATGAAACTTAATCAAACAAGTTCATAATGCTGTGAAAATTTTAGATATCATTAATCACATCATAATATATTAGTGAGGGTACCAAAATAATCTCACTGGAAGCTTAGAACAACCTCTTACAACATTAAACCCATAAAATGGATCCCAGAGCTAGGAAACTAGGTGGAATCGAATGTTGAGCCACCCAAAGTATAGGAATACGATGGATATGGTATGAACCTAATATTAAATGGAATAATAAATATTATTACATTAATACATCTAATTGGGGTTGAAATTCCCATTACAAATACTCCATAATATCCATAATAACCAAAAATGGACAAGAATAAGAGAGAAGAATAGATTTCACTAAAGTGAGATCTTTAATCTCCACTGAATGATCTGGAATTTAGCTGAATTAAAAATCAGAACCTGCAGTGAAAATTCTACAATGTATGCACTGAAATTAAGAACAAAACATGAAATCCACTTGCTAAGGGGCACACCACGCAAAGCTTCAATTGAGGGAAATAACTCAACCACTAAGAGAAAACTATCAAACTCAAAAACAAAATGACCAAAACTTGGTAGAGGGGTGATATCTCCTTCCTACAGGAAAGTTAGCTTCATTCCCAAACCACCTTGACCAATGCACCCTCATGGATAAATGGAGAAACTTGCTCACTTTCCTTCTTTTTCACTAACATGGATTTTCTTCTTTTTTGGAAACATCGATAGTGTATTTCATGCAACAAAACCTTATTTCACATCTATAAGTAACACATTCCCACTTTCCTAGATGCCATTATAACACACCTACAATCACTAGTGGATGTTTTAGGACAATATTGCTAGAAATTTCAAGCCAACTAAGGTCTAATACCATATTAAAAATAGACATCGTGAGAAAAGTAACACGAACAATCACAAATAAATCATAATGCATAAGATATTTAACTCTAGAAACCATTTACTTAGAAACTAGCACCTAATAAATATCTTTTATTACATTGTCAAATCTGGGCAATTCAAATGAAGGACATGCCCTTAGACACACATAACAATGGAGTTCACCAAGTCTTTAAATAGGCTTCCTCACATCAAATAACATGGAATCGTAAATGACCAATGGTAAACCCATCAATGACCAAATATATGTTAACCTCTTTATTATTTAACCATGTCTGACCAAGTTAATCTTAACTTAACATATTTACCCTCAAATAGATATAAAATTTGGAGAACACAAATATTTGGCACCAAGATTGGAAGTTGGAAAAAAATTAGGATTAGATGGTGATTTTGTTGATGCATGGATTTTTTTCCTAGAAGATTCGTTGAGAATGCATACTAGAGTGAAAGATCATCATGATGATTTGGTGTGGGATAAAAATTAAAATTCAAGGGTCTACTTAGCCAAATAATGTAGGTTATATGCAATTGGTAGAAGCTAATATTCATAGTAAGTCTTTGTCCAAAATATGGAAAGTAAAGCCTACCCCCCCAAAACATTTGTCTTTTCGTAGAGGAACAAAAATACATCATGGTTTTTTTGTAGAAAACAAGTAAACATGACCAAAATATCAATGTGTTGTGCATCAAGGGAATGAATTAGGTAATCATGTAATTCTTTAATAATCCTTTGAGCACCATATTTGCAGCAATATGACTAGATGGTTGTGTTTCCAAAATTTGTGGCAAAGTCCAACAATTGATTTATGTGTGGAATCATGGTTTTAAAAGAATAAACTAATTGTTTTTAGAGATGTTCCATTTATCATAATCTAGGTAATTTGGTTGGCACACAATGAATTAATATTTTAGAATAGTAAAATGCAAACATTTCACATATTTTGCCAAACATGTGCCATGGGGGATTCACCTTGTTGAGGAATATCTTATCATGTTCATTCATAAAGGGGGTTTTTTAATTGTGAAAAATAAGGTTAATATATTATAGGTAATGGGGGGTGGGGAATAGGGTATGGGGCGTTTATAGGCACTGGGAGGGTATACAAAGGGGTTTCTAGTAAAAATAAGGGTTTTTTAATTGGAAATATGTATTGGGAGGGGACTTAACAAAATTCTTTTTGGAAGTAATTATTAATATCTAGTAAAATTAGGGGTATTGTTTAATATCCCATGGACGAAGGCGATATGACATAGTTTCACCAAGTGAACACCACGTGATATGTGCAAACTATCAATTATGCGAGGTGACTAAAGTAGCACCAAATTATGGATGGGATATTTCCTAAACAAGACTTATCCTTGAGAATTTTTAGTTGGATATTTTTAGGGTCACTAGAATATGAGAATCATTGGTGGCATTTCTTATTATGATGACAATCATTATATACAATTTAAATAATAATGGGGGTGTGGTACAAACAATTTCATAGAATTGAGGACCATATAAGGGCTCACGAGTTGGATTTTGATCAAGAAATCACACAACTACAGTTACATTTTCGATAAATGGATGGATAATCATAGACCATATTCATAACTTGGCTATTCAAGAAAATTTTCCAAATTCTCATTTTGTACATCACAGGGAAAAATATCATGAATCAATAGTCAATATTCTAGTTTCCTGAGAACGAGCAGTGGCAACCTTCTTCATCTCCAAAACAAGAGATCCCGAGTCACATCCAAATTCATATGTCAGATCCACGGATATAACAAGAAGACATAAAGAGACCATGCTCTAGAGCATTCATTATATCATGGTATTACATTTCAAGTTTTGAGTCTCATAACCACCAATATATTTTATACTCCTAACGTTTTTCTTGATAGGGGGGATGATGGATTGTTAGAAACAAGCGAGCGATAAAAAGCGAGTCGGGTTAAGAAAGCCTAAAATAAATTCAAATCCATGTTCCACTGAGCATGATTTGGTTTTTTGTTTTCCTAAAACCACCAATTCAATAGAAGACATCAATCTTCGATTGTGTCTAATAGACATCAGTTTATGGTGGTCCTTAAAGCACCGCCTTCTTGAAGGAACCACTGATCCATAGATCCAATTTTTAGAAAGAACTGTTGAGAAATAATTAGAGTTATCACCAAGTTTCAGAGTTTGTGGTCATCCTAAAACCACCCACTTGGTAGAAGACATAAGTGTATGTTGCTTCTGCTATATATTTTTGTTTGTTGTCAATAAAAAACACCAACTCAGAGAGAACTTATATTTAGCAAAATATGTCAACTTATGCTATCTTACTTATCCAATTCAGATTGTCAAGTTGGGGATGTTAATCCTTCGACATTTTCCACTTTGAAAATTTATTTCTAGTTCTCTTTTCTTGGACCCACACATAGCCCTTTGGATTAAAGGGGAGAATGTTGGAAACCTAATCGGTAGGGTTTGGCATATTTCATATTATTGTGAATTATTAACGTCAAGTTCCATAGGTCAATAGGAAAGGTCATGAGGAGTCCAAGATATGTGATCTTGATTTAAAATGAATATCTATTAAGTTGTTTCGGTTAGTCATCAACTTAAGGAATCCAATACTTTGAGCATAGGTATTCCCACCTTAGGGAATATATCCATTTTGCAAGTAAATTTATGATCCTTGGTCTACTAAGATACCCCTTGGTTTTCCTTTCAAACTCTCCAAAAATTGAGAATGTATTTCAGCCATGAGTTCCTGTTTTTCCCTCACACATTAAAGGGATATGTTCTAACCAAATTTTATCATTAATAACCATAAAGTTTAACTATACCACATTATCATTAGTTTTTAGTTACCTTGAACCATTTCTTTAGCGTCTTTACTTATGTGTAATTTATGCACAATGCCAATGTCCCGTCCTCTTACTTGCCAAATAATTTTAAATATGCCCAAGGTGATACATTAGGTCTTATTATTACTTTATCTAATAACTATTGTAATTGTGACCTAAGTTTATTTAGTTATAGAAAAACAATTAAAAAGTAATGTCTTGAATACAATGCCAAGGATCAGGTACGCATGCAAGGAGGACATATAGAGAAACTCATAAAAGACATGGAGAAATTGCTTAATTTGTAACAAGAGAGACATTTTTGGGGTAACTCCTTTCCGATAGTGTGAGCTGAAGATGAGGACTCAATCCATCAGTCACTTAAGCTTCCTTTAATTAATTTTTATGTTTTACAAGTCTGTAGTTATGTTAGGATAATATATTTGTGTTTACAAGTTAAAAGACATTGTAGTAGTTTGTGGAATATTATTTGTAAAAGTTTAAAATCAGGTTATGGAAATATTAAGTTTGGATTTTTTTTATCCACCTTCATTATGGGGTGATATATTTTTTGTAAATCTTGGTTGTTTGCGGCCCTTTTTGCTAAGCCCAAATTACGACTAATAACTTAATCATGAAATCAAACTATAATCTTAAATGTAGAAAAAAAAACCATTATTAAACATGTCATTAAATTGTCCTAAGATAAGATGGCCATCTAAAATTAGGAATTGGATAGAGTGTAATCAAACACACTAGAATAGTCATGGAAATTGTGTAGACCAATAATTTTTGGAAGACCATTTTGTGTTCAAATCATCATTACCATAATTCAAATGGATTCAACGATGTCAAATTAATTTAATATTAAATTTGCATATACAAAAAGTATAGATCTCATCATTCAATTTTTTACGACCATCAAATACAAGCAGGTCCCTATCATAATTACTACTAAAATGAAAGACAATTTATGTAAAATTAAAAACAAATTATAATAAATCTAATTTAAATTGTATATTACAAATGTATATATCCTATATAACAAGAATTGTATACACAACATTACAATAATTTTAAATTTGTTCATAAAGCCTCACTATTAGAAAGGAATGATGCTCTTTTGTGTCAATATGTCCATTTACCCAAATTTGCTATAATGAATTTATTTCCAAATTAATATTATATAGTTAATACAAATAAGTACAATAAGATGGTTGTTGCATTATCATATAAGGTGTTGAAGTTGTATAATCATGATAGTGATATCGTCATTGGAATCCCTAGAAATTGCTAGCTCTAGAAGCTTTTGGCTAGCAACAAGAGGACCTCCTCTTTCTAGTCCTACACAGAAAACGCCTGGCAATATCCATTGCCTTCTGATTAGTTATCACTTCCCAGATCCCATCTGTTTCCATAATCAAGAACTCAAAGTCACTAGACGTATTGTCAATAATTGTGGTGTTTGGTTCCGGTGTTACCAATTCTTTATATTCATAATCACCTATCCGCCTGGATACAACCAGCCTTCCAACTCTTAGAAATCCACCACATTTCAACACAAGTCCCCCCAACTTATATATGCATTCTTTCTCGTCCTCCCTTGCAGCTTTATGATCACATGTAAGTTCTTGGGAATCACCTCCACGTCTGCTAATAACTGCTCGAGAATCTCCATCGTTGGAAACCGCTAACTTACCATATATAATGAGAGCAGTCACACAAGTAGTACCGCTGGAAACCACCTGCGCCACAAACTCTTCATCTGTTCTCAAGTTTCGAATCTCACTTCCTGATCAAGATTCTTGTTGTTAAGAATATTACTTTTATTAATAATAATATGATCGCCATCATCTTCCATTGCCTAAAGAAGAGCTCCCACAATATTGTTTCCAATATTTTCAACAACAAAATCTGTATTTGCGTGACCACCTTGACCATCAAATACACAAAAAAATAGGACATCCTCGACGTCAAAATCATGTTCCTATTCTTGTTCTTGTTCCTCCTGTACTTGAGAATCATAAACAACATTGATAGTCATTGTCATGACCTTGTGTGTGTCCTCCATGGATTTTTTTTCCCTTTCCCCTTTTTGCATGAAACTGCATAATCAGATCCTTTTATGTAATGCCAATTTTATTTTTTTCAATATATTGTTATATGTATGTAACACTACCTAATTCTGGAAAGTTTGTACTTTTGAATTATTGCTAGTTTTAAATCATTTCAATGCATTTTTTTAAAATACTTAGGAAACTTTAATTTAACGAATTTGTGGTTTTATTTATGAATTTAATGGTCAATCATGTAAAATATTGATAGTAAAATATTTTAGATGATTATGAGCTCAAAAAAAACGTATAGTGTGTAGCTTAATATCGAAAGGATTTTTCTACATCATATCTTTAATATGATGTTGGAGTTTTGTTGCAGGTGTACGTTAGGAGTATGTTTTGGAGATTGGATGGATCACTTACACATGTATTTCTATGGGATTTTATGAGCTGGTAGATATTAATTATGTCTCTCAAATCCCTCAAAAATCTGGCCACAACCCCATAAAAAAGTGACGATGGTAAGGATTTAAAGTTGGGACCAGACCACTATGTGGCAAAGACTTCTGCAGTGGTTGTCATTAGAAAGGATGGTACATCTGACAATATTGTCAGTAGTAAATGTCATTTTGATGGCCTAGGGTTGGGATCTCCTACCAAATATGATTTAGGTCTTTTCTGTAATATTCTGATAATTCATTTTGCATATGAGTCTCATGAAAGTATTGAAGCTGGAGGACGAAAACTTTCGACATTTCCTATTGTGGAAGAATATGATGAATGTGTTGTTTCTCTGAATGGAACTGAGGTGGTTGGTTTCTTGAATGAAATTTTTTTTGGTTGTGCTTTGTGGAATACGCCTGGAAATGTAGTGGTGTTTGATTTATGTATAGATGTCCTGAAAATAATAAGAGAGAATTGTTGTCTGGATGTTAGGTATACGTCTGGCAATGATTCCTTTTCTGGGTTGAGGATCCCTTTAGTCTTGGATGATGAAACAAATAGCAGGGTTTATAAACAAAATTATTTCATAGACCTGCAGTGTGGTAGTGGAACTTCTTCAAAACATATGAAGTAGGTGATACATAAAAAACCTAAACCAATTATGTTGGTTGTGGGTGAGGATGTGCATCTGAATGACATTGTTTTGACTAAGGATAGGACTCTCGTGGGTCATTTTAGTGGAAGGAGAACAAATTAAACGGGTGTTAACTCTTGGCATAAATGTACATGGTTGAATTCTGTGGAGGTGGTTCCAAAGGTTTTTGTCTTTCCAAGAGAATGGTTGGATTTCAAATTCCATAATTCTTTTGATGTGGCTAAAATTTTAGCAGGTTCTTGGAAATGGGATAATGCATATTTATTTTTGAAGTGTTGGAATCCATTATTTGAAATGCATACTGAAAGAAAATTTTGGGATGAAAAGCATGTTAAAATATGGTAGGTGAAGGCGAAAAAAGTGATTCCTAGTGCTGATGCAATCCATGATCTTAATTTTATGGATGAAGGAATAATGGAGGACAAATATTTATTATCTGAGATGCAAGCGCAGATGGAATATGACCCTAATGGACTTAGAGAGTATTCTAAAAGGATTAATACAGGTATGGGAATTGATCCTTTAAAACCTCTTTGTTTTACTCTTGATTTTTTTAATTGAACATGCTTTTAGAATGAATTTGCGTGATTTGGGGGAGTCCATTTTTTTCATATAAGAGATGGATATGTTAAATGTGATTTAATTCTATGGTGAGGCCTCCGAATGATGTAAATTATCTAAAAAATTTGAGTATGAGGGGATTAGGTTTTGAATAACCTTTTAAGGTTAATCCTAAACTAAATCGGATGGATATTATCTGAGATCTTGCTCAAAAGATCTTTCCTCTGGTATACGTGTGGTTAATGGGAGTCTTATATTATCTGGAAATGCTATCGGTAAAGAGGTTTTGAAGATTTCATGTGCTTTGAATATTTGACATGGTAAAGAGGGGTCTGTTTTGAATCTTCGTCAACTTTCTGGTGTGCTTAGAGTAAGGGACTCCTCTAAGAAAGTTTGGTAATGATAGTTTCATCTCTAAACTGTCGGGGTTTAGCTAGTTTATCCAAAAAAATAACACTCGAGAGGTTGGTTGAAGTTTAGAAACTATATATATTAATATTACATGAGAGTATGTGTGAAGGTGTTGTAATTGTCTCGAAGTTGGATATCATTATTAAGGGATCGATGTTTGAAGGTGTGGACGCAAAAGGAAAATCGGGAGGGTTATTACTAGGATGGAAGGTAAACTATTTCCTCTTTAAGAATGTTTGGGTGATTTTTTTTAGTATTGGTATTTCTCTTTAATTTATTGAATTAGAGATCAATTTATGTTTTGTAAATATTTATGTCCTGTACCAGAAGTGAGAATTTTTTTGGAACAACCTATCGTCTAAAGACTGCATAGTGAAGGATAATATTATAATAGGTGGGGATTTGAACTTTTCTTTGGGAAAATACAAGATTTGGGGTCCAACGGATTGAGTGGATAGTTTATTTGATTTTTTTCCATGAAAATGTTTGAGCATGGATTACTCAATATTGAACCTTCAAAATTGTTTCCTACTTGGTCTAACAAAAGGGTGGGTCATGACAAAATTTGCAAAAGATTAGAAGATTTCCTGTCTCTGAAGATCTTATGGATAAGAAATTTGGATTTTTTCAATGGGTGGGCCAAGGTAGAGTCTTAGATCATTATCCGATGATGCTAAAATTATATAAAGGTGAAAAAAAGTCGCATTGTTCGCTCAAGAGTTTAATGCAAATTGGTTAAAAGATGAGTGTTTTGTATTTATGTTGAAGGATACGTGGAATGTCTATGAGGAAAATTCTCTTCTTTCTCCCTCTGTTCATTTTGATGGGGATTTGCAAATGATCAAGGAAGTTTCCATACTTTGGTCGGTTCAAAAAAAAAGATAAGGATGAGAAGGATATAAACATTATTGAGAAGTTATTGGTGGAAAAAATTAATAAGGTTGGGTTTGGGTTCTTTTCAGAAGATACCAAAGAGGATTTTTTTATTTTTGGAAGCTTGCAGAAGGATGATTCTTTTGTATCTTGATAATGAAGCTGGAAAAAAAAGTGGTGCTCAATGGCTTACTTGTGGCGATGAGAATACTTATTTTTTCATAAATATACAAATTACAGGAAAAATGTTAATTATATTTGGAAGATTGCTTATGAAGATGGTGCTGAGGTCGAAGGTTTTGATAATATTCTTGAATCTGGAGTTAAACATTTCAGGAATGTTTTCAAAGACAATAACAACTTATCATTACTTGATATCATGAAGATTGCTTAGAATTTTCTTTCATTTGTTTTTGCAGAGGAAAATGAAGAACTTATGACTGAGGTTACCTTAAATGAACTTCAACCAATTTTATCTCTTTGTAAGAATGACAAAATCCTAGGTTTGAATGGGATTCTAGTTGAGGTTTTTAGGGTTTTGTTTGATGTAATTTCTCTGGACTTATTAAGGATTGTTGAATATTCTAGGAAGAGTGGAAAAATTCTTGTTATTTTTAACTCGACTTGGATTGCATTAATCCCTATAAATGATTCTCCTAATTATTTCAAGGATTTTAGGCCTATATCATTTTGCAATTGCATCTACAAGATATTTGGGAAAGTTATCTTTACTAGAATTAAAAGGGTGTTAAGTCACTATATTTTTGGGGATAAATTTGCGTTTCTTCCTGGGAATAAGATGCATGATGCAGTTGGGGAGGTGTAAGAAGTAATGCATAATATATAGAGAAAGAGACTTAAAGTGGTTGTTATAAAAATCAACCTGTCAAAAGCCTATGATAGGGTTAACTGGAATTATCTTAGGGTTATCCTATCTCGCATTGTGTTTGGTGCTCCCTTCATCTCCTAGGTGATGGGAAGCCTCTCCACTGTATCTTTTGTGATATTTATTAATGTATCTGATTCTCCTTTCTTTCATCATAGTTGTGGTTTACGAAAAGGGTGTCCTTCAACACCGCTTTTGTTTCTCATTGTAGTTGAAGGACTTGGTAGAGGTATATTAGCTACGATCATGGAGATATTACAGGGCTATCATTTGGGAATGTGATTTTTCTTTCTCTTTTACTTTTTGTTGATGATATAATCATGATTATTGATGGATCTGTTAAGGACCTATTGAAATTACATGAATTTTTAAGTTGTTTCTGTAGGGAATGAGGGATGATGGTTAATCAAGGTAAATCTAAATTACTTTATAAAGGCCTAGATGACCTTGAAGTGAATTTTCTCAAGAATATTTTTCCTTACTCTATGGATAAGATCTAGGTGGGTTTGAAGTACTTAGGATTCAAATTAAAACCCTGCAGATACTTTATAAATTACTAGGACTCGTTAATGACCAAATGTGAAAATAGGATAAAAAACTGGAGTCATAGATGGTTGTCTAAAGGTGGGAAGCTGGTTCTGATTAAAACTATTCTTGAAGCAATTATTATCTATTGGATGCACTTTTGGATTCCCATTGGCATTATCAAAAAAATAAGGAAGATTTGTTTTAATTTTTTTATGGTCTGTCAATCATGAGCAACAAGGTTTAGCTTGGAATTCATGGAAAGTTTTGTCCTGACCTAAGGTTTATGGTGGATGGGGTTTAAAAACACCTTCTATTTTTTCAAAAGTTCTCGCTGCTAAAAGAGTTTGGAATATTATACATGGCTCTGGTTTATGGGTATGTATCATCAAGCAAAATTATAGTCAGCCTATGTCTCTTTTAGACTGTATAAGAAGTACCTCTAAATACCGAAGGAACATTTCAATTTGTTGGAAAGCAGTGTTACAGTCTTATGAATTGATTGGAGAGGGTTTTGTGTGGAAGATCGAGAATGGGTCTATTTTTATAATTGGTATCGATCCATGTGTAGGATGCAGATGGAGACACTTATTGCCACAACATATGGTGTATTATTTTCATAGTCATGGTTTTTTTCATTTTTGAAAGATATTGTAAATCCAAGGAAATCAACCTTTCTGGAACAAGGATGGATCTCATCGGAAAATGTTGGCATAGAGGATTCACGTGATGGAATTATTTGGAAGGATTACATTGCTATTTTGAAAGCCAGTAACATCGTATTATCTAGGAATGAAGATGAGTTTGTTTGGATCTACTCTAAAATGGGTAACTACTCTTCAAAATATGGATGCACTCACTTGATCAAGGAAAGGGAAGATCAATAGACAATTTGGTGGTGGAAGGTGATCTGGAAATTCAAATGTCCTATGAAGACTAAGATTTTCATGTGGTTTTTACTTTCAAAAAATATTTAACTTGGGACATATTGCACGAAAAAGGAAGGGAATGTCCCAGTAGATGTTACCTTTGCAAGGAGGATGAATATTCTAATTTACATTTGGGGGTGGAATGTAACTATACAAAATCTGTCTGGTTTGAAATTGAAAGTAATGTAAAAATGAAACATTTGTGGGAAGGTGATTCTATGGATATATGCTTTAAAAACTAGATTACAAAAGAGGAAGTTAAGCATTACAAATATCTCCCTTTAAGAGTATCTTAGTATATTTGGATAGGAAAAAATATTTGTTGTTTTGGGGATAAATTTATATTACCTATTCAATGTTCTTTTGAAAGTTTGGGGACCTTGAGATCCATCCCACAAGATAATATTATTATCAAAACCATATTAGTTGTTGAGGAAATAATTAAGAAAACTTTTCCTTGGGTCTATTTTGATGGAGCAGTTATAGGGGAACATAGATCTTGTGGTGCAGGAGGGATTATTTTCATATATGAGTATTATTGGTATAAGTTTAAAGTTGGACTTGGAGAAGGAACAAACAATTTTTCAGAGATTAGTGGTATAAAGTTGCTCCTTAGACTGGCTTATGAAAAGAATATAAAAAAGATTCAGATATATGGAGATTCTCAAATTATCATTAAGGGGATATTAGGCCAAAATAGAATTCACAATATTTAGTGGATTCCTTTGTTGAATGAGGTCCAAAGGTATTCTAAGCATATGGAACATACAGAAATAAAGCATATTTACAGAGAAAGAAATGACATGGTAGATGAATTAGCTAAAGATGGAACACTTTTGCAGGATGGAACATGGAATATCTATGAGTTTAAAAATTCAGTATTAATAGAGACTCTTCAGAATTTTTAAATGTTTTGACAATTTACAGTTGAAGTTTTGTGCATAATACGGGTTGTTGAAACCATACCATACTTTTTTCTTATGGAATATTATGTTGGAAAAACTTTTTGCTACATTTTTTATGATTTTGAATATGTCATATATGAAGATGGAAATCACGATCCATTTTGTTACTTGACACTTGATGAATATTAAATCTTTATTATTGCAATTTTTTGGTCAAATGTATTAGAAGGGTAACTTATTAAAGAAGGTGATTGGGGACCAAATTTATGGTTTTTTGAGTGATGGATCATGCTGATAGTATGATGCATCTGAAGAATGTAACCTTTTATAGTATCAATAGAAGTTTATGAGTCTTTTATGTGGAAAAAAATCATAACCAATAAAAGTAATAGAAACTCATTATATCCAACCATAGTGAACCAAAATCATGCATACTCAATGAAAAGTAGTGATAGAGGATCCATGATATATTATTAAGAATAATAAAACATAATTATCCATTAGGAATAGGGATTTGTCTATTTGTTAATTTTTTTTTTACTTTTCGGTGATTATTTTGTTAGAATATTGTTTTTCTTTCTCCAAAATATGAATTTTGAAGTTCCCAAATCATGTTTTTGAAAGAAGAAATGAATTTACGAGCCTCAAATACCTCAAGGAAATGAAGATTATGCAAGTTTAAAAACTATCATATGTTTTTTGAAGAATTAGTATAAAGTATCTATCATATTATGTGAAAAACAAGCCAGAAAAATAAACCAAAAAAAGGTTGAAAACATCTAACATTTAGACTATTGCTTAGGAATTATAATCAAGTAAACCTAGTTAAAACACAATCAAGTAAACTCATAAAAAATAAAGCACAAATACATTAAAGTGTTCCATGTATGCTATGATAACCACCCAAATTCAAGCATAATCCATAGTAAATTCTAAGCATTTATTAAGAACTATAAGGAAGTTAACAATAGGAAACCATAGTCAACACGAGTATCTAATAGCCAAGTGCTAAACATTATGTAAAATTAAAAAATAAAGTAGTGAAAAAATTCCTTCCAACTCATAAAAAAAATTAGAACCAAATATAAGTAACTAAAAAATTCATGTTAAAGTTAGATTCTCCAAGCACCAAAGGGATGAAAATTATTGAAGTGTAATGTTTTTAAAACATGTAAGAAAATTAAGATAAAAAAATACCTTAAGAAATAGGATCCCTCTTGTGCTTGGTAGATACGGGTTTAAGATGGATCTATGTTGGTATTAAACTAATGTTAACTATAGTCAACAAATGTTGTTTGTACAACAAGTCCACAAATCAACTTTAATTTTACTATGATCAACCGTTAAGAACTATTGAATTTAATCATGGTTAAACATGAGGAACTTGAATCAACCATAATCAGCCATGGAAAGCCCATACTCAACTGTGGAAATCCATTAAACTAAAGTCAACTTTACATGAAAGTAGTTAACCATAGTCAAACATAGTCAACAAAAGTAAAATATATTAATAAAAAACTACTGATAAAATCACCTTATTAAATTCTTAATTACTATATATTATAGAATAGGAAAATATTTAATTTTTAAGAAATCCATCATCTTAACTATATCACACGGATTTTAGATAGTTAGCACTAAACTAATCCCCATTCCCACTCTCTATCACAATCACATAATGAGTACTCTTGAAATATACAAAATCATACATAGAGTGAGATCACTCAAGATAGAAGGTGAGTATGCGATATATAACTTACTTAGGACCCACTCTAAGTAGCCTATTCCCAATTATGATAACCATTGGATTAATAATTTTTTTAGGATACTCTAAACCTCTATACCTATTGAATTTACTCAAATAAATTATTAATCCTTTCCCAAATTGTTTGACATTATTGACTCTAGCCTTTATGTCGTCCAATTTATATTTCATTAAGGTTTCGTGATTACATTCTCTCAAACTTCAACATTCATATAGAAGTATAATATAATGCGATTCCTATAATAATCATTACATTATTAAGGATAAATTATAGGAGTTCCTATAATGCCTTTTTTTAATATATTTTTTAATATGGGATTGTCATCTATCTGTTCGAGTACACAGGGTACTCTCAAAAGACCGAACACCTAGAGCAACCACTTCACACAAATGAATCACAGAACAATACACTGATGTTTTTCACATGGTTAAAACCCTCGAGAGGGAAACAGTCCACGGCCCCAGCCAAATAGCTACTTGGAGCAATTTATTATGCAAAAGAAAGAAAGTTACATGAGCTTCTCATAATCGATCAACTAGCCAAGGACCCTCCATGCTCTTTAAATAGAGATCATGGACCAATCGGGTGTTAAGCCACAGATCAATGGTAGGTATGATCTAAGAAAAGTTGAACCATCAGATCACTTTATGTCTAGATCATATCGTGACCATCAAATTACAATATTTACAAATGCATACTAAAGAAACACACTTTACCTAACGGATATATTACACAAGTTGATCTTAACTAACTCCTAAGTGTCTAAATATCCTAACATCCCCCCTTAAGAACAACTTGGGATAGGATTGAAGGATTTACAAAAGTGACACTATTAGGAGAAGGAAGGAGGCATTAGATCCTATCCCCCCTTAAGGACACATTCCTGAACTTTTAACATAGATCGAAGTTTAGAAAACTTCGCTTTTGTAAGAGACTTGGTGAAGATGTCTGCAACTTGATCATCTGTAGGGCAATAGAGCATTTCAAGAACACGATCATGAATGAGATTTCTGATGAAGTGCATGTATATCTCAATGTGTTTGTTGCGTTGATGTAGAACTGGATCTTTGGCAAGCTTGATGGCACTTTGATTCTTGCACCAAAGTGGAGTAGGTTGTTGCTGCTCGAATCCAAACTCTGAAAGGATCTGTCGAAGCCATAAAAATTCCTGGCTGGCATTAACTGTGGCTCGATATTCTGCTTCTGCTGAAGAAAGAGCAAGAGCATGCTATTTCTTACAAGCCCAAGTGATAGGTCCAGATCCCAGACTGAAAACATAACCTACAGTAGACATTCGATCATTAGCATCGCCGACCCAATCTGAATTAGTGAAACCAACCAACAAAGGTTTCCCCCCTGTACTGTAATGAATCCCAAACTGAATTGTACCTTGAATATATCAAAGTATTCTTTTTGTTGCTTTCTAGTAACTTTCATGAGGAGTTTGCATATAATGGGAAACGCCGACCAATGACAAAGGAAAGGTTAGGACGGGAATGAGTCAAGAATAAAAGACTACCAACAAGCTGACGATACAAGGTGGCATCTACTTTAGGGGAAGTACAAGTGGCAAAAATTTTGACTCCAGACTGGAAGGGAGAAGGGGCTGGTTTACAATCTTCCATGTGGAAGCGACGAAGAAGGTCACAAGCATACTTAGACTAGGAAAGAAAGATTCATTCTTTGGTTTGCAAGACTTGGAGACCAAGAAAATAATGCAAATGTCCTAAGTTCGACATTTCAAAATTTTGCTTAAGACTGGATTTCACATGGGTTATAAGTTTAGGGTCACTACCAGTGAGGATAAGATCATCAACATAAAGAAAAAGTATGATGAGATGTTTTCCTACTTTCTTGGTATAGACATTGGGGTCAAAATGGCTTCTATAAAAACCAGTGTCAAGGAGAAAGCTATCCATTTTGGCATGCCAAGCTCTCGGAGCTTGCTTAAGGCCATATAAGGATTTCTTAACGAGATAGACAAGGCTAGTGTTATCCTGAACATATCCAAGAGGTTGTTCCATGTAAATTTCCTCTTGTAAATCACCATGTAAAAGGGTAGACTTGACATCCATTTGATGGAATTCCCAGTTATGTAAGGCTACAATGGAAAGAACAAGGTGGATGTAATTCATTTTTGCGATAGGAGCAAAGGTTTCATTGTAGTCAATCCCTTCAACTTGGGAAAAACCTTTGGAAACTAATCTTTCCTTAAATCTTTCAACACTTCCACCTGATGCATACTTAGTTCTGTAGACCCATTTACATCTGACAAGTTTTCTTCCTTTTGGAAGAGGAACAAGATCCCAAGTATCGTTTTCCATTAAGGAATGATATTCTTCATCCATAGCTGCATCCCAATCTAGATTTCTTGAAGCTTCTACAAAAGTTTCTAGATCATGATTCTCGAAAACTTGAGCCAAACGAAAAGAGGCTCGCTGAAACTGAGAACGTGTTCAACGTTGATCTCTAGGATCACCGAAAAATCACCAGCTGCTTCACATGTTGAACAGACCCATCGAGGAAGCATCGGTGATGGTGCAATTGGAGGAACATGAGCATGCAAAGGTGGATTTTCATCCTCACTGTCATCATCAGAAATTGGAGTTGGAAACCTGTCAAGGAAGTTGTAAGAAGAAGAAGAAGAAGGCACAATCGTCGAATTAGCCTCACAGGCCAAAGATGGCACACCCGCCAAGTTAGGCTCACAGGTCAAGAGTTTTTCATCAAATTTAACATCTCTTATAATGATTATATCATGTTAATGGGGCTCAAAAAGTCTATAAACTTTTACATCTTCAGAATATCCAACAAATATGAACTTTTCACTTTTAGGCTACAATGCTTTCTGTTTTTCATCCGGAATGTGAGCCCATGCTTCACAACCAAACACACGAAAGTGACTTACATCTGGTTTAATTTTACTCCGTGCTTCTTCCTGTGTTATACCTTGTAAAACTTTAGTGGGTGTGCGATTAACTATGTAATTTGCACAATTTATGGCCTCAGCCCAATATTGAAGACTTAGTCCCTTAGATTGGATCATACAATTAGCCATTTCTTTTAAAGTGCGGTTCTTCCGTTCAGCTACACCATTTTGTTGTGGTGTATATGGAATAGTTTGTTGCTATTGGATTCCTTGTTTAGTTCAGAAAGTAGTGAACTTGTTGTTAACATATTCTCCTCCATTGTCAGATCTTAACTTAATGATTTGATGAATAGATTGTTTTTCAACAAGGGCCTTGTAGGCCAAGAACATGTTAAATACTTCACTCTTAAGTTTTAGTAAGTAAACCCAAGTGCGTCTGGAGTAGTCATCAATGAAAGTTAATAAATATTTAAAACCAGAAAAGGAAGCAGATGGAAGAGGGCCACACAAGTCACTATGCACAAGCTCCAAGGGAACCGAGGCGTGCCAAAAGGCACGCTTGTTAAAACTGTCTCGATGATTTTTTTGAGTACACAACCGAAACAAACACCATCCTTGCAAGATACCATCGGAAGACTAGTCACCATATTTTATTTACATATTTCTTGCAATGAGCGATAATTTAATTGACCAAATCGCTCATGCCAAAGTTTACTCAAGTTATCACTATGAGCAACAAAAACTGAAGGAAAAGGCGATGACCCAAAGTTGTTAAATTTGTACAACCTGGTAATATCATCAACAGTTCCAGTAGCAAGGACATTTTGAGGATTTTCAAAATCCTTGATTACAACTTGGTGAGGTGTAAACGTCACAGCTTTACCTTCACCCGAATGAGTAATTTGATAGACCGATAACAAATTGCAAGAAATTTTTGGAACACATAGTAAATCACCGAAATGACCATTTTCTACTGGAACCGTTCCAGATCCTACAACACTTAGAGATCTATCATCACTAACAAATATTTTTTTGGTGTTACATTCATGCAGATTAGAAAAGATGGCTTGATCCTTAGCCATATGATAAGATGCTCCAGAATCAATGAGCCATTCATTTGAAGTAGAAGAAGAAGATGCAGTATAAGAGTAACCAGAAGCACAAAGTGCATTTCCATGAGAGGTAGATTCTAAAGACGAATCTAGGCTGATGTGGTGCTTGTTCATTGCTGCTTCCAAGGCTGCCATCTTCTTGAAACACTTAGATTCATCATGATTATCTTTCCCACAAAAATTGCAATGACGCTCAGTCTTCTTTCCTTTTAGCTTGGATCATTTGTCATGTTTTAAAGAAGGAGCTGACTGAGAGGGTTTGGGACCCTTGTTGATTGGCTTATTATTGAGAAAATTATGTTTCTTGGGAGGCTTGGACTTTTGTTTCTGTTGGGACAATAAGGATTTCCCAGATGTATCTGCATTGTTAATTATTCCAAGATGAATGAGCTTATCTTGCTCTCGAATTAAGGAATCACAAAAGTATTCAAGACTATGCTCTTGATAGCTAGCTGCAGTCAAGGATTCTTTCATGTAGTAGAATGTAGATACTAAAACAGAATATGCAGGTCCAAGTTTGGAAAGAATATGATAAATGCATTGTTTTTCTTCTCTCTTAATCTTGCATTCTGCACATAAGAGTCTCATAGTTTTATACTTAGATAAATAGTCTTGAAGGCATGAAAAAGCATTTGGATTCAAGGAAATCAACTCATTCTCAAGTTGATGACCCCGAATTTCATTGTGTTTACCAAACACAGATTCCAACTTTTCCCAAGCTTAATTAGGTTCATCAATTCCAAATATGTGGAATCACAAATCAGTAGAAATTGACATCCCAATAAATCCATGAGCTTCATCACATCTATTTTCCCATTTAATTTTCTTATCATCATCAGTGGGTTCTGTTTCTTTCCCTGAGGTTATCCTGAAGAGTCCCCTACTTCGCAGAACATCCTCCATACGAGATTTCCATGAGAAATAGTTAGAACTTGTAAGTATAATATCACAAGGGGTGGTCATACAATAAAATAATGACTAAAAGAATAGAAACTAACTGTTTGGATGCAAAGAGCTCAAAGAAATATACGGTTTTAAGAAAAACGCAATTGAAAACTAATTCTGGATGATGAAGTTATGCTTGATCAAAGAAAATGTTAAAGATGTCCCCAATAGTGACGTGGCAGATATTAACTTGACCAACTAAAAAAAGAATCCCCCTCTTCCCAAGATCAACCTTTAATAATCACTTTACAATAAAGTTGTTTTTAAGTGAATCACTTTTGTAGAATAAGTGATGTTCACTTTTACAATAATGTTACTTTAAATAGTGCGACAATAAATTAAAAGACTTAAGTGACTCACTTTTTATTTTATTTTATTTAAGTGAAATGCACTTTTACAATTAAGTAACTTGAAAATAGAAATTGCATGCACTAAAACGTAGCTTAATAAGTTGAACTCAAGATCTATTAAGGAATAAAGCAAGTTTGGACCAAGTGAACTAAATTTAAAAGGTACGTAAAATAATGGGAAGAGGAACGGTTTTTTTTTTAAGACTTCTCTCTCATTCTCCATGCTTGCCTTTTTTTCCTGCAAATCACAAAAAAAACGAAAAAACAAAAACAAAAAAAAAATTCGACACAATGGGGTTAGATCTTGGTTAGCTTACCCGAAAATTTTACGTTTTCAAGTTTTCTCATTGTTTCTGATTTGTCGTGATCACATAAGGTGCACGACAAAGAGCATACGTAGCCGAGAAGACAAGAAAAAAAACTTTCCCTTTCTGTTTCTGATTCGGCGCGATCGCACAAGTTGCACGACAAAGAGCATATGCAGCTAGGGAAGGCAACAGTCTGAGACTAAAACAATAAAGATTTAATAATAAAACTAAAAAAATATGAGAGATTTAAAAAAAAAAATTAACCAAATCCGTCACTGTAACATTATACCTTCAGATTTGCCAAAATGGGAGTTTCTGGAACAAACGGAAACATGAAACAAAAACTATTTCCCAATGGAAACGGCACTCCGGACGCAATGGAACAATTCCAACAGGCCACAAATGCACATAAAATCTAGAACTAGAAACCCTTTCAAAGTTTTGGCAACACCAGTTCTAGATCTTGATTAAAACCGGAAGCGTCTCTTCATAAACGCTCTGATACCATGTTTGGGTACACAGGGTACTCCCAAAATACCGAACACCTAGAGCAACCACTTCACACAAATGAATCACAAATCAATACACCGATGTTTGTCACGTGGTTAAAACCCTCAAGAGGGAAATAGTCCATGGCCCCAGCCAAATAGCTACTTGAAGCAATTTATTATGCAAAAGAAAGAAAGTTACATGAGCTTCTCATAATTGATCAACTAGTCAAGGACCCCCCATGCTCTTTAAATAGAGATCATGGACCAATCGGGTGTTAAGCCACGAATCAATGGTAGGTATGATCTAAGAGAAGTTGTGTCGGATCACTTTATGTCTAGAGCATATCGTGACCATCGGATTAGAATATTTACAAATGCATACTAAAGAAACACACTTTACCTAATGGATATATTACACAAGTTGATCTTAACTAACTCCTAAGTGTCTAAATATCCTAACACTATCTACTCATAACATTCCACCAAGAAAACAATGTTATATTGTATTATAATTAATAGTACTTAACTTTGAAGCCGATGAAACCTTGATAATTTATGAATGATCCTCATGGAGAGTGCCTATGTATTTTTTCATGTCATGGTGATATCGACACAATCCATCTCATACCTATGGCTGAAATCCATGTTAAACCATTTCCCACGCCAACAAACTTGAACTTTTCAAGAAATAGATATACATGCTTGTTGCCCTTTTTATTTTTTAGAAAGCATTGTGGAAGACCGATAGCTAGGAAAGGAAAGGGGATTAGTGCAAGATATGTGACAAAGATAAGTCGAGTGACACTAGTTGAAAGGGCATGACATAATTAATGCATCAAGTTGGGTAGTGGATTGACTCGGTTGTCCTTACCCCTTTCTAATCATCTTAACAATAATAATATTAAAAACTCATTATGTATAAGAACCAATGGAGGATAAAGAAAATGGGTTACTTTTGCTACCCATAGTGCTAATGTTATTTGGTATTATTGCTCCTCTTGTTTTTGAGTCCTTTTTGTAATAAAGGTTATGGGATGTTGATATGAATCCAAATGTGTTTATGGAGAATGTTGTATGAGATCCACTAATTTGTGAAGGTCCTTTTGGTCGTATTTTCAAGATTGTTAATGAAAAAAGAGTATTTGGGCTGCCTCTAAATTTTATTTGTAATATTTATGCATGTTGAATATGGTTTACTATCTCCATTAGAGAAAATTTTAACTCAAAATGGGCCTCCTAAGGAAAATTAATAAAATAATAGTTAAAATGATAAAATAATACTTATTAATTTTGGAGGAAGAAAATAAAAAACTACTTTTTTGTTAGTATTTTCAACATATCTCCCTGTGTTTTTACTCAAATTTTGATCGAGAGAGCTTGTTGGATGTGGAATTAAATTATGCATCCAACGAGTACCCACTTAGCATATTTTTTACGGGCCCCGCTATCCCAAAAACAAGAAATACCTGAAAAAACGTGATGATTATGTCATCATCATGTTTTTTCAGGTATTTCTTGTATTTTGGGTATTGGGGCCCATCAAAAGTATGCCGGGTGGATACTCGTTGGATGCGGAATTTAATTCCGCATCCAATGAGCTCTCTCAATCGAAATTTGAGTAAAAACACAGGGAGATATGTCAAAAATATGAAAAAAAAATAGTTTTTTTTATGATACCTTTCCCCAAATTTATATTAAAAATTTGTTTAAGATGTGCTCCCTTTTTGAATTTTAAATCATTTTTATTGGCTAATACATGATGACATGGAATTTATATTATTTTTGGAAGGCCCATTTTAAATTGAAATTTCCTCTAATATATATGGATTTTGCTATAGCTTGGTTGCAATCATTTATGTTTTGCATATATTGCATGTTGTTTATTCCCATATAGCAATAATATATGCATGTTAAACTAACGTCATGACTAAAGTTTCATCTATTATATAAAATCTCCCCCCATCCCTCTCTTATCTTGGCTATGTTGTAGGTGAGACTCTCTTCCTTCATGGAGGATTGCAAATTCTAGAACATTTAAGCTATAGTAGACTTGTCTTCACCCTTGCATGATAACCATGGTCTTTCGAAATTCTAGAAAATCTAAGCTATAGTGGACTTTCGAAATTGGTTCTTTAAGAGCTTCAGAAACCCTTGTCTCCAATTTTGAGTTTTACATTTATATGAAAATAAAGCTTGAGCTCTACAAGAGTTTATCTCCAAATGAATTGCTTATTTTTTCCTCTTTACTTTTTTGTTTTTAAATTTTTCCTTTTTCCCTCAAATTGAATTAATGAATATTTACCCCTTTTTATTTCCAAATTTTCATAATGGTTCATAATGAATTTACAAAAATAATTTTACTTTTATAATTTAAAAGAGACTTTATTATCTTATGTCTCCTTTTTTTTCCTAGCATTAAACACACTTTTGGTGTTAAATGGTTTAGCAGTTATAATTGCTACTTATTAATGGTTATAGAGTTTTTGGGTGATTTGGGTTATAAATTATAGTGGCTACAAGGATAACTTGTTATAGTTAATGGGAAATATGGTTTATTACTTATATTGTTTAATGCTTATGGATTGTAAGTATTGGGGGTTATATTACTTTAGGGATAAGGTTTATAGTTGAGGGAGTTTATGGTTATGGATTATAGAACATACTAGTGGTATCAAGGATTATTATGTTTTAGGGGTTATGGGGATGAAGGATCATGTTTAGAGTTCAATATCCTACCAAATGACATGCTTGTGCTTGTGCTCCTGCCTATGAATGTGTGCTCGTTCATGCAAGAACAATTGGGGATAGGTGCAAGTCTTGGGTGAATCATGGAATAGATAGCCCACACTTCTAACTAGCCCATATTGTACGGTGTTAATATATCCATCATAGTGCTAAATTTAGTTGTGTTAGCCTCATTATGATAGAGGAAGCTTAGTTCAAAAGAAGTATTTAGAAGTTTTTTCCCTCTTACTAAGCTAAAGGAAATGGGAAGGAATTTGAGTGCCTTTTGACATTCTGATGTTGATCATCTTGGCATGTGTCTGAGGTTATTTGCATGAATTTGGAGGTCCTCATAAAAATGGATGGTCTAGAACGTCCTTTTGTTAGTATGTGGGCCCATGAAGCGTTATTCTTCTTTCTCTATGTGGATTACAAATATAACTTAATATTATGTGTGAGTTATGTGGAGTGAAAAAGTGTTAAATATGTGCATCACACTCTAGGAAGGTTCCTTCCACTTTCCCAAGTTGTGCACTATGTTTGATCAATTCTATATCAATGGTGTAGAAAAATAGACATTAAACCACATTTGTAGTCTGTGGTAGGGCCACATCCACTACATTAATGACACTTGGAATTATTGAGCAAGCTTAAGGACAAACTATGAAGGAACATCCGTTTGACAATGAGGACACATGGAAAAAATTGCATACACTAATCTGATAAGGGGTATGATACCCTTGAAAGATAATTGATGAGGGATAATGCTATTACACTCCCATTCCATCATGCCAACAAAAATCCTTTCAAAAATGTTTTGACACCTATAAGATAATGTGACTAGGTAAAGGGAAAAGGAAAGGAGAAATTTTAACATTGAAAGAATAAATGAGGAATATTTACTACCCATAAACCAAGAGGCATATGCACCTAGAGCGTTCCATAAGACCTAAAATATTTATCTGATTGACCCACATGGCTCAACAAGCCAAGTCACCAAATTTCAATGTTAAGAGAATGTGAGAGAAGCCATGGGACCCATTTTGAAAAAGTGACACATAACACTCACGCAATGTTGCGATGTGGTCCATATGGGTTATTAGTTAGTGACCAATAGTTAGAATAAGTAATTAGGATTAAATGGTACAAATACATCCTATTTTCAAAGATGTCCAAGGTTATAGGTATTCATGTTGAAAATACTAACCTTACGTTCTTTACATCCTAAAGTTTTTAGGCCTCAAGGTTAGGTGTATATTAAGTTTATTTTATTGATAAATATAGTGGTTATCATGTCAATAATAGATAGGCAAGCATGTCTACCTTGTTGATATCATGGTTGTTAAGGAAGACGAACTTGAAGGGTGGTTTCCAAGGCTTGTTGAATGCCCTTAATAATGTCAACTTTATGCTCATGCTGGGCTCTATAACAATAATACCCCCAACATAATGCTTGTGTCCTCCTTAGTCTTCCTCTAGAGATATTACACTCTCATCTGTGATGGAGTTCAATATGAAAATTTAAGCTAATTTAGGGTATAATTCCATTGTGATATCGAGGTAGTTCAACTATGTATAATGACATGAACTGGGTGATGAACATAAAATATTATTTAACATTTTGATTATTATGAGGAAGTCAATGATGTAGGCCTATATTATATCTAGGTGCTTGGATCAGGAACCTAATTGTGCTAAGCATGCTTGAAATTATACATAGTCTAGTATATATAAACAAGCATGTTGTCTTGAAACATTTGTTCTCTCATTCACTAGAAATTGGGTAAGTGAAACTCGTCATGTAATTACTTATATTTTTTGGAGGGTTAGTTTTAAAATCATTTGATTTGGATGTCTTTTATAATTTAGGTTTAAGGAGTACAAATATGGAAAACATATTAGCTATTTTAGATGTCGCTATATATTTTTCTCTAATTGCATTGTCCATGTGAAAGGCCTCAAACCAGCGTACATACCCTCCATAGGGAATCATTATGCTACAAGTGGGATATGATAGACATTTTCTTCTTTCTAACAATAAACATGGTTCTCAATGCCTATGTTGTTGTTCGATGCTAAAATCCTTAGGCATACACTATAAAATTCATATATGGGGTTTCTAGTGATATATTTTTGGGGTCATAAACCACCACATAGACCTTACAAATAAAACATTCATCATTCCAATGAGATACGATCCTATAATGGGGATGCTTCTTGGTTTCCAAGCCAGGGTTGATACAAAAATACAAGCTATCATCCAATCAAATTTGTCTTTGGATCCCATGGCCCATACATGGGACCTTGGACCACAACACAAGTCCTACAAATGGAACCTTCGGCATATGAGTGATATGTGGTGTTTATTTCAAGGCTGATCACACAATGGATGGTATTCAACCATCATAAGGTGTTTTAGGGTTGAAATTCATGGTCTTGAGCCATAACATTGTTTTGTAGAGCTCATGGGCCATACATGGGGCCACAACAACCACATAGGAAATTAGTAGGAAATATAATCCTATGAGTGCATTATGGTGGTGATTTTGAGGTTTTCCACATTAGATGTTAGTTTTAGTTCCTAATACATGGTTTGGTGCCAATATATAGGTTGTTTAGTAATAACAATTGACCTTGAGGCTCATGGGCAATGTGAGAGGCCTCAAGCCACCATATTTTTGCATGTGATAGGGATATGGTGCTCATTTAAATATTTGGGATGATAAGTGTGGTTCTCATTTCCCATTCAATGGTCCAAAGGAAAAATAAAAATTCTTACACCAATATTTTACTCTATGGCTCATAGGTAATGTGTAGGGCCTTAGTTATCACATATGCCCTTCATAGGAAAATTTTAACTTGCAAGAGGAATATGGTGTCCATATCAAGATTTGTAACACTAAGGATGGTTGTTATGAACCAAGATTTGTAACACTAAGGATGGTCCATGCTTGGTATTCTAGGCCACTACATATAGCTTTTGTAAGGAATATTTAGCATGCATGTGATACATGGTAATAATTTTGAGGATTAGCAAACTTAGGATGGTTCTAAAGGCCCATCCTTTGTATAGGTCCACACATAAAATATCACATTACACATTTTCATAAGGCACTCATGGTCCATTTATGGGACCCCAAAGTAACATACATGCCCTCCATAAGCAACTTTGGCTTTTAAGTGTGATATTGTTAGTATTTTGAGGTTTAAACTACTAAGGATGGTTCTCGATACATGTCCCATGGTTTTATGTGAAAATAAATGGTCCTAGACCATAACATTTGTTTTGGGGCTCATAATCCATCTATCAGTCCATATGCCACTACTGGAGATAAATATTTGTAGAGGTGGTGTCTTTGCATGTTAAATTGCAACATTTAGTGTGTGAAAGCAAGTTATGATAATTATAGAGTATGGTTCCTGGTGCAAAGGTCGTGGATCCTAGTGACTATTTTTGTTGATGATTAGATCCAATAACACACTTAATTCTTGCTTCAATTAGAGGTGCATGGGGATATACACTCAATGATCATAGGTAGATATGCACTTATTTACGTTGTTTGTGGATATGAATTCCTTCTACATAAATAAAATATAACATCGCACAAAAATTATAATGTCCTTAGGTATTTGTATTGATTACAAAGCCTTTGATTAGACTATTATTTCCTCAAATATTGAAGTCAGGATTGCACATTCAGAGGCAATTGCTAAATAAGTTTTGTTTTTCCTTATCATTTAAATATATGCAGCTTTAGGGGATACCCAAATAGATGGAAGGTCTTCTTTTCTTAGGTAATTCATACTTATTTTCACTAAATTTGCATGGCATTCTATTTAATGAAAGTGATCAAAATTAACATATAAGTTTCACAATTTTTTACTACCCCCTTCGACACTTGGTAAATAACAAGTTATAATGGATATGTTTTGGCTTATCTTATCACATCTCACCCATGTGGTCTATGTAAAGTGCCTCTTGACATAATTATTTTACAAATTGATGGTGGAAATTATATGCCTGTGTGGGTTGTTCTACAGTATTATGAATTTAGTGTGTGTGGTATGTTTAAGTTTCTTAGGGATTTTATTTAGGCTCAATAAACGTACTTAGTATAGGTGTAGACGTAAGAGACAAGATTTTACTAACTCCACAAGATTTTTATGCCTTCATTCCCTAGTTAATTGGTTATTCTTGGAACCCTTGTAGAGATTATTTTTAAGGTATAATAGTCCGCAAATAATTCAAATTTCCTAGGCCATTCTATAAGGAAAATTGCTCACATCTTAGGCCATATGGCTTCTCTATGAAATTGATGGGGACATATGGAACACAAGGGAAACCCGTAATCCGTACTTTTTTTTGTCTTGGGTGGGGGTTAAAACCCGTCTTGAAAAGGAATTCTACGAGGGGTATTTCAACACCCCTCCCAAAAGGCCAAAGAATTGTACTTTTTTTAGGTCGACTTTAGAATAACCACCCCCAAAAATCAAATTCTCATGACTTTAAGGGTTTTCTTAAAACCACCTTGAAAATTAACTTTAGGGGGTGTGTTTTAACAACCCCCCCCCCCCAAAAAAAAGTCATGAAAATTGGAATTTTGAGGACGTATTTATAACCACCGCCCCCAAAAGTCCAAATTTTCACGACTTTTAGAGGAGTCCAAGAAAATGCATCTTTCTTCAGTAACACTATTAGAGGACTTGTTATTCTTCCATAGTTTCGAACAAACTTGCGGTAGTACCCTGTCATACTTAAGAATCCTCGAATATTCTTTAGTGTTTTGGGAATCGACCAGTCCATCATGGATTTAATTTTTTTAAGGTCTACCTTGACACCTTCATGAGATACAATTTGTCCCAAATACTCTACCTTCTTTATCCCAAAGAAACATTTTGAGGGTTTTGCATATAGTTATTGCTCCTTTAGTAGTTGTAGTAGCCTGTCAGCATGTTGAACATGTTCTTTCTAAGAATTTCTATATATATTAGTATATCATCAAATAATACCAGCACAAGTTTTCTAAGGAAAGGCTTGAAAATAGAATTCTTCAAACCTTGAAATGTGGAAGGCACATTTGTGAGACCAAATGGCATGACCAAAGATTCATAGTGACCTTTAGGAGTTTTGAATGTTATTTTAGGGATGTCTTCATCCTTCATTCGAATCTGTTGATACCTGGAACGAAGATCCAACTTTGTGAATACATCTAATCCATGCAATTCATCTCACAATTCATCAATGATAGGAATAGGAAACTTAGTTTTAATGGTAAGATTGTTGATCTCTCTATAATCAAGACACATAGTTTTTTTAAGGAATATTTAGCATACATGTGATACATGGTCACCATTTTTAGGATTAGAAAACTTAGGATCGTTCTAAAGGCCCATTCCTTTGTATAGTTCCACACATAAAATGTCACATTACATGTTTTCATAAGGCACTCAAGGTCCATTTATGGGACCCCAAAATAACATACATGCCCTCCATAAACATTTTTCGATTTTAAGAGTGATATTGTTACTATTTTGAGGTTTAAACTACCAAGTATGGTTCTCAATACATGTCCCATGGTTTTATGTGAAAATAAATAGTCTTAGACCATAACATTTGTTTTGGGGCTCATAATCCATCTATCGGGCCATGGGCCACTACTGGAGATAAATATTTGTTAAGGTGTTGTCTTTGCATGTTAAATTGCGACATTTAGTGTGTGAAAGTAAGTTATGAGAATTATAGAGTATGGTTCTTGGTACAAAGGTCGTGGATCCTAGTGACTATTTTTGTTGATGATTAGAACCAATAGCACACTTCATTCTTGGTTCAATTGGAGGTGTATGGGGCTATACACTCAATGATCATAGGGAGATATGCACTAATTTACGTTGTTTGTGGAGATGAATTCCTTATACATAAATAAAATATAACATTGCACCAAAATGGTAATTACAATAATTTTAATGTCCTCAGGTATTTGTATTGATTACAAAGCCTTTGATTAGACCATTATTTCCTCAAATCTTGAAGTCGGGATCGCACATTCAGAGGTAATTGCTAAATAAGTTTTTTTTTCCTTATCCTTTAAATATATGCATTTTTAGGGGATAGCCAAATATATGGAAGGTATTTTCTTCTTAGGTAATTCACTACTTATTTTGAATATATTTGCATGACATTATATTTTATGAAAGTGATCAAAATTAACATTTAAGTTTTGCAATTTTTTACTACCCCCTTCGACACTTGCTAAATAACAAGTTATAATGGATATGTTTTGGCTTATCTTATCACATATCACCCATGTGGTCTATGTAAAGTGCCTCTTGACACAATTATTTTACAAATTGACAATGGAAATTATATGCATGTGTGGGTTTTTCTATAGTATTATGAATTTAGTGTGTGGTATGTTTAAGTTTCTTAGGGATTTTATTTAGGTTGAATAAACGTACTTAGTATATGTGTATATGTAAGAGACAAGTGTTCGGGTACACAAGGTACTCCCAAAAGACCGAACACCTAGAGAAACCACTTCACACAAATGAATCACAGATCAATACACCGATGTTTGTCACGTGGTTAAAATCCTCGAGAGGGAAATAGTCCACGGCCCCAGCCAAATAGCTACTTGGAGCAATTTATTATGCAAAAGAAATAAAGTTACATGAGCTTCTCATAATCAATAAACTAGCCAAGGACCCTCCATGCTCATAAAATAGAGATCATGGACCAATCGGGTGTTAAGCCACGGATCAACGGTAGGTATGATCTAAGAGAAGTTGAACCGTCGGATCACTTTATGTCTAGAACATATCATGACCGTTGGATTAGAATATTTACAAATGCATACTAATGCATACTAAATAAGCACACTTTACCTAATGGATATATTACACAAGTTGATCTTAACTAACTCCTAAGTGTCTAAATATCCTAAAATCCCCCCTTAAGAAAAAATTGGGATAGGATTGAAGGATTTACAAAAGTACACTATTAGGAGAAGGAAGGAGGCATTAGAGCCTATCCCCCCTTAAGGACACATTCTTGAACTCCTAGCATAGATCGAAGTTTAGAAAACTTCGCTTCTGTAAGAGACTTGGTGAAGATGTATGCAACTTGATCATCTGTAGGGAAATTGAGCATTTCAATAACACGATGATGAACAAGATTTCTGATGAAGTGCATGTGTAGCTCAATTTGTTTGCTACGTTGATGTAGAACTAGATATTTGGCAAGATTGATGGCTCTTTGATTGTCGCACCAAAGTGGAGTATGTTGCTGCTGTTTGAATCCAAACTCTGAAAGGATCTGTCGAAGCCATAAAGCTTCATGACTGGCATTAAATGCGGCTCGATATTCAGCTTCTGTTGACTCAAAGAGAAAGAGCTTGTTGTTTCTTACAAGCCCAAGTTACAGCCCCAGATCCCAGACTGAAAACATAACCTGCAGTATACTTTCGATCATCAGGATTGCTGACCCAATCTGAATCAGTGAAACCAACCAACAAAGGTTTCCCCCCTATACTGTAATGAATCCCAAACTGAATTGTATCTCGAATATATCGAAGTATTCTTTTTGCTGCTTTCCAGTGACTTTCATGAGGTGTTTGCATATAATGAGCAACACGACCAACGACAAAGGAAAGGTCAGGATGGGAATGAGTCAAGTATAAGAGACTACCAACAAGCTGACGATACAAGGTGGCATCTACTTCAGGGGAAGTACAAGTGGTAGAAATTTTGACTCCAGACTGGAAGGGAGAAGGGGCTGGTTTACAATCTTCCATGTGAAAGTGACGAAGAAGGTCACAAGCATACTTAGACTGGGAAAGAAAGATTCCTTATTTGGTTTGCAAGGCTTGGAGACCAAGAAAATAATGCAAGTGTCCTAAGTCTAACATTTCAAAATTTTGCTTAAGATTGGATTTCACATGGGTTAAAAGTTTAGGGTCACTACCAGTAAGGATGAGATCATCAACATAAAGAACAAGTATGATGAGATGGTTTCCTACTTTCTTGGTATAGACATTGAGGTTAGAATGGCATCTAGAAAAACCAGTTTCAAGGAGAAAGGTATCCATTTTGGAATACCAAGCTATAGAAGCTTGCTTAAGGCCATATAAGAATTTCTTAAGGAGACAAACAAGGCTAGAGTTATCCTGAACATAACCAGGAGGTTTTTCCATGTAAATTTCCTCTTGTAAATCACCATGTAAAAAGGTAGACTTGGAATCCATTTGATGGACTTCCCAGCTATGTAAGGCTGCAAGGGAAAGAACAACGCGGATGGAGTTTATTTTTGTGACAAGAGCAAAGGTTTCATTGTATTCAATCCCTTCAACTTGGGAAAAAAGTTTGGCAACTAACCTTGCCTTAAGTCTTTCAACACTTCCATCTAATGCATACTTAGTTCTATAGACCCATTTACATCTAACAAGTTTTCTTCCTTTTGGAAGAGGAATAAGATCCCAAGTATCATTCGCCATTAAGAAATGATATTCTTCATCCATAGCCGCATCCCAACCTGAATTTCCTGAAGCTTCTGCAAAAGTTTATGGATCATGATTCTTGGAAACTTGAGCCAAAAGAGAAGAGGCTCACTGAAATTGAGCACGTGTTCGATGTTGATCTCTAGGATCACCAGCTACTTCACATGTTGAACGGACCCATCAAGGAAGCATTGATGCTGGTGCAACTGGAGGAACATGAGAAGGAGGAGTTGGATTTTCATCCTCACTATCATCATCAGAAACTGGAGTTGGAAACCTGTCGAGGAAGTTGGAAGAAGAAGAATAAGAAGAAGGCACAATCGCCGAATTAGGATCGCAGGCCAAAGATGGCACACCCACCAAGTTAGGCTCGCAGGCCAAGAGATTTTCATCAAATTTAACATCTCTTCTAATGATTATATCATGAGAATGTGGCTGAAAGAGTCTATAACCTTTTACATCTTCAGAATATCCAAGAAATATGCACTTTTCACTTTTAGGATGCAATGCTTTCCATTTTTCATCCAGAATGTGAGCCCATGCTTCACAACCAAACACACGGAAGTGACTTACATCTGGTTTAATTTTGTTCCATGCTTCTTCCGATGTTATACCTTCTAAAACTTTAGTTGGTGTGTGATTAAATATGTAATTTGCATAATTTATGGCCTCGGCCCAATATTGAAGACTTAGTCCCTTAGATTGGATCATACAATTAGCCATTTCTTTTAAAGTGCGGTTCTTCCATTCAGCTACACCAATTTGTTGTGGTGTATATGGAACAATGTGTTGTTGTTGGATTCCTTATTCAGTGCTGAAAGTAGTGAAATTTTTGTTAACATATTATCCTCCATTGTTAGATCTTAACTTAATAATTTGATGACAAAATTGTTTTTCAACAAGGGCCTTGTAGGCCAAGAACATGTTAAATACTTCGCTCTTAAGTTTTAGGAAGTAAAACCAAGTGCATCTGGAGTAGTCCTCAATGAAAGTTAAGAAATATGTGAAACCATAAAAGGAAGCAGATGGAAGAGGACCACACAAGTCACTATGCACAAGATCCAAGGGAACCGAAGCATGCCAAGAGGCACCTTGGCCAAAACTATTCCGATGATGTTTTTCGAGTACACAACCAGAACAAACACCATCCTTGCAAGATACCATCGAAAGACCAGTCACCATATTGTCTTTACATAGTTGTTGCAATGAGTGATAATTTAAGTGACCAAATCACTAATGCCAAAGTTTGCTCAAGTTATCACTATGAGCAACAAAAACTGAAGGAAAAGTTTATGACCCAAATTTGTTAAATTTGTACAACCTGGTAATATCATCAACAGTTCTAGTAGCAAGGACATTTTGAGGATTTTTAAAATCCTTGATTACAACTTGGTGAGGTGTAAATGTCACAGTTTTACCTTCACCCGAATGAGTAATTTGATAGATTGATAACAAATTGCAGGAAATTTTTGGAACACATAGTACATCACTGAAATGACCATTTTCGACTAGAACTGTTCTAGATCCTACAACACTTAGAGATCTATCATCACCAACAAATATTTGTTTGGTGTTACATTCATGAATAGTATAGAAGATGGCTTGATCCTTAGCCATATGATAAGATGCTCCAGAATCAATGAGCCATTCATTTGAAGTAGAAGAAGAAGATGCAGTATAAGAGTAACCAGAAGCACAAAGTTCATGTCCATGAGAGGTAGATTCTGAAAACGAATCTAGGCTGATGTGGTGCTTCTTCATTGCTGCTTCCAAGGCTGCCATATTCTTGAAACACTTAGATTCATCATGATTATCTTTCCCACAAAAATTCCAATGACGCTCAGTCTTATTTCCTTTTGGCTTGGATCCTTTGTCATATTTTAAAGAAGGAGCTGACTGAGAGGGTTTGAGACCCTTGTTGTTTGGCTTATTATTACAAAAATTATGTTTCTTGGGAGGCTTGGACTTTTGTTTCTGTTGGGACAATAAGGCTTTCCCAGATGTATCTGCATTGTTAATTATTCCAAGATGAATGAGCTTATCTTGCTCTCTAATTAAAGAATCACAAAAGGATTCAAGACTATGCTCTTGATAGCTAGCTGCAGTCAAGGATTCTTTCATGTAGTAGAATGTAGATACAAAAACAGAATATGTAGGTCCAAGTTTGGAAAGAATATGATAAATACATTGTTTGTATTCTTTCTTAATCTTGCATTCTTCACATAAGAGTCTAAGAGTTTTATACTTGATAAATAGTTTTGAATGCATGAAAAATCACTTGGATTCAAAGAAATCAACTCATTCTCAAGTTGATGACCTCGAATTTCATTGTGTTTATCAAACACAGATTCCAAATTTTCCCAAGCTTTATCAGGCTCATCAATTCCAAATATGTGGAATCGCAAATTAGTAGAGATTGCCATCCCAATCAATCCACGAGCTTCATCACATCTGTTTTCTCATTTAATTTTCTTATCATCATCAGTGGGTTATGTTTCTTTCCCTAGGGTGATTTTGAAAAGTCCCCTACTTCATAGAACATCCTCCATACGATATTTCCATGAGAAATAGTTAGAACTTGTAAGTATAATATCACAAGGGGCGGGCATACTGTAAAATAATGGCTGAAAAAATAGAAACTAACTGTCTGGATGCAAAGAGCTTGAAAAATTAGGTTGTTTCAAAAAAACGCCACTGAAAACTGATTCTGGATTATGAAGTTATGTTTGATCAAAGAAAATGTTGAAGATGTCCCCAATAGTGACGTGGCAGATATTAACTTGACCAACTAAAAAAACGAACCCCCTTCTTCCCAAGATGAACCTTTGACAATCACTTACAATAAAGTTGCTTTTTAAGTGAATCACTTTTGTAAAATAAGTGATGTTCACTTTTACAATAATGTTACTTTTAAATAGTGCGACAATAAATTAAAAGACTTAAGTGACTCACTTTTTATTTTATTTTATTTAAGTGAGATGCACTTTTACAATAAGTAACTTGAAAATAGAAATTGCATGCACTAAAAAGTAACTAGATAAGACTTGAACTCAAGACTTATCAAGGAATAAAACAACTTTGAACCAAGTGAGCTAAGTTTAAAAGGTACATAAAAGAATAGAAAGAGGAAGGTTTTTTTTTTTCAACTCTTCTCTCTCATTTTCCGTGCTTGCCTCTTTTTCCTGCAAATCACAAAAAAAAACAAAAAACAAAAAAAACAAAAAAAATTTTCCACACTATGGGTGGGGTTAGATCTTGGTTAGCTTACCCTGAAAGTCTATGTTTTTAAGTTTTCTCATTATTTTTTATTTGCGCGGTCGCACAAGGTGCAAAACAAAGAGCATACGTAGCCAAGAATACAAGGAAAAAAACCATCCCTTATTGTTTCTGATTCGTCGCGATCATGCAAGGTGCACAGCAAAGAGCATACGTAGCTAGGGAAGGCAACAGTCCAAGACTAAAACAGTAAATATCTAATAATAAAATTGATAAAATATGAGAGATTTAAAAAAATAAAACAAATCCGTCACTGTAACATTATACCTTCAGATTTGCCGAAATAGGTGTTTTTGGATCAAACGAAAACGGTTTTTGATGAAACAAAAACTATTTCCCAATGGAAACGGTGCTCCAGATGCAATGGAATAGCTCCCACAGCCCACAAATGCACAAAAAATCTAGAACCAAAAACCCTTTTAAAGTTTCAGAAACAGCGGTTCTAGATCTTGATCAAAACCAAAAGTGACTCTTCATAAACGCTCTGATACCATGTTCTGGTACAAAGGGTACTCCCAAAAGAACGAATACCTAGAGAAACCACTTCACACAAATGAATCACATATCAATACACCGATGTTTGTCACATGGTTAAAACCATCGATAGGGAAACAATCCACGACCCCATCCAAATAGCTACTTGGAGCAAGTTATTATGCAAAAGAAAGAAAGTTACATGAGCTTCTCATAATTGATCAACTAGCCAAGGACCCTCCATGCTCTTTAAATAGAGATCATAGAGCAATTGGGTGTTAATCCATAGATCAATGGTAGGTATGATCTAAGAGAAGTTGAATCGTCAGATCACTTTATATCTAGAACATATTGATCTTAACTAACTCCTAAGTGTCTACATATGCTAACAACAAGCTTTTACTAACTTGATAATATTTGTATGCCTTCATTCCCTAGTTAATTGCTTATTCCTGGAACCCTCCTAGAGTATATTTTTAAGGTATAACAGTCCGCAAATAATTCAAATTTCCTAGGCCATGCTATAAGGAAAATTGCTCACGTATTAGGCCATATGGCTTCTCTATGAAATTGATAGGGACATATGGGACACAAGGGAAACTCGTAATCCCTACTTTTTTTGTCTTGTGGGGGCAGGGTTTAAAACCCATCTTGAAAAGGAATTTTACGAGGGTTATTTAAACTCTCCTCCCAAAAGGCATGAAAGTTGGATTTTTGGGGGTCGGCTTTAAAATAACCACCCCCAAAAATCCAATTCTCATGACTTTAAGGGTTTTTTTAAAACCGCCTTGAAAATGACCTTTAGGGGGTGTATTTTAAACCCCCCCCCCCTCGGGAAAAATTCATGACAATTAGAATTTTGAGGACGTATTTATAACCATCGCCCCCAAAAGTCCAAATTTTCATGACTTTTAAGGGAGGGTTAAAACTGCCTTAAAAAGGAACCTTTAGAGGGTTCGAGTCAAACCACCCTAAAAAAATTCATGGCAATTGGACATTTGAGGGCAGATTTATCGCAACCTCCCCCAAAAGTAGAAATTTCCATAACTTTTGGGGCATATTTAAAACAACCGCCCCCAAAATCCCAATTATCATGCCATTTGGGGGTGGCTCAAATAACCACCCCCAAAGGTACAATTGTTATGAATTTTGGGGGCGTATTTAACACAATCACCCCCAATAGTTCATTTATCATGACTTTTGGGTTTTTTTTTTTAAATCACCTAGAAAAGAACTTTTAGGGGGTGTTTCCAAACCCCCACCCAAAGAAGTCTTGAGAATTGAAATTTGGGGTGGGGGTTTAAAAACCGCCTGCTAAAGTCCATTTCTATGGACCTTTTTTGGGGGGGTGTTTAAGAACCTCCCCCAATGGACTAAAAAAACTTCTTCTTATTTTGTTGTTGTTGGGGGGGTTAGGAAAACCGCCCCTAAAAGGGTAATTTGTTTTAGTGTGTGAAGGAAAGATGGTGTCCTTCTTACATTAGTACAACTTCAATTCCATTTCCTAAAGCATCACATTCAACCACAAAGGTTTTTGTGAATTATGATGTCTGGAAAAATAGGATCTTTACACATGGCCTCTTTAATTTGTTGAAAATATTGAGTTTACTTTGGAGTCCAAGAAAATGTATCTTTCTTCAGCAACACTATTAGAGGAGTTGTTATTCTTCCATAGTTCCGAACAAACTTGCAGTAGTACCCTGTTAGACCTATGAATCCTCGAATATTCTTTAGTGTTTCGGGAATCGACCAGTCCATCATGGATTTAATTTTGTTAGGGTCTACCTTGACAATTTCATGAGATACAATTTGTCCCAAATACTCTACCTCATTTATCCCAAAGAAACATTTTGAGGGTTTTGCATATAGTTATTTCTCCTTTAGTAGTTGTAGTACCCTTTCAACATGTTAAACATGTTCTTTCTAAGACTTTCTATATATTAGTATATCATCAAATAATACCAGCACAAGTTTTCTAAGGAAAGGCTTGAAAATAGAATTCATCAAACCTTTAAATGTGGAAGGCACATTTGTGAGACCAAATGGCATGACCAAAAATTCATAGTGACCTTCATGAGCTTTGAATGTTGTTTTAGGGATGTCTTCATCCTTCATTCGAATCTGTTGATACGTGGAACGAAGATCCAAATTTGTGAAGACAACTGATCCATGTAATTAGTCTAACAATTCATCAATGATTAGAATGGGAAAGGTAATCTTATTGATCTCTCTATAATCTGGACACATACGCCATGATCCATATGGCTTGGGTACCATTACCACTAGTGCAAAGTAAGAACTTTGGCTACACCTAATTATTCCATCCTCTAAGATTTCAGAAACCATATGCTCTATTTCACTCTTCTGGCTATAGGATATTAGTAAGGTCTAATCTTAGGAGGAACACTACCTAGATTAAGTGGATAGAATGACCAAAGTCTCGGATAGGAAGAAGACCTTTGGGAATATCTGCAAATACCTTGGAATGCTTATTAATGACCCTTTGGAGATATGTGTAGATAGGGAACTTTGAGGTTCGAACATCTAATGAGCATAATTGTGAAACTACAACTTGATGTCCCTTTTTTAACTACTTTCCCATACCATTTAATATTATCACCTTGCTTGGTTTTCCTATGATACCATTTAACTCATATTCTTTTCCTTCCTATCAAAATTTCATGATTTTTTTTTAAAATTAAAAGCCATTGTTCGCAATGATTGTAACCATTGGACACCTAATACAACATCATCACCACCCATTGGGATATCAATCATTGGATTATTCAACACATATTCCCCGATAGACATATTGATATTATATAATTTCCCTGAGCAATTTATAGTTCCTCCATCTGCAATCATTACTTTAAACTATGGTTCTAAATATACAAACAATTAAGAACTTTGGCTCATTTACAATGAATGAAATTATGGGTACTATTGGAATCAACCCACACTATTACCTTCTTCTTTTTGATGTATCCCTCGATCTTGAGAGTTTGAGGAGTGATAATTCCAGCAAATGCATGACAAGATATGGTGGGAGTAATTTCTTTTGAATTATCCTCTTCTATTTCTTCTGAAGTCGCCTCTTCTTGATATGCTTCCTCTTATTTTAGTTCTTCCTGTTGGCAGGGGTTTTGGACAAGTCATTTGCACAGCATCGCGGATGTTGTGCAAGATCAGAAGACATCATGCAAGTGAAAGATGGTGCGCAAGGCGAAAGATAGACTATTTTTGAATATTTTGAATATTTTGTGTCACTTTTTGTACTTTTGGCCCATATTTTGTGGATATTGGTCATTGGTTGGTAGAATTAGTTAAGAGTTAGTTAGTCCAAGTGGACAATGAATGTAAAGGCGCAAGACTATAACTAGAAGTAGAATTATGAATGTAAGAATCACCGTGGATATCATGATCATGATCATGATCAAGATCAGAGAATGAGAATTGAGGACTTGAATTGCAATTAAATTGTTTTCTATTTTGGATCTGTGATGGTTTGTGCAGAAGTAATATGAGAAAGCGAAGGTTGATCTGGAATACTATTGTCTTTTTTTCTTTTGTTTTTTTTTTCTTCTTCTGTGAATGCAATGGTGAATTTATGTGGAAAGGATCTATGATGCGATGTTTATTGCTTATCAATTATGTTATCTTTTTAGACCTATTTGCACAAAAACATGGTTATTTCTGTGATGAATGAATGATGCGATATGTTAAAGAGCAATGATGAATGGTTCTATTGATGATTAAGTGACTGGTGAGATATGATAGATAATTTAATGAATTGTCGATGCCCTTAATCCTCTTCTACTCTACAGAAACTTGGTTCTGTCAGCCCTCCCTCGAACATCTCAAGAGAGAATTCATCTGCCTTGCAGGTATTGCTGGACAGGGTAAAATATGTCTATGCCAGTGCTTTGGGAGATCATGGTGATTCGAGTGTCGACAAAGCAGGAACTCCTGTCAACTGGGTTTTGTTGGTTGGGTTTGTGCAAACAAATGGTTCCATTGCTGGGACCTTGTTATGACTGAGAGGAGGATATGTGTCATCTGACACAACTAAAGATTCAAGATAGGTTTGATCAGAAGCTCCGAGAATTTGCTGAAGCAGAAAATTGGAACCCTGGACTCACGACTAACGAGTGGTTGGTAAGATACATACACGACGGTCCTCATGAATACTTTTTCTCTGAGTTTCCCATCATCTTGTATGAGTGGTTGGCGTGGTTCACTTACAACTTACAAGAATATGAATTTCCAAGGAGGAGAGCCAACATCTTGGACTCGTGAATTAATCTAGGAGTTGCAGGAAACTAACAACAAAGCATTACAAGTTGTTGAGGTCTGGATAGATAGTATCCTAGAAGGATATATCACTGAATTTGCAGTCGACACTACCAAGTCCTACCATGAAGCAGAAAAGAAATTCTTTAACAGACCCAGAGGTAGGTTCTTATTGTCTCTACAATTGTCAATTAAGATGCTTGTCTATGAAAAGGGTATACTGAAGAAGCACCTCGAGTAGTAACACTTTGGTGTGTGGAGGCGGTGGATACCGCAACAAAGACAAGGAATAAAGTGGTCTTACGAGGTGAGGAGTAAGGTTTCAACAAGAGAAGAGGCAGAGGACAGGAGAAGGTCCTGGTGTGATCAAAACACAAGATCACGAAGGAAGACCGCACGTGATGAAGAGACCCTACAGTGATGAAGAGGATGACCAAATCTAGACTACCTCTAGAACAACAATAAGATCAAACCCCAGCAGCAACGTACCCATGCCTACGTGTAACACTCCATATTCAGGAAGAAACATAAGTTCCATGTCAACTTGCCCGATGTGCCAGCATAATTCTAGTAGTAGATCAACATCTGTAGGAAGAAGGCCCATGATGGTGGGTAGCTATACAACGTTACCTTTTTTTCATGGAAACGTGACTAAAGATCTTAAGCAGTTATGGTTTCTATGTGAAGCAGTGTGGAAATCAGAAAAACTATTGATGATGATGTCAAGAAAGGCCAATTGGAAACTACTCTTTCGGGTCATGCGCTGGATTGGTACATGAAATTCATACAAGTTCCTATGAGGAAACCTGCAAAAACATTGGATGAATTTAGGAGGGGACTAATTGAAGAATTCAGAAATCCCAAATTCGGAAGCACAATATATTATTGAGTTAAAAGAGATTAAGCAGTTTCCTAATGAGAATGTTTGGGACTTCGATTAAAGATTTAAGACACTAATGGTGAGAGTCAGTTTTGATATGAGTGAATTTCAACACAAATAATGGTTCATCGTAGCACAAGTACCTCATATCCGGCAACCATTGAAGCAGCAGAAGATCGCGACACAGAGCGAGGCTCTGGAGATCGCCATGAAGTTAGAATCCTCACCCGTTAGAGAGAATGCAGCTGGTATGAACCAAATTCAATTGAAACTGGAGAACTTGACACTTCAGCTGCAAGACATTAAGAAAGGGAAATAGAGTCACAAAGATCTTTGGAGCACTCATTGTCATGCAGATGGACACATTAAAAATACTTGCCCCGAATTTCGTAATTTTTTGCTATCTGGAGCGCTGAACCCACTGAGTTATGGCAATGTACCATGGTGTCGCATATGTCAAGTTTATGGGCATTGACATGAAGAATGTAGGTACATGCAGAAGATAGTGATGAAGCCAATGAACCTCTTCTTATGAATCCCCCATTGAACCAAAATCCACCACTGAATCAAAATTCGTCGATGAACCAAAATCAAGGATCGACTGTCACGACAATATCAATAGAGCCTAGAATAGAGGATGTTGGCGTTTCCATTGTCACCCATGGAGGTGTGACGAACACCGACGATGGGCCTTGACCCCAAGTTCGATTCTCTAGGAAGAAGAAGGCATCGTTCGATATCATAACTGAAAAAGAGACATTCTTTGAAGCTCAGGATGTGATTGAAAGAAATCATGGTAAGTCACCTATTTATGGAATGCCCTCTGCTTTTGATTCTTACTTAGAGGTAAGACCATCACGGTAGCATGGTACCTTGAAACACTTCTTTGAGAGTTGCTTATCATTAGCAAGAGATCCCGATGCTTTGGTTGAAATTGAGAATTTTTTGTGCCGCCCGGGTAAGGAACAGAAGGACTTCGTAGTGAATTATTTACACAAGAAAAGGACAGGAAAAGAGATGCGTATGAACATTCAAATTGGATACTATGAGGTAGATTCGTTCATTCTGGACCTAGGTTCAAACATGAATATTTTGAAAAAGAAGAATTGGTAGAAGATGGGGAGAGAGATGCTGGGTTGGCCCCAATTGGACGTGTGTCGAACCTAGTCATGGATGTTGAAGGCATGAATACCTATGCTGATTTCGACATGATTGAAGTTATTGATGGTGGATTTTCCTATCCCATGTTACTAGGGATCAGATGGGCCAATGATAGTATGGAATTGATTAACTTCAAGAAGTGAATGATGACATTTGAGAATCAGGACATCAGAGTCATCGCTCCTATGGATCCAAACGGAGGATGTAGATATATTGAACCAGTGAAAGATGAAGTTGGTAGGGGATGGGATCATGCTTACAACATTTCAGAGGACTACGTCCACTCAAATTATGATGGCGAACTCGTTGGTGCAGCACTAGTTCTGCATCCTTCGATTCTGAAGACGTGTTAAAAAATTGGAAAAATCGCATGCACAAGGTGTCATTCCGAAAATGCGGTCTAATCACACAGTCACTGTGCTGCGTCATGACTCATATTGTCGAATTACCAATTGACGAAGGGATACTTGAGCTATTCGCATTCTTAATGGACTTTGAAGAGAAGGTATCAGAACCGCAACGATTGTTGGAGCTGGGGGAAGCACTGAAGGCTACCCAAGCACGATGGTGGGAAACTTATAAATAGACAATTACTGGATGGTCGTAGTGCCAATGGTTGATGACAGTTTAGTTCGGTGATGCAGAAACATATCCTATTGGGAGGTATGGTGGGAATATTGACCCTAGCAGTCACCTGAGGGAATGTCAGGCTTTGTGGGCATCACGACCAAAGGATGAATGGGTCCATTCCTTTATTCACACCTTGGATGAAATGCCAAGGTTGTGGTATATATCAGTGGAATTGCACAGAGAAATAACCACTTGGGTGGAATTGATGGTTTTATTTACTCATACCTTTAACTTCACGGATGACAATCCCAATGTCAACAATGCACTTCAGATCATCTAAGATGTGGTATTAAAGGTAGTGCCATTCGCATATCTAGTGGATCCACATGTGCACTGCCGCATGCAATCAATGATAGAATTTTACAATGTATCAGGAGAACATGAGGATGATGATGAGCTATAGAACATCAACATTCCATAAACAGAAGGGAGTAGGGATGTCACGGCACCAGATATATCGATCGATCCCATGAATCAGCCGCTAAAGATTAGAAAAGTTAACATTGTGATAGAGGAAAACCCAAAATTTTCCAGTGTTGGGGATTACTGGGATGAAGAGACCATGGCCAAGATCATGGATATTTTGCATGAATTTCAAGATCTCTTTCCGATAAATTTCTCTTAAATGAAGGGGATACTGGGTGATTTGGGAGAGATGAAGGTTCCATTAAAACCAGATGCGAAACGGGTAAGGAAAAGACCATATCGCTTGAATCCATTATACAAGGAGAGGGTTAAAGCTGGGCTAGATAGGATGATGGATGCTGGAATAATTGAGCTAGTGGAAGAGTCAGAATGGATCAGTCCTATGGTGGTCCAAGACAAGAAAATCAGTGAAATTCAAATCTGTGTCGACCTAAGGACACTGAATGACTCCTATATGCATGATTCGTTTCTGACACCATTCATAGATGAAGTACTCGAAAGAGTAGGCGGTCGGTAGATGTACTCTTTTACAGATGTATTGTCTGGTTATCACCAGATAAGAATCGCAAAAGAAGATCGACATAAAATGACATTTGTCACTAACTGGGGTTGTTTCCAATACACAGTGATGCCCTTTGGGTTGAAGAATGCACATGCGATATTCTCCTGGGTTGTTGTTGTTGCATTTAAATATTCCATTCAGAAGATATTACAAGTTTATATGGATGATTGGACAATGTATGGTCTAATCAAGGATCATTTGGAAAACCTACGATTAATGCTGGAGCGATGATGACAGCATCAGATTGCTCAGAACTCCAACAAGCGTATTTTTTGCGCACCATTTGGGATACTGTTGGGTCACATTGTTTGCAAGCAAGGATTATTGGTGGACCCTGCAAAAATAGTGCTCATTTTGATTTTTCCACCAACAACAAATGTGAATATGCTTAGAGTGACACTAGGGCACACTGGGTGCTATCGCAAATTCATTAGAGGATATGCTGCGATTACTGCCTCTATGGAGAAACTGTTGAAAAAGGATGTGGCATTTGTATGGAGTCCAAAATGTTAAGGAAGCTTCAATGCCTTGAAGGCTGATATGGCTTCAGTGCCAATACTCATGTTCCCAGACTAGAAAAATGAGTTCCATGTTCATGTTGATGCATCGTCTGTTGCACTGGGAGTAGTGCTCGTGCAACCAGGAGAAGGAGACCTCAATCACCCAATTGCTTTTGCTAGTCAGAAGTTGTCATTTGTTGAGAAAAACTATGCGACCACAGAGAGACAAGGTCTGGAGATGGTATATGCACTGTAGAAATTTAGGCATTACCTTTTAGGTGGTCACTTCAATATGTTTACTGACCATTCTGCTTTGAAGTACCTAGTCAATAAGCCTGTGTTGGGGGGGAAGATATGTCACTAGATACTTCTCTTTTAGGATTTTTATTTTGAAATAATTGTGAATCCAAGTCACTTGAATGCTAGCCCTGATCATTTTTCCAGAATTGAGATGGGCGAGGATCCTACCAATATTGAGGAAACACTACCCGATGCACAGCTATTCAGAGTTGAAATGGAAGATGACTATTATGATCAAATGCGTGGAGCTGTGGAGCTGTGATGCGACAGATTATGCGTGGAGCTGTGATGTCTGTCAACGCACTAGAAAACCATCATGGCGGGATGAGATGCCACTAGTACCCGAGGTAACCTTGCAACCTTTTGATAAATGGGCTATGGATTTTGTGGGTCTAATCAACCCACCTGGGAAGAGAACCTGTGCATAGTATATAATCATAGCAACAGACTATCTGACAAGGCGGGTGGAGGCTGCACCAGTTTTGGATTGCACCACTACGACAGTAGCGCGGTTCCTATTTGATAATATTGTAACATGGTTTAGATTCCCAAGGATATTGATGAGTGACGAGAGTAGCCATTTCATTAACCGGATAGTAAGAGCACTGACAAAGGAATTGCAAATACAACACAATAAAAGTACCCCATATCATACGCAGGTGAATGGGACTGTAGAAGCATTCAACAAGATCTTAGAGAATGCACTAACAAACGTATGTAATGCTAACCAAGATGATTGGTATTTGAATATTCCAGCAATATTGTGGGCATATTGCACCACTTGCAAGAGATTGATGGTAAAACACTGTTCAAATTGGTATATGGGAAAGAGGCAGCCATGCCCATGGAGGACATTGTTCCTAGTCTATGCATTGTAGCAGAAATGAGCATGGATGATGGAGAAAATCTAGAGGAACACACAGCACAGTTGCTACAACTTGAAGAAGACCATTTTACAGTAGGTTTTCATCAGCACGTCGAGAAGGATCTCCAAAAGGATTGGCATGATCGTCACATAAATAAAAAATAGTTTTAGCAAGGTGATTTGGTGTTTCTATATGAAAACAAGTTCATGAAGCATCCAAGTGAGTTACATATGCACTGGCTAGGTCTGTATCTTGTGAATTCCATTACGTCTGGGGGGGATTTCAACTGCAGCAATTAAATGGAGCGATCCTAAAAAACTGGTGAATGGTAGTACTTGAGGAACTGCATAATGAAAAAAAGAGAGAGGAATAGATAGCTAGAAGAAGGGCACACCATGAGGAAGTGGGTGCGCAAGTAGGGGAGTCAATAGCGCAATTAGGATGATCTATCGCAACATTTATAGGGTCATGATGTATTCAAATCAGCAATAAATGTAGACTAGCTGAGTAGTTAACTGACGGTGCTTGTTGAAGCGACGTGTATTGATGACGGATTCGACCGTTGGGTTGATAGGATCGACGACGGATTCAGGTAGTTAATGCATGATTTGGTCATGATGGCCACACTTTATTTGGTAATGATCAGGATCAATCAACTGATGTTATAAGAAGGTGCTCGATGCAGGTTGAAATAACCAATGTAATAAGTTGATTTGCAAGGAGTGTTGAAGCGAAATTGAGTTCCAGTCCTGTCGAGTTAATTGTGAGAGTTGTAGAGTGAAGAAGAGAGTGCATCATGACTATGGGGCATTGTTGTGGGATGCAGAGTAACCCCGACACAGTAGATATTTCAAGTGAGAGGGACTCTCCAATCAGATCAGTTGCTATTATTGAGGAAATTGTCATTATGTAGGTCGGATCATCATCTATCCCAATGAAAAAGAGGTGAGGGCAGAAGACTAGCTCCCCAACACCGACGAAGAGGCAGACATCGATGAGAGCGTAGGAAGATGCAGCCGCCCATATGGGGCCTTCTAGATATGGGGCTATAGAATTAGTGGTTCGCATCAGGGTCTCTGTTAAGGACATCATGGGATACATTTCTCCAACCCGACCTAGTGCGCATCCTTGACGACTCACCAAGAACCAAAAATATCAGCCAAAGATGCCACCACTGCCAAAAGGGATAGTGTGCAACACAGACATTGTCCCAGCTCTGATGAAGATGAAATATGACGACCATGACCTATACGTTGCAAATGAGCCTTATGATTCGTTACCTTTGGTCGCAAGAGGGCCCATGGTGTGTATCCTGCATCCATGGGCACAAGGGTTGGTTAAAGCTGGGTTGCTAGGGCTCATCAATATATTGCATATGGGCAGCTGAATGAAGAAAACACCTATGTCAAGCAACTCTTGGCTTGTTTTCATGGAGGGACGTTGTGGTTGGACACTCTAGTCACAATCACGATGGATTTGATTTCAGAGATCACAGGGTTCCCAAAGGATGGGCTAGACCCATCACAATACTTCAAAGGAAGAGATAATGATAAGCATCTTGCTGCATGGTTGAAGCAGAAGTATGACTTGTAGCATGATGGACGAGCATATTGCATTGATAACATCAATGAACACACGGTACTTATCGGCACCAGGATCTTAACAAGCAATATTGTTCACAAGAACCGCCCCATCTAGTGCACTTCAGGAGTAATTGTGTGTGCACAACAATGCACCGAAGGGGTACAAATGAAATGGTCCCTCTTCTTGCTGAATTAATTGACAGAGGATGTGGCAGAAATTTAGGTCAAAGAGTGGCCTTTCACATATAGCTATCTATTGATCCTAATCACATTAGTGTCTTTGATGGAGCCAGAGGATTACCAAAGGATGGAGGTTGAAGCTGTTAAGGTGTGCAAAGGTGCATGGTATCAAAACTTGTGGTGGGTCAAGGAGCCTAGTAGGAAACATGATTGCTCAATCCACTTTTGGGTCCACAAGGAAGCATTGTAGGACATAGCTATAAAAGTTCCTTGACTATCTAATGAGGTCGCAGCTAAGTATCAGAGGATCGCTTGGTTCACCATAGGACCACACACCACTCATGTGCAGGCTCGTCGTGACCCAAATAAACAATGGCTACCAATGTATTACAAGGTGACGGATGAGGATTTGGAGATGATGATTGATGACTGGCCTACATCATGGAGAGCGCTAGTTAGTGCCACTGAGATATCAGTAGGACCACCAGCAGATGCACTTGATGATCCGGTAAGAAGAGCTGACCAGTAGAGTCACCATGACTCCTATGGTGAGTCATCGACAAAGACTAACCCAGAGGAGAAACACATCCTAAAGGAGATAAATACTAAGGGATGAATAGAGCAGGATGCGAGCAACAAAACAATTTCAGCAATGGAGTCACAACTATAGTGCCTTGTTAAAGCTGTCAATTAAGCAACCTATGCAGTCGCCAAGGAAATGAAGAAGTTTGCGCAAAAAGGATTCACAGAGGTAATATCTAAGTTGGTTTTTGTTTATAATTTTGTTTCAAGAAGAGCATTGGAGGATGCAATTGTGCAGAACTATGCATCAATTAGTAACAAGCCACGTTCCAGGAATGTTTAGATTCCCCCGACTATGATTGACACTAGATGAGATGATGAAAACTACTTACTGCAGCATCTGTAGAGCATTGCAGTGAATATCAACAATTTTTCCACCCAGAACTTAGTACAGATGAAGCGGGTCGCTAACCAGGACAGGGCTAATCGACAAAAGGACATCAACGACCAGTACTTGCGGTCGCAAGAAGAAGAAGAGACACTGCAAAAAGAAGTCAAGGAATTGCGTCGTGCAAAGGAAACATTGACAACCGAAAAAGCACAGGATATTGAGGCGCTGAAGAAGGAACAAGAAGAACTAAAGATGAAGACCGTAGAGGAAATCACAAAACTTAAGAAAGAAACCGACCACCTTGTTATTGAGAAGGCGTAACTTTTTGTTACTCGGGGGCAAGTCGAAGAGGCTATTATGCATGCCTGCCAGTACATCCATGAAATCACTATGGAGTTGGATATAGTCACAAAGGCAAAGCAACTTGGAGCAGTGATCATGCAACTACAGCTGGACAACAACATTTTGAATGCTCTGGTCTACCCAGACACACCACCAGAGAAAATCACAAAATGAAAGGGTTCCATTGAGGAGATAGTGACACAATTTTAAGAAATGGAGCAGGAGACCACAAATATTACTGAAGCAATGGCACAATTTTGGGGTAGTGTCATGTGTAGATGAACAATTAGAAGCAACTAACAAAGCATTTGCGAGAATTTGAAGGGCCAGTTGGAAACACTCAAGATGGCATTGAGTAAAATGCCACCAACTGTTTCAATTACACGGTCCACAAAGTTGAAGGAGCTACATCAATGAGTTGGAAAATCTCAGGAGCGACACAGGAAGCAAAGTGACCAGCTTGACAAGTTCCAAGAAATTGGAGCCAAATTGTCAATAAAAGCAGTTGCTGTGTTGTAGGCTCTGCAGGAAGGAAAGAAAGAAGTTAATGCAAAGATGTTGGAGCAACCTTTAAAGAAGGATTTGATCAGATTTTATGACCTTGCTGAGAAAATCAAAGCATATGTAACAGAGATCACTCTGCAGTACAACAACTTCATGCAAAAAAACATTGAGTACACCATGTCCAACTAACATGGCTCGAGGGTGAGCCACAAGATTGTGTTGGGGGCCTGTTGGCAGCTATTTTGGATAAGTCATTTGTGCAGCATTGTGGATGTTGCACAAGCTTAAAAGAAACCGCGCAAGTGAAAGACGGCGAGCAAGGTGGAAGATAGACTATTTTTGAATATTTTGAATATTTTGCGTGACATGCCGAGTATTTCCTTCATCATTTTTTAGTTTAGTTTTCAGTTTCAAGTGCAGTCCAATTACAGGATAAAAGTGTGCGAGTTGCAGTCATTATCAGTTTTCAGAGTGTGGTCGGGTGATAATTTGTGACAGAAATTTCCTTGCAGAATGGTTCAGTTTATGGTTCAGCCCAGATCAGATTGAGGATCCCATGAGAAATACTGAAAGTAGCTGAATGGACTTTGCACCTAGTCTACGGGGTTCTATGCTACCTCGTTGGGAGGATAGCATCCCTATTGGAGCCACCTGATAGCACTATGTTTAAATTTTTGAATTACAGACTTGAAGGGTTTGAAAACAATCTTATTTGAGGGATTTCATGGGAGAGCCATTCAGGTTATTTGGCCAGTGAGTCTCGTCATAAAGAGCCCTCGAATAGAAAGTGGATCCTGATCTACAGAGATAGATCATTCTATGGATTGAAGAATACAGCATCGGGACAGGGATAAAATGTGTTGAGTTTCAATGGTACAGATGCAAGGTGATGAAGATCAACGATAGAAAGACATTCTGCCAATAGGAGATGCGAGGTAAGATTCAACGGTGTTAAGGGATTCCACTTGATAAACATGCGTGAAGGGAGAAGCTTTACCAAATCATAGAATATGTTAAAGGAAGAAAGGATCAGATGGATGAAGTAAAGGCAGGGATAACTATGCGGTTGTAGTCAATTCTACGATCTGAACTAACACGGATAAAGTTACAATCTCGAATCATGAAAGTTGGTAGGGGCTGCAACGATCAACAGTTATGACACGAGGACGGGGTGGATCGATGGACATGGTAAGTTTCACGATATAAAGGTGCTCGATCGATTGTAGAGAGGGAAGATTGAAAAAGTATTATGTTTTTCAGAGTTGAATGGTCCCAAAGAAGGCTGTTTACTGATAAACGGTCATTGTAGATTCTCCCAAATAGAACTATGCAGGTGGTTAGTGTTGGATTCAAGGTGTGAAGATACTACGTACCAAATGCTTAGATTGTAAAGAAAAGGATCCACTTGGAGTTGAAAAGGTTTGTTCCTTCTGAGCTGTAGATTTGACGATAACCAGACTGAATGCGTGAAGCGCCAGCATGAACAGGATCGAAACGCCGCGCAAATGGACAAGGTAACCATTCTCAAACCCCAGAGTGTTTTTGAAAATGGCAAAGTGGGGAGGCCATGTACATGTGTACGATGGATGCAAGTTGGGTTCATATTGATGGTATGGAATCTGTTCAACCCGGTAAAGGTCATGTCTTGGTTAAGTCTAGTACAGAAAGGATATCCTCACGTATTATCTAACCAGTAATCATATCCCTTGAGGCCCTTTGTGGAAAGCCTTATCTGAAAATGATTCATATGGCATCATCATCCCTCCCAACTCTAGAGATCCATCATGAGGCTTACGTAAGAAGCAGCGAGAGATCATGAAGCCTGGATTTTTGAAGCAGCAAAGCTGGCGCTTCCACGAAGCAGAGAGATGCAGCCAACCAAAATCGTTATGAATACCACTGTCAGCATAAGTGAGAGGGAAAATGATGTCAATTCCAAATGCCATGATCCATATGTAAGGCTATGCAACAACACATGAGGTGGCATGATCGGATTCTGAACAGCAAATGGAGATCCCTCATCCACGTGTCCACTCGTGTGACCATTATGATGACCAACTAAGAAGTGTGCAATAATGTTGAACAGTCGTCTACGTTCTCATCTTCATCATCCTATATTAACACCATCCTCTTGAATCATTGAAGAACAAGAAATGAGTGAACGTTGAGGAGGAAATTCAGAGTGTTAGTTTTCTTAAGGTCTTGAGTTTTCTGGCAGTTTACAATGCATGTTTGGTTTGAGAAGCTCATCTGTCAGGGAGTGTTGATGGTTGGAGAGCATGCCTTTACATTCTTGTGTCACCCTAGGTGTTTACACCAAGAAAATTGTGGAAATTTAACCCAAGAGATAGAACAATAACACTCACAAAATTGCTAATCAAACATGCAAAATTCACACCAAAGGAGACTGAAATTGGAGCATAATACTAATCTGTATAGAGTAAGTGCACAATAGAAAACCTTGTGAATTAATAGGCTGCTCAAATATATAATTACATGAGAGGTTCAAATGCAGAAGGATGCTATTTGAAATAGTCAAAAAGCAAGCTTACCAAAACTAGTCAAATCCCCCATAGGTGCATAAAGCAGCTTCCAAATCTATGAAGATGCTCACGAATTTGATAATTCAAGTGGGAAATCTAAACAAGGATGGAAATACAACTCATACATTATTTTAATTGGAAATAGGGATGATGATGTGGGAAAAAACAAGGTAGTTACACCTAGACTAGCTTTTCCTTTTGCCTTAAAACAACTATAAAGCAAGGCAACTTTCAGAAAAAGAAGATATGCACTTTAAGGAATCAAGAATAAAACAAATTTGCTAAAATTGGTTTTCTGGATGTTTCCCAGGTGGTCCATGACTCATTTTTAGCATGTGTTGACTTCTAGGACATGTGGAAGGCAACTAGCATAGAATGGAAACTAGGAATCTAGGTAATAAGAAAAAAATGATTAATTAATGTCAAATGTAGGTAACTATGGGTTGATCATTATAAAACCCCCCTTAAACCTGAATTTATGATTAAATATCAGAAAACTATAGGGCTTAGAAACAAGGCTTAGTCACCCTTTACATACTACTTGTCCATACAAACAAGGAAAGAGGCAAAAACCCAGTGGGAAAAATCCTCCCTTAAACATGGACATGAAGAAAAATTTGGAAATATTGTCATCAATAATGCTTCACAACATGATAAAAAATCCCCAGCGATGATTTGAGATTGCTGAAGGTCTTCTCACTAAAAACTTTGGTGAAGATGTCTGCTACTTGTTCTGGAGATGCACAGAAGAGTAGAACAATGGTACCATCATGCACAAGCTATCTGATGTAGTGCATATGGATCTCAATGTGCTTGGTTCACTATCTCTGAACTAAAACATTCCATATTCAAATGGTGCTCTGATTATCACAGTAGATAATAGTTGAAAACTCTGATTCAAAGCCACATTCTCCAAGTATCCCCTACAACCACAAACATTGAGTTGTTGCATTTACAACTCCTCTATACTCTGCTTCTATAGATGAGAGTGTTATGGCACTCTGCTTCTTGATTGACCAGCTGATTGTCCCTTTTGCAAGCATGAACACATATCTTGATGTAGACTTTCGATTTGTGTTGTCACCTGCCCAAACACTATCAGTAAATCCAATCAAATCAAGTTCAGATTTTTCTTTGTAGAAGATCCCATGAGTTATTTTTCCTTGAACAAAGTTAGCATCCTCTTGGCTACTTTCCAGTGGATCTCATGAGGATGATCCATGTATCTCGAAGCCACGCTAACTTCATAAGATAAATCAGGTCGAGTGTGTGTAAGATAAATAAAACACCGAATCAACTTCCTATACAGTGTATTATTTACCATAGGAGAAGAACCTGCTTCTTCAAGCTTAAATCCTGAAAGGAATGGAATCTTGCTTAGCTTGCAATATTTCATGTTGAAATTGATGAGAAAATATGAATCATACTTGGACTGATTTACTTTGATTCCATGTTGGGATTGAGCAATTTCGAGACCCAAGAATTGGCTCAACAATCCCAAATATGTCATAGAAAATGCATGGTTCATTGCATCCTTGAAGGAGGCAATCTCTTTCTTTGAAATTCCTGTAATCAGTAGGTCATCCACATACAAAAAAATAATAATCAAAGAACCATTAATCAGCTTCAAATATACATTAGTATCATACTTGCATCGAACAAAACTCATTGACAGTAGAAAGCCATCAATCTTGGCATACCAAGCCCTGGGGGCTTGCTTGAGCCCATACAATGATTTTTTTAACCTGCACACCAAATATGTATTAGAAACAAACCCTTCAGGTTGCTGCACGTAAATCTCTTCAGTGAGATCTCCATTTAGGAAATCACACTTCACATCCATGTGATGTACTTCCCATTGCTTCGAAGCTACAATGGCTAGAGCTAGCCTTATGGAGTCCATCTTTGCCACTGGTGCAAAGGTTTCATTGTAGTCAATACCATGTAATTGTGAGTATCCCTTGGCTACCAATATTGCCTTATATTTTAAAGGTGAACCATCAACAGCAAAAATATTCTTGAAGACCCACTTACATTGAACTAGCTTCCTCCCTGGGGGGAGATCAACCAGTTCCCAAGTGTTGTTCTTCTGTAGTGAGCTGAATTCTTCTTTCATGGCTGTTTTCCATCTTGGATCATGTGATGCATATTCATATGTCTTTGTATCTGATTCAACCATCAGATATCACTTCTCAGTAAATAGAGGATATTTCACACAAAGGGCATTCTCAAATTGAGATCTAGTCCTCCTAGTGTCATTAGGATTTTCAGCTAGTTTCCCAGCTACATGAATGGTCTTTGCTGCCCATTTTGGCCTTGTAGGAATTTTAGGATCTGCAATCAAATCATCATTATCAGACATATCAGAATCAGCAAACTCATTAGTCTTTTCACTTACAATCAATGGTTCTGGTGATGAAGAGGACTCTCCAACTTCGACTGCTAAAGGCTCTTCTTCGAACTGAACACTTATTTCAATGAAATATTTGTTAGTGCTCAAGTTGATCATCTTGTACCCTTTTGAATTTTCATAATATACAAAAAATAGATACTCTTGGATTTGGGGTTGCGAAGCCTTCCTCTTTTCAGTTGGAATTCTAGCCTAAGCCTTTGAGCCAAAAATCCTGAAATGGGTCACATCTGGCTTGTGCCCACTCCAAGCTTCAAAAGGAGTAATACCATCAAGATGCTTATGAGGTACCCTATTTTGGATTTAGGATACATATTTTATAGACTCAGACCAAAAATTTGGTGGCAAAGTCTTAGCCTCCATCATGTAGGTTGTCATCTCTTTCAGTGATTTGTTCTTTCTTTCAGCAACACCATTTTGTTGTGGTGTGTAAGGGATCAAATGATACATCTGGATACCTGCATCTTTGCAATAATGACTGAAATCAGACTTGAAATACTCACCACCATTTTCATATCCGAGGATCTTGATTTTCCTCCCAGACCGGTTTTCAACCAAGGCTTTAAAGACTTTGAAGAGGTGAAAAAATTCAGACTTATGCTTTAGGAAGTGAACCCAACAATACCTAGAAAATTCATCTATAAAGGTGAGTGAATATTTGGCTTGAATCATGGACATATGAGGGAATGGACTAGGAATGTCACTATGGATTAACTCAATAGGTGCAGAGGTTCTCTCATTACTAGCTCTCTCATACTTGTGCTCTGGGTGTTTTCCTAGGATACAACCTTGACAGACTCCCTTAGAAAACTTGATCTTTGGTAACCCTATGAACATATATTTTTCACTCAAATCAGAAAAATACTTGTAGTTAATATGGCCAATTCTTTCATGCCAAATATTGCTTTCTTCATTAGCATGAATCAGAAGTGCAGAGGGGTTTGAGTAGGGTAGAAAATGGGAAAAATTGTATACCTTTGAAGTGTGATCAAAAACACCTTTTGCTATGACTTTATCATTCGAAATATCAGTAATTTCAGCATCATCAGGGGAGAATATGACCTTCTTTGGACACCCAGTATGAGTCATCTTATACACTGACAAGAGATTATAGGCAAGACCTGGAACATACAACACATTATTGAAATTACCATGGTCAAGATCAATCTTACCCTTCCCCAAACTGTAAGTGAGAGAGTCATCTCCCAAAACTATTGGTGGACCTTTCGACATGTCAAGAGAGGAGAATGTCTCCTTTGTCGAAACCATATGTCTAGAAGCTCCAAAATCTATGATGAAGCTAGGTGAGCTTGATGTGCCAGCAACCAAGGCGTGTACTCTCTCTGTGTCTTCTGAATTTGATCCTCCTTCCTTATTCTTTGAGCAATCAGGAAGGGAGATGTTATTCTTCTCTAGGAGTTGGTTCCACATATCAATTTTCTTCTTCATACAAGAGCTCTTCGGATGATACCCCTTACTATAATATGCGCACTTGATCATTTCTCCTTTATTATTATTCTTCTGGGAGTTCTTCTTGGAGCCTTGGGGATCCTTTTGAGACTTTGACTTGTCTCTCTTTTGCTCACGTGGATTTTTAGCTTTATTCTTTATTTTTGATTCCACCCTTGAATCTCCAGCAACCAAAGCTTGGTCTTTGGAAGGTTTGATGGTGCCCATCATCACCAACTTATCTTGCTCTTGTGTGAGGGATCCCATGAACTGTACAAGCTTAGGCATCTTCCTGGCTCGTGCTGTCAACTTGGTTCCATGGAAGGTCAAAAAAACACTGAATAGTCAGGACCAAGCTTAGAGAGTATGGCCAAGACTAGTTTCTCTTCCTTATTTTCGATCCCACACTATTTTAGCTGCAAAACAAGGGCCTTAAACTTGGAAAAGTAGAGTTGCAACGATTCGAAGCTACTAGGACTCAAGGAGATTAGCTCTTTCTTGATTTGATATCCTCTCATCTTTGTCTTTCCAAAAATCTCTTCAAGCTTCTCCCACACTTCATTAGGTGATGTCAATCCATCAAGATGGAAGAGGAGGTCTCTTGAAATGCTCAGACACAAAATACCATAGGCCTCATCCCTCGTGTTGTGCCATTTAATTTTCTGTATATATGCATTGGGATCTACCTCAATTTCCATGGTCACCCTATAGAGACCTTTTGCTCTCAACAATATCTCCATCTCAGCTTTCCAATCAAAGAAATTGAATGGAGTCAAGATGATCTTCTGAGATTGGTCCATAGCTCAGTAATTGTGCCCTCCAGTCAACAGAATGCGCTCCCAGTCGGAAAGGATTCCAGTTCTCTTTTCCTCGCTACGGAGGATGGGTTTAAGGTTTTGAGTCTCTACGGCGGACAACTTCGTATGTTTCAAGCCACAATGGCGAGTGAGTTTTTGGTTTGAATGTCATAAATGCAGCGGATGGGTTTCATATTTTGAGCCGCTACGAAGGACAGCTTTGTATGTTTCAAGCTGCAACAACGGGTGATTTTTTGGTTTTAATGTCAAAAAGGCTTCCGATTCTCTTTTCCCCACTACATTGGCCGGTTTCCATTTCTTGAACCGCTACAGCAGCGGATTTTGAGATGCCAACAGAGATAGAGGGAATGCCAGTTTAGTGGAAAGAAAATATGCAAGCCTATGAATGAAGAGGTACTAAATAGAGTGTAAATGTTTTTGTTGTTAAATAAACAAGATTTGAAAAGGTGCGATCAACATGATAGAGCCTGTCGATGAAAGGATGTGTTTATCCAGTATGAACAGACATGACATGAAAGGATGTGTTTATCCAGTATGAAGAGGCAGGCCCATTTGAAAGAAGTGATTGTGATATTTAATGAAGATTCCAAATAAGAGAGAATGTGTCTCAGTTGTCCAGATTGTAAACTGAGACCAAATTGACCGTGTCACATATGTTCATATTTGTGTGCATATTTCATCATATTTAATGGTGGAAGGGTGGAGCTAGGGAAGGTTGGTTCCTGCTAGGGAGTGGGTTCTTCCTTGTCAATTTATTGACTAAATAGGGGTGTGGGTGCATCCTAATCAGTGGATGTTGATCCAAAAGGGAAGAAAATATCTTCCTTCTATTGTATATTGTAAAAACAAAATTTTGCAGATAATAGAATGTGTTTGTGGTTTACTTTATTGGGTTCCACGATAAATCATTGTGTTCAAAATTTGCTTTTATATTTGCAAAAATTGTTAAATTTTAGTTACTAATTCACCCCCCCCCCTCTCAGTGACAGGACCCGATTTAAGAACTGGTATCAGAGCCGATTCCTTCACCACAATTTAGCCACTAAAAGGAACATCCCACTTAAAATACCACTATGGATCAACAAAAGGGGTTAGCTACCACTAACAAACCTCCACTCTTTATAGGAGAAAATTATGCATACTGGAGTGTGAGGATGAGGTGCCATTTAATGTCCCTTGGATGGAAGGTGTGGGAAGCAAATCAAGTATAGTACCAAGTAGGAGACCAATATCCTACAGATCCAAAGGAACTAAGCGAGTATGATTGTAAGGCGAAATCCCTAAATGCAATCTTGAATGGATTGACAAACACTATTTTTACAAAATTTATGAGATGTAAGACTGCGAAGCAAGCCTGGGATGAGTTAAATATTATCTATGAAGGTGAATCTAAAGTCAAAGAATCCAAACTTGAGATATATAAGGGGCAGTTTGAGAGCCTTAAAATGAAGGAAGAAGAAAATATTGGGGAATACCTTCTAAGAGTAGATAAGGTAGTCAATGCTATTAAAGGTCTTGGAGGAAAATTAAAAGAAAAAACAGTGGTTAAAAAGGTACTAAGAACACTACTAATGAAGTATGAATAAAAAATATCCACCTTATAAGAACGAGATGATCTTGATCTCATGACAATACATCAACTACATGGAATCCTCATTTCATATGGGATGAGAATGGGACAAAATAATACTTCAAAAGGAGAAGCAACCTTCAAAGTGACCAAGAAAATAAAAAATCAAAAGCAAAATACTCAAACTGACCACAATGAAGAACATGATGTGGAAGAAGCCAATTTTATAAAGAAAATTCATAAGGGATCAAGAAAGTATCAAGGCTAGCTTCCCTTCAACTATTTTAATTGTGGCAAAATTGGGCACTTTCAGTCCAAGTGTCCTTATCCCAATAAAGACTCTGAGGATGAAGATGAAAAAAATAAACAATACAAAAAAAGGGAAAACTTGATTATAAGAAAAAATACAAAGGAAAAAAATAACTACTATTAACAAGAAGAAGAAGAAGAAAACAATTCATTTGAGGCTAGTGATAGTGATGATGAGCTCTTTTTTCTAGGTATTGAAGAATCTAGTGATCTAGAAGAAATTGAGCATAAGAAAGAGTCAGAGGATGAAGTAGAGGTGACCTTGGAAAAAGAACTATTCAGTGATTTGAATGGATTGAAAAGATACAAAAATAAATATAGACAATTGAAAAGGTTTATAAGTGAACAACAGAAAGAGAATAAACACAAATAAAAGGAAATGAAGAAACACATGAGCAATCTGAAACAAAAAATTCAAGAAGCAAATAGGACAGAAGAAAGGCTAGAGGAATATCTTAGAGAAAAACAATTAATTTGTGAAAGAATGGAGGAAGAATTAATTCACTTGAGGAAAGAGCTTGATACAAAATTTGTTCAAAACAGATATGAAAATATTTCTAAAATTTTAGATGAGATTATAACTGCACAAAGAAATACGAGTAACAAAAATGGAATAGGTTATTCTCAAGAAGAAAATCAAGCTGGACCAAAATCTTATGCAGCTTCTCTTCTTAGTACATACAAGAAGGAAGAAGAAGAAAAGACAAGGAATGCTCATAACTCCAGAAGACCACTTCCATTCATCATGAAGGAACTCAAGGCAACTCGAAATAAGGTCTATCAAAACACGTATCCTTACATTTTCTTTGGATATTGTTTTGCATGCTCTAATTTTGGACACAAAGCTGTGAATTGTAGAGCAAATGAAAGGAAAAGATTGAAGGGTAAAAATTATAACTTCAAAAACAATCAAACAGTTAGTCAATTAAAGATAAGAAATTATAACTCATTTACACCTCTATAAGAAAGGGATTTAGAATGGTTTAACTATCATAACTATGGACATAAAGCAAGAAACTGTAGGTTAATGGAAATCTCAGAAAGACCAAAGATCATTAAATATCAAAAGAAGCTTTGGAGAGCAAAAACATCAGAAGAGAAATGTCTCATTGCCTTAAAATCCCAAGATAAAGGAGATCTCTGATATGTTCACAGTGGGTGTTCAAAGCACATGACAGGAGATAAGGACAAGTTTTGAACCTAAAGAAACATAAGGGTAAAGTTACATTTGGTGAAAATGATTCAGGTAACATTCTTGGAAAAGGCACTTTGAATGTGGGAAAAACCAAAGCCAAAAATGTGTTGCTTGTTGAAAATATGAAACCTAGCTTATTAAGTGTCATCCAAACCTGTGATCAGGGACACATCTGCATCTTCAATTCCAGAAAATGTGAGATTAGGAGAAAGGAATCAGTAAAATTGGTTGGTATTGCATCTAGAACTACTGAGAAAGTATACATACTAAATACAAAACTGGATGAGGAATGTCATGTAAATTTAGTAGATGAAAGCTAGCAATGGCATAGGAGGTTGGGACACATTAACTTTGACAATTTAGTAAAATTCAGCAACCTTGGGGTAGTAAGAAACTTTCCAAAGATAAAAAAACCTTCAAATCACATATGTAGACATTGTCAACTAGGGAAACAAACTAGAATGAGTTTCAGGACAAAAGAATATTCAACCTCAAAACCTTTAGAGATGGTTCACACTGACCTCTGTGGACCTACAAGAACCAAAATCTTGCAAGGAGAGTCATGCTTTATGTTATTCATTGATGATTTTACTAGAATGGCTTGGGTATTTTTTCTCAAGGAAAAATCAGAAGCATTTAACAAGTTCAAAGATTTTAAAATTATTGTTGAAAATGAAACAGAGGAAAAAATCAAATGTCTTAGATCAGACAATGGTGGTGAGTTCACCTCAAAAGATTTTGATCTCTTCTATGAAACTCATGGAATTAAGAGACGAATTTTAGCTTCCAGAACACCTCAACAAAATGGGATTGCTGAAAGGAGGAATAGAATAGTCCAGGAGGATGCAAGAACTATGCTCAATGAAGCAAAATTGTTTGATGGGTATTGGAGAGAATTTGTAAGCATAGCAGCACACATTTTAAATAGAGGTCAACTCAAGAGAAGTAGTAATAAAAATATTTATGAGCTATGGTTTGGGAGAGATCCTTCTATAAAGTACTTCAAGGTCTTTGGTAGTAAATGTTACATCAAAAGCTTGATGAGGATCTCGGAAATTTTGATGCTAGATCTGATGAAGGTATCTTCCTTGGATATTATTCTACCAAAAAGGAATACAAATGCTACAATTTCATAATACATAAGATTGTTGAGAGTGTTGATGTTAGAATAGATTATTTAAAAACAAAGAAGTTCAAATATCAAGAGAGTATACGCGATGATGAAAGTGAAGATGATGAGGAGCCAGTTGATACATAAACAGATGTAGAAGAAGAAGGAGACATACTAGAATATGAAATAGGTACCAATGAAGAGGATGATACTCGAGAGGAAAGAGAAGAATCCCCTAGAAGAGACACCAAGACACCCTCCAGGATAATTCAAAAGAATCATCCTGAAAACCAGATCATAGGAGATAAAGATGCAGGAGTTCAAACAAGAAGAAAATTGTTGTATCAAATAGAGATAGCACTACTGTCATGTATTCAGCCCGATGAAATTAAAGAGGCATGCAAAGATGAAAATTGGGTCAAAGCTATGAATGAAGAATTGGAAAATTTTGAAAAAAATCAAACTTGGGAATTGGTTCCAAGACCAAAAAATAAGAATGTTATTGGAACTAAATGGGTGTTTAGAAACAAAGTAAATGAAGATGGGAAAGTAAACATGAACAAAGCTAGATTAGTATGTAAAGGGTATGCTCAGGTTGAATGAGTGGATTTTGAAGAAAATTTTGCACCTGTGGCCAGAATAGAGGCAATTAGGATGTCCTTAGCCTTTGCTAGTTACAAGAAATTTAAAGTATATCAGATGGATGTCAAGTCATCTTTTCTCAATTGAAACTTAGAAGAAGAAGTGTATATTGAGTATCTAGCAGGATTTCAATTATCGGATAAAGGATACTATGTTTGTAAACTAAAGAAAGCACTAGATGGGTTAAAACAAGCACCTAGAGCATGGTATGCAAGGCTAGACTCGTATTTGCAAACACAATGCTTCAAAAGAGGATCAACAGATAGTAATATTTATTGTAAAATTGTTGATGATATCTTGATTATTGTAGAAGTATATGTTGATGATATTATATTTGGGAGTGATGATGAAAAGCTGAGTGAGGATTTTTCTAAGAGGATGCAGCAAGAATTTGAAATGTCTTTGCTTGGTGAAATGAAATTCTTTCTAGTATTGCAAATAGTACAGTGCAAAAAGGGAATATTTATTCATCAATCGAAGTATATTAAATATATGTTGAAGAGATTTCAGCTAGAGGATTGCAAGCCTGTTTTTACGTCTATAATAGTAGGTTGCAAATTAAGCAAAGAATATGAATCTAAGGATGTAGATCTAAAACATTACAGATCCATGATTGGGAATCTACTATATGTAACATCCTCTAGACTAGATGTCAAGCAAGCTATTGGAATGGTGGCTATATTTCAAGCTGCAGAAAAAGAGAGCCATGTTCAAGCTGTAAAAAGAATCTTCAGGTACTTAAAAGGAACCATAGGTCTTGGATTATGGTATCCTAGCAACAATACATTCTCCCTAAATCCTACTCAGATGCAGATTGGGCAGGCTATGTAGATGATAGAAAAAGTACAAGTGGAAGAGCATTCTTCTGAAAATCACTGGTATCTTGGACAGGCAAGAAACAGACCTCAATTTCTTTGTCTACCACTGAAGCAGAGTATATTGCAACAGAAGAATGTTGCACGCAAATTGAATGGATGAGACAGACTTTACAAGACATCCAAATAGTGTTTGAAGAACCCATAACTATCTACTGTGATAATACAAGTGCTATAAGCCTATCCAAAAACCATGTTCAGCACTCAAAATCAAAACACATTCCAATAAAGTTTCATTATTTAAAAGAGCAGGCTACAAACAAGAACATTAGACTGGAATATGTCTCAACACAGGAACAAGTGGAGATATTTTCACAAAACCTTTAAGAAGATATGTGTTTGAATATCTTAGGAAAATATTAGGAGTGGTATCCTCTCCAATCTAAAAGAAACTAATGCATCAGAGTGGCATCACCTCGGGGGAGAGAATGACCAAATTTAGGGGGAGTCAGTTAACCCTTTTCCCTTGATGTCAAAGGGGGAGATTGTTGTCAATATGGTAGTGTTCAAGTTTTCACTGATGGAACTTAGAGAAGAACAACAAACAAAGCCATGGATGAGGTAGTATGATGACAAAGCAGATAGGAAATGGTAGACACTTTTGAGTAAAGCAGAACAACAAACAGAGCCATGGATGAGGTAGTATGATGACAAAGAATATGGGAAAAGCCGTAGTAGTGGATGATTTGTCAAGTTATGAGCCGCCATGATGGATGGTTGTTCAAGTCCGAGCTGCTACGGAGTACGTTTTTTTTCTTATGCGTGGCCGGAGTAGTTGTTCACCTACTACATCGAAGGTGTTAACACCCAAAACGTACCCATGTTGTGAAAGGTAAATATTGGGGTAACATCAAAAATGATTTAGACTGTATTTTTGACCTAATACAATCAGAAAGGGATCTTTCACTATTTACAAAGTTTTCATACTCAAGATATCACATAAACGACAGTCAGAAGGTCATATTTCTGAATAGAACAAGTTTGTTTTTATAAGGTTTGGTGGGACAATCATGGAGGATACCATTGGGAAATGGGGTTGGCTATTAGAGTTGAAATAGGTTGCGGGAGGTAGGAAGTAAAAATATTTGTGGACGGAGGAAATATAGACACTATTTCTTCAATTTGGATTTATTACCAAGTTGATTAGCGGATAAAGGGAGACAACCCATCAAACAGAGCACCTAACTAGAGTGAATTCTGCAAGACTTTAGAAGAAAATGTTTAAAAATGCTTGAACAATGGAACTAGAGCACGTGAGATGAATTCTGTTCCATATACACTAATTCCCAAACATGAAATCAAATACAAACTGGAATGAAAATAGGATAAACAATCACGTAAATAAGTTGCTTATTGAAGAAAACGATGGCACAGGAATCTCTGCTAGAAGGGTTTATCATTCCGCCTCTATAATTTTATTCAACTCTAGAAAATGAAAACATATTACAATGGATATCCCTCGCTCTTGAAAATTCCCAACCCTTCTCCCTTCTATGGGGAGCATATTTATAATGTCTCAGACCTCTGAGGCTAATCCTTGAAATCGGCTCTGAAACTATTTATAGTCGTAATAAAAACTTAACAACTAGAGTGTTGTACTTCTGCCACATTTTACATATATTTAAAATATAAATCATGGAACCAGTGTGCATGCTCAGTCTGGATGGCATCATGTTTTTTCTGTTTATGAGCTTGCAGTTCATGAAAACAACTTCTCAGGATGCTTCTGGTAGCTCAATGCTGATTTGGCTTGACCACCTTCCCATCTGTCGAGTCAGCAACATCTCTTTCCCTTTTTTTTGTATTATGCTCAAAGACACCCTTCTGGATGGTTTCAAAGACGGAAAAGGAGTTTATATCCTTCCCATGCTTAACCTTCTTCACGGCCTCCCCCTCTCCGGGTAACAATGTTATTCAAGGGGACTTGAAGAAGGGCTGCATTGCCCTGGTAGAAACAATCCTCTGCAGTGCCTTGTCATTATTGTACTCCTCACCTCCTCCTAGGTGGCCTCTCCTACAGGAAATACGGTGGGGTGCACCTTCAACCTACTCACCACCTCAAACCAAATTGGCAGTTGGAGTGCATGAAAGCTATGACGAAGACCTTGGGCACCCACTTCCCCAGTACGAGCATTCGCTCCTACTGGTTACTACTAACCATGGTCACCACACACCATGGATTTGGTGGCAGCAATTGAATCTGGGGATTCTGGAGGGACCCCCATAGGACATGAAAACCTAGGCACCACGCAGTAAGAGGTATGGCTATCTAAAAAAAGGCATATCTCTCGAAGTGATTCACATATGTCCCCCAATGGCTGGCGTTTTCTTGGTGTAAACACCCAAAACGACACAAGAACGTAAAGGAATGCTATCCAACCATCAACACTCCCTGACAGACAAGCTTCTCAAACCAAAAAGGCATTCTAAACTACCAAAAAACTCAATACCTTAAGCAAACTAACCCTCTGAATTTCCTCCTCAGCGTTCACTCATTTCTTGTTCTTCAGCAGTTCAAGACGATGGAGTTTATATAGGATGATGAAGATGAGAATGGAGACAACTAGTCAGCACTATCGCACACTTCTTAGTTGGTCATCATAATGGTCCAACAAGTGGACACATGGATGAGGGATCTCCATTTACTGTTGAGAATCCGATCATGCCGCCTCCTATGATGTCGCGTAGCCATCCATATGGAGCACGGCATTTGGAATTGAAATCCTTTTCCCTATCACTTATGCTAATAGTGGTATTCATAACAATTTTGACTGGTTGCATCTCTTTGCTTCATGTAAGGGCCAGTTTCACTGCTTCAAAAATCCAGGCTTCATGATCTACCGATGCTTCTAATGTAATCCTCGTGATGGATCTCTGGAGTTGGGAGGGCCGATGATGCCTTAGGAATCATTTTCACATAATGCATGCCACAAATTGCGTTGAGGGATATGATTATTTTCCAGATTGTACGTAAGGATATCCTTTCTGTACCAGACTTGACCAGGACACGACCTTTACCAGGTTCAACAGATTCCAGACCATCAATCCGAACCCAACCTCCATCCATCGTACACATGTACATGGTCTCCCCTCTTTTCCATTTTAAGAACCACTCATGGGTTTGAGAATGATTACCTTGTCCATTCGCGTAGCATTTCATTCATGTTCATGTTGGCGCTTCATGCATTCAGTCTGGTTATTGTCATAAAAGGAAAAAACCTTTTCAACTCCAAGTGGATCCTTTGCTTTGCAATCTGAGAATTTGGTACGCAGTATCTTTGCAGCATAAATCCAACACTAACCACCTACATAGTTCAATTCGAGAGAATCGACAATGACTGTTGATTAGTATATGGCCTTCATCGGGACCATTCAACTCTAAAAATTTAATACTTTGTCGATCTTCCCTCTTTGCAATCGATTGGGAACCATTATATCGTGGAATTTACCATGTCCATCGATCCACCCCAACCTCGCGTCATAACCGTTGATCGTTCTAGCCCCTACCACCTTTCATGATTCAAGTCTATAACTTTATCCATGCTAGTTCAGATCACTGAACTGACTACGACCACATTTCGCGATTTGGAAAATCTTCTCCCTTCATGCATGTTTATAGAGCGGAATCCCTTAGGGCCGTCGATCTGGATTTGTGGTAATCTCGATCGTCCAACACTTCTTCCCTTTAACCGACTTCGTAAATCCAAAGGCCGAATCTTACCTCGCATATCCTATTAGCAAAATGTCTTTCAATCATTGATCTTCATCACCTTGCATTTGTACCATTGAAACTTGACACATTTTATCCCTGTCCCGCTGTTGTATGCTTCAACCCATAGAATGATCTATATCCATAGATCAAGATCCACTTTCTATCCAACGGCTCTTGATGACGAGACTCACTGACTAGTTAACCTGAAAGGCGCTCCCACGAAATCCCTCAAACAAGATCATTTTCAAACCCTTCAAGTCTATAATTCAAAATTTTAAACATTGTGCTAACAACTGGATCCAGTAGGGATTCTATCCTCCCAGCGAGGTAGCAAATAACCCCGTAGACCAGGTGCCATGTCCATTGTGTTTCTTTCACTCTTTCTCATGGGATCATCAATCTGAGTTGGGCTAAACCATAAACTGAACCATTCTGCAAGGAAATTTCTGTCACAAATTATCACCCGGCCACACTCTGGAAACTGATAATGACTGCAACGGGCACACTTTTATCCTATAACTAGACTGCACATGAAACTGAAAACTAAACCAAAAACTGCTAAAGGAAATTCTCGACATGTCGAGATTATTCATACCTACCTACCCTACTTGACTGAACACAAATATCCAATAAAGTAAACTATGACTTCCAATGAAGCCAATCAAGCAATTTATCCAATAATTGTATTTCTTCTGCATGCTTGATTAAAAACAGAGATGATAGACATAATGGAAAAAGGTTATAATAAATAAATTGATCCCTATATTAGAGATATAACTAGTCATTATTATTACCCAGCCCCTCCATGTATTCTGCCACCGAATCATAGAAATACTCTATCCTTTTCCTACCAAATGAAAACCATCCAAAATGTAACTGCTCTAGCATATTGTCAAATTGATCCTTAAGAGAACTTTGAAAGGAATTAGCATGACTGATTTCAAATGAAATATCCATAATTTCATTCAAAATTTCTGAATTTAAAACTTCTCCTTCCTTATATGCTTTAGCAGAGACATCATTCTTTTATCCAGCAGAATCAGGCACACACCATCCTCCTTCATGAGATGAAATTTTTGGATGTGGAAGATCAAAAGAAGCATTTATTTGGGAATCCCTACCTATTTCTTTATGATCCAACGCCTCATTGAAAACTATTGATCTATCCCTTAGTTGAGATTGACTTGATGATTGTTCATCTTCATCATATTTTGTTTCAAACAAGTTCATAAAATGTACCATATCCTCAAATTTATGTTTCTATGTAGAGGCTTTAAGTCTCTGTCTTATCAGTTCAAAGGTAAGCTACATACTGAAGTTTAGCAGCATTTTCAAGAGGCTAGATTTCTTTTGGCATGTTATAGCAAAAGCTTGCAAATATCCTGTTAAAACTAGACATGGTTTCATCCTCCTGTTTCTCTATGGAATAGAATTCTGAAAGTATTTGGTCGAAAGGCCTTCTCTCACCCCAAAACTTCAGAAATATGTCCAAAAACTCTTCCCATGTATTGATGGATTCAGGCCGTAAGTGCCTGAACCATTCTTTAGCATCCCCTTGCAAAGATAGGGAAAAAGGCCTCATGTAGACATCAACATGTTCACCTTCAAAAATGTCAAGGAAATAATGAAAGGATTGTAAATGCTTTTCTACTACAAGGTTCTTGATTTCTCCATCAAACTTAGGAAGGTACTTGTAGTGCTTTGTAGGGAAATCATGCAAAATATGAGGTAAGTGAAGGGGTCTGTACCGGTTTGGGGTATTAGAAGAAACAGAGCTATGTGGAATGGAAGTATTATCCGTTGTGGTTTCACAAGGCTCACAAGTGTGGCCTTTAAGTTCATGTGTTTTGAATGAAATTTTTTTATCAAAATTGTTAGGTATAACTCCCGATTCAATTATATTCCAATGCCAATGCATATATTTATACATTTCAGGCGGTGGTTGAGATTCCGACCAGCCTATCCATATTCCTACGTAACTGTTCAACTTCCTATTCTTTATTTATTTATTTACAATATATAATCCCTATGGATTATATTCTAACAATCCCCCTCTTAATCTGAAGGGGTGTTCGTAAGTCTGAGCATGTTTCTGAATCTTTCAAACTTTTCTCATCCAAGCGCTTTGGTGAAGATGTCTGCAATTTGATCATTTGTGGAACAATGTCGAAGATGGACTGTCTTGGCCTCTACATGATGTCGAATCAAATGATACTTTGTGTTGATGTGTTTGGTTCGATCATGGAATCTAGGATTCTTAGCCAGCTTGATTGCAGAAGTATTGTCGACCAACAATGGAGTGGAGTTCTCTTGTTTTTCTTGCAAATATTCAAGTATCTTCCTAAGCCATACTATTTCTTTCGTTGCTTCAGCTGCAGCCACATATTCTGTATCTGTTGTTGAATCTGCTGGAACTGACTATTTGCGTGATCTCCATGAGACAGCTGCTGATCCAAGACTCATAGTGTATCCATAAGTTGATACTCCTGTCT
>LPNX011112048.1:665491-683152 GCA_001517045.1 Pseudotsuga menziesii
GTTGCACATTTTACTGCATCACCCCAAAACATTAGTTTTACATTTTTGAAAAACATCATTGAGCGAACCATATTCATTATGGTTCTATTCATTCTCTCTGCTACACCGTTTTGTTGAGGATTGTAGGGAACTGTAGTTTGATGTGCAATTCCATGTTGGCAAAGATAATTTTCGAAAGCATTTGAAGTGTATTCTTTCCCATTATCAGTACGAAGTGTACCAATTTTTTATTGTGCTTGTTTTTCTATCAATGCATGAAAGTCTTTGAATGTTTGAAATGCTTCTGATTTTGTCTTTGAATAGTAAATCCAGCACATTCTTGAGTAGTCATCAACAAATGCCATACAATACTTATTCCCATTTGCTGAAGGTGTTGGAATTGGGCCACATAAATCAGAATGCACTAATTCTAATTTCCTACTTGCTCTGAAATTAGACTCATGGAATGGCAGCTTACTATGTTTCCCTAATATACATGCATCACATTTGTTCTTCTCTTTGGGAATGGTGGGAAAACCAAATACACCATTCTTTCTCAACAAACGAAGACTGATATAACTTAGATGACCAAATCTTGCATGCCACAATGAACTAGATGACAAATTACCTTCTCCATGTTGAGAGAGGTAGGCATAGTTATAAAATCTTGCAGATGAACCCTTGAGATTCAGCAGCTTCCCATGTTCATATCCAGTCATGATGACTTGGTTGTCAGAGGACTTTCTTATTTCAATGATTCCATCAAACATGTGGATGGAATGGCCTCGCTGTCGAATCTCCACCAAGGGCAGCAGGATTGTCTGCAACTCTGGAAGATAAAGGACATTCTTCAACAAGAAATCAGGGAATCCAGGCATCTTCAGTCAAATGGTGCCCATTCCCTTTGGTTTAAGACTTGACTTATCTGCAAAGTAAACTATGCCATCTATTGTTTCATTAAGTTCTTCAAAATAGTCTTTTCTAAATGTCATGTGTGATGTTGCACCAGTATCAAGCAGCCAACAATCTTTGTAAGATGAAAGTGAAGTCAGTTCATTAATTCCAAGATTACAATGTGCAACAATACAATGAGCAGAATCAGAAGATTTACTAGCATCTTGGTTTTTATTGTCATCTTTCTTCTGGTTGTGCTTGTCTTTGATGGAGTCCCATGAAGCCCAACACTGATCTGATGTGTGCCCAGTCTTTCCACAATGCTTGCACTGCAAATCTGATCTTTTGGTAAAGTTGTTTCTGCCCCCTCTGCCTCTGAAGTTTCTTCTTCCTCGTCCTCTCTTGCTGCAATCTCCCTTGGAAGGGTCTTTGGACCAATTCTTTGTTTTCTGAACAAAGTAAAGGGATTCTTCAACAGGCTCGCTTGATTTCTTGATCTTTCTAGACCATTTTGGATATGTTTCCTTGCCAGTGTGGACATCAAATCTTTTAGTTCAAATATACAGGGTGACAAAAAGCTTTTAGTTCATAAAGAAGGATATACAAGAGTAAATTCATAGTTTTATTTTGAGTGTAAAGCATACTGGAAAACTGTTTTGACGAGATTAGGAATATATAGTAAAAGATTTACAAAAAAAGACAAGACATCTTGGAGAAAAATGAAACCTGAGTACCTTATCCTTTGATCATTAATTTCTATATTTTTATAATGAGCTCATTTCCCCAGTGGAGCCCGCCGGTTTCCTTGAAATCTTGATCTCTAGATAATATCACCAGTGGAGTCACTGAAAGATAGATTCTTTGAGAATGGAATCGCCAGGTGAAAGATGTACAACCTTTTTGATGGTATGACTGTTGTTCACCATCAACAATCAAATATGAAACTATGTTGTTCATACCTAGGGAATATTTGAACCTTCATCCCCAGCAACGACGCGAGTTTGTTAACACCCACAACATACCCAGGTTGTGAAAGGTAAATCCCGGGGTAACATAAAATCACTTTAGAATGTATTTCTTACATAATACAGTCAGAGAGGGATCTATCCCTATTTACAAAGTATACTCAATATATTCAATCAACGACAGTCAGAAGATTAGATTTTTGAATAGAACAAGTTTGTTTTTATAAGGTTTGGTGGGACAATCATGGAGGAGACCATTGGGAAATGGGGTCGGCTATCATTGTTGAAATAGGTTGTGGGAGGTAGAATGTATGAATATTTGTGGACATATGTAAGACAGACACCATTTCTTCAATATGGAGTTATTAGCAAGTTGATTAGCGGACGGAGGGAGACAGCCCATCAAACGGAGCACCTACCTAGAGTGAATTCTGCAAGACTTTAGAAGAAAATGTTTAAAAATGATTGAATAATGGACCTAGAGCATGCGAGATGAATTCTGGTCCATATACACTGATGCCAAAACATGAAAGGAAATACAAACTGGAATGAAAACAAGATAAACAATCACGTAAAGAATTTACGTATTGAAGAAAAAGATGGCACAGGAATCTCTTCCGGGAGGGCTTATCATTCCGCATCTGCAATTTCACTCAACTCTGGAAAATGAAAACATATTACAATGGAGATCCCCTACTCTTGAAAATTCCCAACCCTTCTCCCTTCTATGGGGAGCATATTTATAATGTCTCAGACCTCCGAGACTAATCCTTGAAATCGGCTCTAAAACTGTTTACGGTCATAATCAAAACTTAACAACTAGAGTGTGGCACTTTTGCCATGGTTTACATATATTTAAAATAGACACCATGGATCTAGTGCGCATGTTCGGTCTAGATGGCAGTGCGTCGTTTCTATTTATGAGCTTGCGGGTTGTGAAAATGACGTCTTAGGATGCTTCTAGTAGCTCAATACTGATTTGGCTCGACCACCTGCCCGTCTGTCGAGTTAGCAACATGTCTTTCCCTTGTGTTTGTCTCATGCTAGAAGGTACCTTTTTGCATGGTTTCAAATCTGGAAAAGGAGTTTATATCCTTCCCATGATCAACCTTCTTCACAACCTCCCCCTCTCCAAGAAACATTGTTATTCGAGGGTACTTGAAGAAGGGTCACATTGCTCCAAGAAGAAACAAGCCTCTACATTGGCTTCTCATTCTTGTACTCCTCCCCTCCTCCTAGGTGGGCTCTCCTACAGGAAATACGGTGGGGTGTGCCTTCGACCTCCTCACCACCTCATACCAAATTGGAAATTGGAGTGCATGAAAGCTATGAAGAAGACCTTGGGGCACCCACTTCCCTAGTATGATCATTCCCTCCTATTGGTCGCTACTAAACATGGTCACCATGTATCGGGGCTTTGGAGGCATCGATTGCATCCGAGGATTTTGAAGGGACCCCCACAAGACATGAAAACCCAAGCATCGCGCAACAGGAGGTATGGATATCTGAAAACAGGCATATATCTCGAAGTGCTTCACATATTTCCCTCAATGGCTGGCATTTTTGTTAGAATAATCAACCCATAGTTACCTACATTTGACATTAATTAATCATTTTTTTCTTATTACCTAGATTCCTAGATTTCATTCTATGCTAGTTTCCTTCCACATGTCCTAGAAGTCAACACATGCTAAAACTGAGTCATGGAGCACTTGGGAAACATCCTGGAAACCAATTTTAGCAAGTCTACTTTATTCCTAATTATTTAAAGCGCATATCTACTTTTTTTGAAAGTTGCCTTTCTTTATAGTTGTTTTAAGGCAAAAGGAAAAGATAGTCTAGGTGTAACTACCTTGTTTTTTCCCACATCATCCTCCCTCTTTTTCTCCAATTAAAAGCATGTATGATTTGTATTTCCATCCCTATTTAGCTTTCCCATTTGACTTAGCAAATTTGTGAGCATCTTCTTATATTTGGAAGCTGCTTTATGCACCTATGGGGGATTTTACTAGTTTTGCTAAGCCTGCAATAGCATCCTTATGCATTCGAACCTCTAATGTAATTATATATTTGAGAAGCCTATTACTTCACAAGGTTGGCTATTGTACACTTACTCAATACAGATTAGTGTTATGCTTTAATTTCAGTCTCCTTTGGTTTGAATTTTGCATGTTTGATTAGAAATTTTGTGAGTGTTATTGTTCTATATCTTGGGTTCAATTTCCACATGGTATCAAAGCCTTTGTAGATAAATTTCTCTCCTTCCAAATTTTTATTGCAGGTTCGACATCATTTTCTATGCAAAAAATAAATCCTTTTATTCTCTACTTATTCCTCTATCATCCATTTTTCTTTCTACTCCTCGAATGTTCCCTTGAATGGAACTGACCTCCTCCTCTTCTAAAACAATGGAAAGATCTTCATAATTTTTGTGTCTTGGATGGGGATCCCTTTTGGTACTCATCAAGTTTAGTTAAGAGAAGTTTTAGAGGACCATGCTCCGATTCCACTGTAATGAACCCAAGGTAGAAATCAAGCTCACTAACTCTATGCAATAAAACTTTCAACAACTAGTTGAGAAGTGGGAAAATTAGTAAGCTGAGGAAGGAATAAACTGGGATTTATAGGTGAGATAAAAAAAGAAAGGAAGGATATTGAATTTTCATATTCCTAATAACCTATATATTGGGCCCTTTTAGGTTTCAAACATCAATAAGGTTGAATTCTACTACCAAGCTTCTCAGATCCCCAACTGGTGCAAACTGAAATATTTACAAGCAGTTTGAAAGAAACAAATGACTAAAATGAGCTTAGGAAGCTTATAGAACTTATTTTTAGTATTTTTACATCATCATTTGAATATTTATAACAGATATGAATTGTAAAAAATAATCCTAAGGGTTGCAATAGAAAAATTAGTCACTAGGACTATGCAACGAGCTAAACTTATGGGATTTCCAAACAAAGGAAATGGGTCACTAATCTTTAGTTTCAGACATGTAATATCATTATTATAAATTTATTTAATTTTCATAACATAAAGGAAATAAAATTATTTTTTAGACCAACTAATTAACTTAAACTCGAAAACTAGTCCATTATTCATTAAAATCTAGGTAGGGTGTTAAAATCCTTATGGAACTTAATCAAATAAGTTCAAAATACTGTGAAAATATCAGGTATCATTAATTACATAATAATATATTAGTGAGGGTCGAAATGAATCTCACTAGAATCTTAGAGACAACCTCTTATAGCATTAAACCCATAAAATGGATCCCAGAGACAGGAAACTAAATGGAATCGAATGCTGAGCCTCCCAAAGCCTGGAAATGCGATGGATGTGGTATGAAAATAATATTAAATGGAATAATGAAAATTAGTACATTAATACATCTGATTGGGGTTGAAATTCCCATTACAAATACTCCATAATAGCCATAATAACCCAGAATGGATAGGAAGAAGAGAGAAGAATATATTTCACTGAAGGGAGATTTTCAATCTCTACTGAATTATCTAGAATTAGCTGAAGTAGACATCAAAAACTGCAAAAATACTTCTACAATGTATGCACTAACATTAGGAACAAAACATGAAATCCAATGGCTAAGGGGCACACCATCCAAAGCTTCAATCAAGGGACATCACTCAACCACTTAGAGAAAACTATCAAACTCAAAAAAACAATGACCAAAATTTGGAAGAGGGGTGAGATATTCTTCCTATAGGAAATTTAGCTTCATTCCCAAGCCACCTTGACCAATGCACCCTCATGGATAAATGGAGAAACTTGCTCACTTTCCTTCTTTTTCCCTGATATGGCTTTTATTCTTTTTTGGAAACATCTATATTGTATTTCATGCAACAAAACCTTACTTCACATCTATAAGTAACACATTCCCACTTTCTCAGATGCCATTATAACACACCTACAATCACTAGAGGATGTTTTAGGACACTCTTGCTAGAAATTTCAAGCCAAGCAAGGTATAATACCATATTAAAAATAGACATCATGAGAAAAGTAACACGAACAATCACAAACAAATCATAATGCATAAGATATTTTACTCTAGAAACCATTTACTTAGAAACTAGCACCTAATAAATATCTATTATTACATTATTGTATCTAGCCAAGTTGGTCGAAGGACATGCCCTCAGATGCACATAACAATGGATTTCACCAATCCTTTAAATAGGCTTCCTCACATAAAATAACATGGCATCGTAAGTTACCAATGGTGAACCCATCAATGACCAAATATATGTTAACCTCTTTATTATTTAACCGTGTATGACCAAGTCAATCTTAACTTAACATATTTACCCTCAAATAGATAGAAAATTTGGAGAACACAAATATTTGGCACCAAGATTGTAAGTTGGAAAAAAATTAGGATTCGATGGTGATTTTATTGGTGCATGGAATTTTTTCCTAGAAGAGTCGTTGAGAATGCATACTAGAGTGAAGGATCATCTTGGTGATTTGGTGTGGGATGAAAAGAAAATTTCAGGGATCTAATTGGCCAAATAATGTATGTTATTTGTCATTTGTAGAAGCTAATATTCATAGTAAGTCTTGGTGGTTTTCCAAAATATGGAAAGTAAAGACCCCCCCCCAAAAAAAAATTGTCTTGTTGTAGAGGACCAAAAACACATGGGATTTTTGCAGAAAATAGGTAAACATGACGAGAATATCAATGTGTTGTACATCAAGGGAATTAATTAGGTAGTCATGTATTTCTATAATACTCCTTTGAGCACCATATTTTCACCAATATGACTATATGGTTGTGTTTCCAAAATTTGTGGCAAAGTCCAACAATTGATTTATGTGTGGAATCATGGTTTCAAAAGAATAAACTAATTGTTTTTAGAGATGTTCCATTTATCATAGTCTATGTAATTTGGTTGGCACACAATGCATTAATATTTTAGAATAGTAAAATGAAAACATTTCACATATTTTGTCAAATATGTGCAATCTATCAATTGTGCAAGGTGACTAAATTAGCACCAAATTATGGATGGGATATTTCCTAAACAAGACTTATCCTTGAGAATTTTTGGTTGGATATTTTTAGGGTCACTAGAATGAGCATCATTGGTGGCATTTCTTATTATGATGATAATCATTATATGAAATTTAAAGAAAAAATGGGGGTGTGGTACAAATAATTTCATAGAATTGATGACCATATAAGGGATCACGAGTTGGATTTTGATCAAGGAATCACACAACTACAATTACATTTTCGATAAATGGATGGATAATGAAGACCATATTCATAACTTATCTATTCAAGAAAATTTTCCTGATTCTAATTTTGTACTTTATAGGTAAAAATATTATGAATCAATAGTCAATCTTCTAGTTTCCTGAGAACGAGCAGTGCAACCGTTTTCATTTCCAAAACAAGCGAGCTCGAGTCACATCTAGTTTTAGATGTCAGATCTATGACTATAACAAGAAGACATAAAGAGACCATGCTCCATAGCATTCATTATATCATGGTTATTGCATTTCAAGTTTTGAGTCTCATAACCAATAAGATATTTTCTACTCCTCACTTTGTTCTTGACAGGGGAGATGATGGATTGTTAGAAACAAGCGAGCGATAAAAAGTGAGCCAGGTTAAGCAAGCCTGAAATAAAGTAAAATCCATGTTCCATTGAGCATGTTTTAGTTTTTTTTTTCTTTCCAAAACCACAAATTTAGTAGAAGATATCAATCTTCGATTGCGTCTAATAGGCATCTGTTTATGGTGTTCCTTAAAGAACCATTTTATAGAAGGAACCACTAATCCATAGATACAATTTATAGAGAGAACTATTGAGAGAGAATTAGAGTTATCACCAAGTTTTAGAGTTTGTGGTCATCCTAAAACCACCCACTTGGTAGAAGACATAAGTGTATGTTGATTTTGCTAGATTTTTTTTTTTATGGTCAATAAAAAACTATCGAATTAGAGAGCGCTTATATTTACCACAAGCTTTCAACTCATGCCAGCTTACTTATTAAATTCAAATTGTTAAGTTGGGGATGTTAATCCTTTGGCATTTTCCACTTCCAGATTTTTTTTTAGCTCTATTTTCTTGGACCCACACATAGCCCTTTGGATTAAAGGGGGGGGTGTTGGAAACCTAATCCTTAGGGTTTGGCATATTTCATATTATTGTGAATTATTAACGTTAAGTTCCATAGTTCAATAGGAAAGGTCACGAGGAGTCCAAGATATGTGATCTTGATTTAACATGAATAACTATTAAGTTGTTTCAGTTATTCATCGACTTAAGGAATCCAATACTTTGAGCATAGGAATTCCCATCTTAGGGAATATATCCATCTTGAAAGCAAAGTTATCATCCTTGGTCTAGTCATATACCCCTTGGTTTTCCTTTCAAAATCTCCAAAAATTGAGAATGTATTTTAGCCATGAGTTCATGTTTTTCGCACACACATTAGAGGACATATGTTATAAACAAATTTGGTCATCAGTAACCATGAAGTTTACCTATGCCACATTATCATTAGTTTGTAGTTACCTTGAACCATTTCTTTATCCTATTTACTTATGTGTAATTTATGCACAATTCCAATGTCTCGTCCTCTTTCTTGCCAAATAATTTTAAATATGCCCAAGGTGATACATTAGGTATTATTATTATTTTATCTAATAACTATTTTAATTGTGACCTAAGTTTATTTAGTTATATAAAAAAAATTAATAAGTAATGACTTGAATACAATGCCAAGGACAATGTTCGCATGTAGGGAGGACAAATAGAGAAACTCATAGAAGACATGGAGAAATTGCTTAATTTGTAACAAGAGAGCCATTTTCGAGGTAGCTCCTTTCCAATAGTGTGAGCTCAAGATGAGGACTCAATCCATCATTCACTTAAGAAGGTTTTTAACTTGGAGTACTCCAAGCAAGATAGGGGTATATAATTCAATTTGAACACCGCTTCATTTTATTGTGTTTTATGTTCTATATGTCTGTAGTTATGTTAGGATAATATATTTGTGTTTACAAGTTACAGAGCTACTCCCTGAGTACCATGTTCATGCAATATTGAAATGTTATAGGTGCATTAGTCAAGCCAAAGGGCATGACTAGGAATTCAAAATGGACATCATGATAAGGATAAGTTGTTTTATGTATGTCTTCTTCTTTCATGTGTATTTGATGATATCCAAAATGAAAGTCAAAGTTGGAGAAAAAATTGGACCTATGCAACTCATCCATTAACTCATCAATCCTTGGGATGAGGCTCTGGTTCTTAATGGTTCTTTTATTCAGAGCTATATATTCTATGCACCTCTTCAAATAATACCAACACCTACTTACGGAGCTTATCCATGAGTACCATGTCCATGCAATATTGAAATGTTTCAGGTGAATTAGTCAAGCCAAAGGGCATGAATAGGAATTCAAAATGGACATAATGAGAATGATAAGTTGTTTTATGTATGTCTTCTTCTTTCATGTGTATTTGATGATATCCAGAATGAAGGTCAAACTTGGAGAAAAAATTGGCCCCATGTAGCTCATCCATTAACTCATCAATCCTTGGGATGAGGTTCCGGTTCTTAATGGATTTTTTATTCAGATATCCATATTCTATGCAAATCCTCAAGGTCCTATCTTCATTCTTCACTAACACCACCGATGAAGAAAAGGACTAGTATTGGGTCTAATCAACCCCAATTCCAGAGGAAGATCTCCCCAGAGGAAGATCTCCAAAAAAGTTCTCATACTTTCTTAGTAGTACCTTAATTTCCTCTAGATGTTGAGAAATGTCTATGATGATACTTGGGAAGAAATGAAAAATTCAACAACCCACTCTATTTCTTCATGTCTTAATTTATATCTTATGTTGTGGGAGGAGACTAGTTGATTTGGGTAAGTATTCATACCTGTCAAAACAACTTGTTTCCCATCAAAATGTTATGCAACAAAGTCCCAGAAATAGAATAAAAAGAGCGGAAATAGAAAATAATAGAGGAATATACACATTAACAATGAAGAATATCGATAAATATCAATCATCTTTGAGGGAGGAACCTACTTACACAATGTACTAAATACACAAGAAAAGATAAGATACAATTATGACTAAAATGAGAATGTATCCTTCCTATATATATGAGACAAAGGTGTACAATAACAACTAAGAGACCCACTAAGAGACCCAAACCAACATAAAGAATATGTAATGCACCACAATATAGGGGGTAATGTGCCACACTATATAGGGGTTTAACATGCCCCTCCCCTTCAAAAAGTGGAGTCCTCAATGCTGTAGTAGTTCTGGATGCTACTGTATAAAGGACTTGTCTTCCCATGTTGAATCTTCTAAGGGTAAGTTCTTCCATTTAACAAGATACTCTAGAATTGATCGATTTTGAAGCTGTCTAGTTCTTATTTCAGTGGTTTCTTCAGGCTCCAAGATGATTTTTCCTTCCCCATCAAGTTTTGGTAATATCGTTAGAACTGGTAGCTTTTCATCGCTTACCTTCTTTAAATAGGAAACATGGAAAACTAGATGGACTCATGAAGATGTAGGTAGTTCCAATTTGTAGGCCATACTACCAATATTTTGTAGTGACCTTGTAGGGACCATAGTATTTAGGTGATACTCCTTCTTGGTGTTCTTCAAGGGTATCTGTTTGTAAGGTTGTAGTCTTAAAAACACCCAATCCCCCACATAAAATATTTTTCACTACAGTGTTGATATGCTTGTTGTTTCATTCAATTGTGTGCTAGATTGAGGTTACCCTTCAAGAGTTGAAGAACTTGTAGTTGATGCTTCATGTTGTATTCCACTACTTGAAGCTTAGAGGAGTCCCTTAGTTAATATGTGATGGATGGTGGATGATAGCCATAAAGTTCCATAAAAGGGGTCTTTTTTGCTGATGTATGGAATGAAGTGTTATACCACCATTCTGCCAAGCGTAACCACTTGAACCATTTTGTTTGTTTATCAGCTACAAAACATCAAAGATACCCTTCCAAACATTTTCTTACGATCTCTGTTTATCCATCATATTGAGTATGATAAGATGATATATGAGCCAGTTGAGTACCCAGACAAGAAAATAATACGGTCCAAAAATTGCCAGTGAAAATGTGGTCCCTGTCACTTGCTATAATATTTGGAGTACCATGTAGTTTTTGGACTTCCTCCATAAAATAATTGGAAATAGTGTTTGATTTGAAGGGGTGAGATAGTGCACATAAGTGTGCATATTTAGTAATTCTATCAACAACCACCATGACGACACTATTTCCTTCAAACTTATGTAAACCTATGATAAAATCCATCAAGATATATGTATAATGTTATGCAACCAAGTCCCAGAAATAGCATAAAAAGAACATAAATAAACAATAAGAGATTAATCAATGCCTTAGCAATGAATATCAAAGACAAATATCAATCCTCTTTGAGGGAGCGACCTCCTTACACAATGTACTGACTACACAAGATAAGGCAAGATACTGTGATGACTAAAATGAGAATATCTCCTTCCTATAAATAGGAGACAAAGGTGTACAATAACAACTAATAAACCCAAGCTGGCATAAATCATATGTAATGCACCACAATATAGGGAGGAATCCACCACACTATGTGGTGTAACGTGCCATAATTATGCACTTAATATGACCCTCCCCTTCAAAAAGTATTTTCCTCAATGTTGAAGTAGTTATGGATGTTGTTGTATATACTACTCATCTTCCCATGTTGAATATTCCAGGGGTAAGTTCTTCCATTTATTGAGATACTCTGGAATTGATCGATTTCAAAGCTGTCTAGTTCTTATTTCAATAATTGCTTCATGCACCAATGTTATTTTTCCTTCCTCATCAAGTTCTAGTAATACCGTTTGAACTAGTAACTTGTCACCAATTACCTTCTTTAAAGAGGAAACATTGAAAACTAGATGGACTCGTGAAGATGCAGGTAGTTCCAATTTGTAGGCCATACTACCAATATTTTGTAATACATTGTAGGGACCATAGTGTTTAGGTGATAATTTATTATCCTTCTTGGTGTTATTCAGGGACATCTATTTGTATGGTTCTAGTCTTAAAAACACCCAATCCCCTACATTAAGGATTCATTCACTACGTTGTTGATATGTTTTTTGTTTCATTCGATTTTGCTAGATTTAGGTTGTCCTTTAAGAGTTAAAAAAATTGTTGTTGATGCATCATGTGGTATTCAACTCCTCCCAAGTGGTTATTTCCTTGTGCAACTTAGCTGATATGTAACAAGATCACGAAATTTCATCCAGTGTGTGAACAAAGGCATGGACAATGTTATGGAGAGAATCTTCCTATGGCTTGGGGTGTACCACAATAGACAGATAGACACAAGAAATCAATCCCTTCCCAATATGAAAGAGTAACCAAACATCTAACACTAAGGGACCTTGAATCATACATTATTCCGGATGGTTGAAGTAGATCCCCAATGAGCATTTTCCAGTCTCGCTTGTGCTAGAAATTTGCTCTCAACAACAACAAATAAGACAAGCATGATATATAATATGGTGTTAGATCTAATCTAGATTATATAATCAACAATGTATAAGCAATTAAACATATCCATGGATTCAATATTCATTAAAATGCACATTATTGGATAGGAAAATATATTTTTATTAATCAAATTAGAGATTACACAAGTGACAACCTCTGCCAACACGTCTGCAAACTGAAGAAATCGAGTCCTCCACCTGGGCCTCCACCACCTCAATCCTCCATCTCTCGATAGCAAGCTCACAATAAAAGGCATTATTGGGAAGAACAAAAAGTGCTCCAAAGGGACAAAGGGATGCAGACTCAAGTATATGCAAGTTATGGAAACAATGGACTATAGTTTCGTTACTCTTGAATTCCTCCCCTTTCAATGTATCCAAGGGGTTCCTTATATAGCACACCAAAGGGGTAATGGAGGGTCAAATACGAGCGATCTCGAGGAATATGGAAGGCCAAGAGTCATGTGGTTCAAGCACACATGAAGGAAAACTCCAAAAATATTTGGATTTATGCACACATCCCGATGTATGCGGGTTTGAGGTCAAAAGTCACGTGTACACGCGAGTATGGGATTAAAAGTCGCGTACAGCAATAAACAGGTGTTTTAGGGATGAACTTGGAAATATCAAAGAGTCTATAGAGGGACAGGGAAGGCCATGAATATATGATCAACCATGTGTGATAAAATCAACTATAACATATGCCCCCTAATGTGTGAGGTCAAAGGGGTAACAAGATGGCCGAAATACATTATAAAATCCATCCGAGAAGTGGAGTGATGAAGAACCAGGTGGAAGAATCATCCATCCATCATTATAGTACAATAATCAATCTCTGCATGCAACTGCAAACACATATAGTAGTCTCGAATACATAAGAGTACAATGGCCATGAATAGGCATGATATACAAAATGTGACATGTGTGGTCATCACCACGTACAATATATAATAGATCAGAATATCCATGACGAAGATATACAATGGATCAAGATCTCCATAGAAGTTGAAGTTATATAATGGATTAAGATCTCCATAATGGCTGAAGATATATGACATACACTAGAATCAAGTCACAAGAGCTGAAATTTCATGAACACTAGAACGATCAAGGAGGTAGCATATATGGAATGCCACCAAGCCGGAAAGTCTTCTACACAAACTGCTACTAGTACATGTCCTACTATGTGAATAAAGGTGTCAAGTTTGAACATAGTAGTCCATTGTTTGATTACCGGTCATTGATGTATACCGTTAATAGATGCGAGATCACCCACCAGTAATGAAAATGGGAATCAAGGTACTAGAGTGCAATATAACAAGCGTGAATAGATGTGTTGAGGTCGAACACTTGGAAGAATCCATCAATCATGGGACATTGATGTATTCCCAAAACTGTTGATGGTGAGAGAACCTACCACTGATGATTGTAAGTCTCAAGGCACTCAAACGAATCTAGACTCCTATCCCAGAATAAATGATCTGAAGTCAATGGGATGGAATCCGCTGGAAGGAAGGCATTAAGGCATCCCCCATCAACCAACACGAGGTACTCAAAAACGTTGTATAATATGGAAGAACTTGAACAATATGTGCCCGAACCAATAACAATACCAGGAATGGCCGACATGAAAAGTAAAGAAAACTAAGGAACGGTCGACTCAGGCTCGAACTTCCTTCAAACAAGAGCATAAAGGAAAATGGTGACTGAAGGTAGGCATCATGGACTCGATATGCAAACTGGGACATCCCTGTGATAGAGGAGGCATCAACAGAGGCTCCATAGGGACTAGAATCTTAACCAGTCGATGGAGATAAACTCAGAGTAACGAGTACAGCTCCTAAATTCAAACTAATAACCCAACCAATGGATGTGATATACAGTGCTCTGTTCAAAGGTGACACAACTCAACTGCTACCAAAGATAACATCTTTTCCTGTCTGACTTTTTGGTTTTTTATTTTTTTTTGGACTTTTTCAGATATTTTGAAAATCTTGAAAAATAATAAAAGTGCTTTATAGTTACAAATCTAGGAGGAGACGAGTGTCAGGGGACAAGCAAACTAGTTCCAAGAACTGGAACATACCTATGCTCAATGCAAGGAAACATGTGTTGGATAACGACACTTGGGGGAAGGTCCCCTCCCGGTGAAAAATGGGGAATCAAGCTGCAAAAGATATGTAAAAAGGCTCTGCTTGGCCAGACATGAGACAAGCTCGGGCTATATGGATGATAATCAAAGTTATGGAAGCCAACATAAGGCTCAATAAGGCAAGAAAAACTCATGATAATGCAATTACAACTTGACATATACAAGGGAGTCCCAGGGGAATGGCCAACATAAATTTTAAGAGGAGTATGAAGCTCTTGCTCAAAGTCATGGCAGTACTATACAAAGGACTCCCACACCCTAAAGGAGAAATGTCGGCATGGGAACGAAATGCAATACATTATCTAACTAGGGTACCCATGTATGGGAAAGATGTACCATTCACATAATGTCACTTCTAAAAGCAGCAAGAAGGTTCTGTGACAAGATGGAATGGGTTTGTACCTAAGGTTAAGATGAAATGGTCATAAGTCTATGCAAAATGCAAGTGGGTGTGAAAACCTAACCTATATGCCAGTTTAGACATAATACCTGAAATAGGCACGAACAGGTCGAAGACATGGTCAAACCACACTCAAAACGGGCTCCTACGACATCAAATTAGTTCAAACGGTCCAAAATGGTAAAAAACTATAGAAAGTGGGTAAAAATTTAAAACAATTTCTATAAAATAGTGAAAATTTTAAAACTTTCATACCATTTTGAATTTTTACCCACCATAGTGCATTTGAGTCCAGAACTTCAGAAGTGAATTTTGGGAGCATCATCCAACAGAATCCCTCCACGTTTGATCTAGGTAAATTCCCTTGCCCCTCTCTTTCATTTTCATGTAAAAATTTTAAATTTTCATGGTCAAATTAACTTTTTAGGCAATCCCAACTTGGGCGTTTTAGCCCACACATATATTGGGCATTTTTTCGCATATAGGGCTGACCATTCACAGAAAATGCCACAAAAACCACTTACATACGTTGTTGTTTTGCAGAAAGTCGCATATAGGGCCGCAAACATGGTTTTTATGGGAAAATAATGATCAAAATTTGTGATTTTTGTGCAGGATGCTACTAGAGTGGAGAGAGAGGGAACATGGTGATGTTGAGGAAGCTGTTCAGGCTAACCTCATGGCTCCAAAAGTGTTATGGGAATGTAGGCTATACAAGTTTTGGTGTCTTGGAAGCTTGAGGGAAAATCCAATACTACTCCAGCTACTGGTATATTACTGGGATCCAGAGTCTGAAACCTTTTAGATAGATGGGATGTCACTCAGCATTGAGGTTAAGGACATATATTTCATCACAGGTTTGTCCCGACGAGGGGAGGTGGTGAACCACCAATCTCGTGGGCTAGGAGACGGGATGACTATAGAGGACTACATAGCTGTGTACTGCCTTCCCATACAGAGAAGGTTGGGAGTCAAATCCTGAAAAAATCGATTCATATTTTGGGGCTGAAAGCCATACTATTGGAATTAGGTAGGATCACAGGTTTGGCATCACTCCACCAGGCTTCATGGCCAATGATGTTCTATGCAGTAGAGTGTCTGTGGCCTATGATATATGACTGGAGTACTGCGTTGTTGAGCAACATGAAACAACAACTTAGTGACTGCAAGATGGGTGAGGTGCAGAACTTCGGTTTTGGCAGCATACTGAGAACATTCGTTTCTGAGCGGGTTCCAGCGCTAAGCCCTAGAGTAGACATTGCTCCACATGGAGTCCGGGATCTAGCACAGCGACGCTGGGCTAATGCCATGTGTAGACTGGGAGGTGGAAGGGTGGCTAACCCCTACCTAGTAGAGTTCTTTCCATGGTGGTGGAGATAGATCGTCGCCATAGACAACTACCCCTATGCAGGGATAGACTTCCACTGAGACTTAGATATGCCTCTACCACCAGGAGTGGCTTATGGAGACATAGGTAACGAATCCCAAACCCACTTTTAATTTTTGAATTATTTATTTTTTTGTGTTTTTTGATATATGAAATCAAAAGACATGTTTTTGGTGTGACGACACATAGTGATACTCTGTCGTGTATATGCAGATGTAGGACCATGACGGCCAGATGGTTTTCCTCATCACCGACGGAGGGGAAGAGGTGATGAGATCATGGGTGCAAATGTGGAGCGGACGCTCTAGAGTGTTCACACAAACTTTGTTCGATTGACACAGAGAGTACCCATGGCGCAATTCAAGGACTTTCCTGAGGCCATGCAGCACCAGGTGGTTGGAGTACCACGAGCATGGGTTCGATTATTTCACAGGCTAGCTAGAGCCGTGGTGTGCTACGATGATCAGCACCCTCCTCTACCTCAGGATTAGAGACCTGGGTGTATATTTTTTGTATGACCGTGTAGTATATTTTGGTGGCTCGGAAGCCCTAATTTTGTATATGACACTTATGTATTATGACGCCACCTTTTAATAACTTAATGAAAAATATTCACTACTACATTTCGACCCAAAATCCGACGGCCGTCATGTCGGATTTTCGACACTTTTTTGTCGCATGTACGACACTTTGATTTTTTCTCAAGTGTCGTAAACGTGGCGTCGGGTATCCGACACTTAACTAACCGTCGGTTAAGCGACACTTAACTAACCGTCGGTTAAATGTCAACCGTCGGAGAAGCGACAGGTATAACCGTCGCTTAAACCATTGCTTTAGAGAGTAAGCATCGCAAAAACGACAGATATAGCTGTCGCTTAAGCGACAGATAGCATGGCAAGGCGTCGCAAAAACAACAGATATAGCTGCCGATTAAGCGACGGATATGAAGAAGAGTCGTCGCATTTGCGACAGATAGATCTGATTTTAACCGTCGCATTTGCGACAGATAGCATGACCAAGCGTCGCAAAAACGACAGAGAGAGATGTCGATTAAGCGACGGAGATGAAGAAGAGTCGTCGCATTTGCGACAGCTAGAACTAATTTTCAAACGCCGCGTATCACCAATAACCATCGCATTTGCGACAGATAGCATGGCAAGGCGTCGCAAAAACGACAGATATAGCTGTCGCTTAAGCGACGGCAGTAAATTTTTTTTTTAAAAAAATTATATTAAATATTTATAAGCCCCCAACCTGCCAGAATATCAACAAGTTGGAAGCATTGTTTATGTTATTGAATGCATTGTTTATGTTATTGAATGCATT
>LPNX011112058.1:0-11066 GCA_001517045.1 Pseudotsuga menziesii
CAAGTCTCCCTCACTAAACACTCTTGGATGGACAGACTTATCGTATTGGGCCTTCACGCGACGCTTATTAACCTCTAGAGTCACCAAGGCATCTCTACGCTGCTCATCGATTTTCTCAAGGTGAACCAAACACTCCTCCAAAGGTGAAGTGTCTGGTAAGAGTTCTACGGCTAACTTCAATGAAGGAATATCGCATTCAACCGGAAATATTGACTCCACTCCATGAACAAGCTGATATGGAGAAAAACTAGTGGCAGTCTTTACCATGGTTCGGTACGCCCACAAAGCAGGATACAACATAATATGCCAATTCGTCTTGCTTTGTGCGATGGTTCGTTGGAGAATGGACTTAAGTGATTTATTCACAGCTTCAACCTATCCATTCGCTTGAGGATAGTAAGAAGAGGAGTTCTCTTGCTTATATCCTAACTTGGAGGCCAAATATTCCATCATATGATTCTGAAAGTGCGAGCCATGGTCAGTAACAAGCTCCCTCGGAATCCCGAACCTAGAGATGATTTGGTTGAATACAAAATGAGCGGTTGTCTCACCGTCAGATTTTACTGTAGGCATTGCCTCAGCCCATTTCGTGAAGTAATAGACAGCCACAATGATATGATGGTGCCCCCCAGCCGAAGCTGGGTTGCAATCCATAAAATCTATCCCCCACTTGGTGAAGGGACCGACAGTGATAATAGGGTGCAACGGGGCAGGCTTCAAGCACATGTTACGTGCAAACATCTGGCAAGGGTGGCACCTCTTGACTGCTTCAATACAATCCTTGAAGATCGACGGCCAGAAATATCCTGCTCTCAAAATCTTTTGGGCTGTAGCAAGCCCAGATAAATGACCACCACACGCCCCTCCGTGGCAATCATTAAGCACTACCTCAGCCTCATCGTGAGTTAAACAACGTTGTAAAAGGGAATCTACTCCACGGCAGTACAAAGTATTGTCCACTATGAGGTAGTTCTTGGAAACGTGACGCAATCGACGTCGCTCATCCCGCGAGAGGTGAGTAGGGGTGCTCTACGTTTGCAAATATACTATGATATCATCGTACCATGGGTCAGTCATAGAGATCAAGAAAATGTGTTCATCAACGAACGTATCTTCACATACCGACTCCTCAGCCTCGCTCGGAAAATCTTATATGAGCTCTGCAAATATTAACGATTTCTTCGATTTTTTTGAAACAAACTCGAGATCAAATTCTTGGAGAATGACAATCCATTTATTATATTTTCCCCCAATCATCCTACGTGTGAGGATGAACTGAAATGGATTGACATGGGAAACCACCAAAGTTTGGCGAAGGAGAATATAATGTCTCAAATGCTGCACCGCATGTACAGTGGCCAAAGCAAGCTTCTCTACATGAGAATACCGAATCTCTGCGTCAATAAGGTTTCGGCTCAGATAGTATATGACATGCTCTTGGAGCTCCTCATCCTCTTGAACCAAAACAATCCCAATCGTCTCTAAAGATGCGGCCACATATAATAGGAAATCACGGCTATAATCCGGAGGACTAATCACCGGGGCCGATGCTAGAGCTCTCTTAAGGGCATCGAAGGACTCCTCGGCTCGCTCATCCCATTCAAAAGGAGTATCCTTCTTCAGGAGATGCATGAAACCTCTAGTCAAATTGGCGAAATTGACAACAAATCTTCGTAGGAAGTTTTCCATGCCTTGCAAACACTGAAGATGACGAATATTTCGTGGGGGAGACAACTGAAGTATTGCCTCCACTTTCAAGGGGTCGACTCTTATACCCTCTTTTGAAATGATAAATCCTAATAAACGACCTAATTTCATGCAAAAGATGCACTTATGAGGTTTTAATCTAACAGCATAGTGCCGGCATCTTTCGAAAACCAATCTCAAGTGATAAGAATGACGCATCCTTATACGAGAATGAGCAGCGAGGTCATCCAAAAATACTTCGATAATGGACTTGAGATCATGGAAAATCAAGGTCATCGCCTGCTGAAAAGTAGCTCCGGCGTTTTTAAGGCCGAAAGGCATTTTCCGATATGCAAATGTTCCCCAAGGACAAATAAATGCGGTCTTATGTTGGTCCTCGGGTTTAATTTGAATCTGATTATATCCAGAAAAACCGTCCATAAAGGAGAACACCTCGCTACCCGCACACTCATCCAAAATCTGATCAATAAACGGTGTGGGGAAGTTATCCTTAGGACAGACACGATTTAAATCACGAAAATCAGTGCATATACGGATCGCTCCTTGCTTCTTATCTACCGGAACGGGATTTGAAATCCACTCCGTCAAGGGAACGGGATAGATGAAACCAGCTTTCAATAGTTTCTCTATCTCTGCCTTTATGGCGGGTGCTTTCCTAGGATTTACCGCGCGTAAACGCTGTCGAACAGGCTTCGCGTTGGGGTAATTTTTAATCTTGTGCTCGACAATCCGAGGTTCAATCCCTGGCATCTCATCGTAAGACCAAGAAAAAACATCACGGAATTCCTTGAACAACTCGGTATACTCACGAATCTCATCTTGGGAACAATCCACCCCAATGTACACATTCTCAACCGTACCAGGGTTGCGGGAAATGTTGATAGGCATAGTTGATGATATGTTTGCCATGTTTCCATCAGCCATCTGACCAGGAGAGCTTAATGGAATCATGGGCCTACCAGCTTTCTGTCTAAGAATCTCCCTATAATCCTCATGCTCCAACAAGTCAAGCTCTGGAAGGAAATATGATCTATGATGGAGTTCCTCCCATGGTGGCTCAACTCCCGACATAGCCTCGATGATCACTTCATCTGAAGGGAAAACCATATCAAGTAAATCGTGGGCATGAGAAGATTGTACTGCCCATGCAGGCAGCACATAGGGGTCTTCTTCCTCTGTCCGTGAAGAAGAAGAACAAGGCTCTGCAGCAGATTGAAGATTAGCTTGATAAGCAATCATGGCTGCAGGAAATGGCACACTCGTTTCAATGGCATCACTCGAAAGACTCGGTGAAGGAAGAATCCAAGGATCTCCCATATGACTTGTGCGAAAAGGCACCGATCTCGTAGACGTGGAAGCACCATTGAAACTAGCTCCTATCATGAGGACAGGTGCAGGACAACTAAGAGTTCCCATGAGGGAAGGATACATACCTACACTGACACTCCCAGTTGCCGGCTAGGAATGTTCAACTTTCGGAACCGAAGCTTCCGAAGATGCACTAACAGGAAGATTCTTGAATGACATCTGATCAATCGTCACAATCTTCCCATTATGAGGAAAGCATACAACGCGAAATACGGAAGACGCAACGGCTTGCATACTATACAACCAATTCCTTCCCAGTAAGAGATTGTAGTCAAGGGGCGCATCAACCACCTCGACCTCTATCGCAACGGTCTTCCCCCCCAAATGGACTTTAAGAGAAGGAAGGATACCGTGCGGCCTAAACGATCTCCCATCAAAAGAAGTTAACATGGTCATAGACTTTGACAACTCAGGAGAACCAAGACCCTTCCAACAAGACAAAGACATCACAGAAGCAGCAGTGCCCTCATAAATCACAGTGCGCTTGACGATCATATTAAGACATTCTACATGCACCAAAAGGGACACATAGTAGGGCAAGTGAGGCTGATGTCCTGCGGTTTCAAACTTGATCACTGAGGAAGAATCATCACCATTCACACCAAGAGCGGAAAGCAAAGCCTTCCTTTGCGATGGACAACTCTGAAGCACCTCCAATGCAGACATCACACAAGGAGTATGACCCAAGTCCTCGACAACTGAATAGTTCTGGGTGGCTCAGGCATTTGGATTATGCCTCGAACGCTTAAGTACCCCCTTAGGAATGCGAGGTGCAGCTTCAGGTTTGTCCACAGGTTTCTCAATACGCAAAGGAGTTCCTGGTGGATCAGGTTCTTTACCTGGGCTGGGTTGTGACGAAGAATAATATTTTGCATGCGTCACAACTTTCGTGGCACGAACCATATTAATGCACCCATGACCACTAGTTTCAGGTGAATCTTCATCACTAGATTGATCATGGGACTTCGAGTTCATATTTTGGTTATGCGGTAAAGGGTTCGTTAACACAGCTGGGCCCTGTGCTATGAACTTCGAAGCTTCATCCATCCTAGGGCACAAGTAAGTGAGGTGATCGTCCTTACAAAGATTGCAAGGAAACTTAACCTTACACTTATTCTGCTTGTCCCCCCCATCATTTTTATTGTTCTTGTCATTATTGTTGGCATTCTCATTTTTATTCCCACCCTTCCTATTATTGTTTTTACCCTTTTTTCTATTCCGTCTAGGTTGCTGGTTACCTTTCTGGTCGGACAATTGCACAGGAAGTACATTCGCCATTTGGGCGGGCTGAGACGAAGCCGTAGCTTGTCCCGAGGCAGATTGGTTGATTGACAATTGAGAAACTTGTTTCACAACCAAACCTGCAGGTTTCTTACTTGCACTACCCACAATGCCATCGGCATGTGGTCCAGGTTTGACCTTGGGATCTGTTTGTGTCAGAAACTGTTTCTAAGGCTAGGGAAACATGCCAACACAATCTCAAGAGTAAATTCAATTCAAACTAGGGTTTAGGGTTTTTGTTTTAAGTGTTTTGGTCATAAACTTCAAGAGCATGCAGGGAATACATTCATCAGATAAGCAACAACTAAATCAAACACAATCACTGATAAAGATGCATATATATCACAGAAATCTAACAAAAAACTTGTATTGAAGTTTACACATAAAGGACAAGCACTGCTAGAAAACACACATTAACCAGCACTGAAATTGTCAATTAAGAAGTTAAACAAGCTCACAATAAAGCCAACACAGACAGAAAGTAGGGTAAAGAGTCATATATCCATAGTTTCATCAGTAAATGTACAAGAGAGTTACAACACTTATCTTTGAATAAGCCTGAAAGTATAGTAGCTGACAGACCTCCTCATGCTCCCAGAAAATTCCAACCCTCACAATGTATTTCTCACCTCTCTAAATAGTTACAAAGAATTAGTTCCATATCCCCTTCATTAGGTCTAAATTGAAACTACCCAGCAGTTACATTAACTAACTAACTCAACTAATTTACTAAAAATAGCAAATCGGATTCCTGGCAAATATGGCGAATTTCTGGAAAATAGGTGTCAAATAAGCTTCCATATATCTCAATTGGTGACACCTGTGTAGAAAATTATAGAGGTTTTTGTAAATGGGTCTGTTATGGACAAAAACCTCTCTTGGTTTTTCAAAATGCATCTCCAATAGATCAGAATCTTCCCCGCAAAATGAACACTAAAACAGGAAAATATTGAAATTTTAAACTCCCTGAAAAATAGGCTGCAAATATTTAATTGAATATTTCAAACCTTAACAGCTGTTGCAAAAATGAGAGAGGTTTTTGTATATAGGTGTATTATGCACAAAAACCTCCTTTGGTTTTCAAAAATTCCTCTCCATTATCTTGTGGTAGGCATTTGACTTCAATTACTTAAAACAGGAAAAATATAGCAGAATTCTGTTTCTCTTCTTTGTCTGAGTTAAATGGCTGGCCTCTGTCCCTGCAACTTCTATTCATGAAATCTCTGAGTTCCTCCATTGCATAGTTCAGCACTTAAAATTGTGGAACCCTATAAGTTTGCAATCAACTGCTCTACCCAAGCTTTTATCTTTACAATGTATAATCTTCAAAAGCCAGAAAGCATAAATCTGAGCCAAAGATTGGACCCTTTTTGCTTTAGACCGAGAAGCCAACTTTTGAACTTTCTCCAAAAGACCCTGCAGAAGTGACAAATCCACTTCTGGACCTTTCGGATACTCTTTTTCCTTGCAAATTTTCTGCTGTATGAATTAACAAAAGCTTGAAGCAAATATGAATACACAGTCAAAACAAGTGGTTTGCTTGAATTTCTTTACAAAAAGTACTCCAGAAGGGAGAGGACTCTTAGTTTAAAGTGCTTCAGTTGTGTTTGGGTAGTATCACTGCCACCTGCACTCTTTTTCTCCTTTAACATCTGCACCAAATGTGCATCCATTCTGAACATAGCATCATCATCAAAATTACTATCTGAATTTTTAGAGCCCCCAGAATCTCCAGGCTCCTTCCGAGTCTTCTTTTCAACATCTGGATTAGTCTTAACCTTGCTCTCCTGTTCTAGATTATCATCTGAATTTTCATCATTCTCATATTCCTCTACTTCATCATCACTTTGAGACTCTTCAATGTTTATAGGGTCTTCCTCATCACTGTCCTCGACAACTGCAGATTTAAATCGAGGTGGTTTCAGATCCTTCTTTACAATTTGCAGCATATTCATTGGTCCTAGAATCTCTATTTTTATTAATGAAGTCGATGATGTCCACCTTCATTCTATCTCCTTCGTAATGCAAAACCTTGCCAGTTGCAGAGACCATGTATAATGTTGGATACCCCTTTATATCAAAGATCTTGGTAGATAAATCATTAACAGTGGCATCCATCTTAGCTATCACCACATCAGTTTCATTTTCATAGGAAATAGCCACCTCTTCCAAAGTGAGAGCCAGTTTCTTGCAATGTCCACACCAAGGTGCATAGAATTCCAAGAGTACATTTTTGTCAGAACCAATAACCATTTCTTGCAGAGTATCTGCCACAACAATTTTGACAGGATCGTCATTCTTTTCAGGGATGGGCTCAGATTTCCTGTACTGTTGTAATGTGCCATCAAAGTATTCTTTCAACACAGATGATATTTGTTCAACTTCTAGTGTCTCCTTGGCATACTTCTGATCTTCTGCATCTTGAATGAGGATAGATGGCACCCCCTTAGCTTTAAGTCCATAGTACTGTAGAACACCTTGACTAGTCTCGAGATCAGCAAGAAGAAATTTCAGGCCTTTTCCTTTATAAGCTTTTTGCCAACTCTTGATATGTAGCTCTGAATTCCTCTCCATTGTCTGTAGTAAAATTCAGAAAAACAAGGCCTTGGCACCTGGGCTGTTGAATAATTTGATTACATGAGTATGACTATCAGGGTCCTTCGTCAAAACTGCTACAAGAGGCATACTGGCTTCTTCAACAAACTTCTTTACTGAATCAACCGTGAAATCCTGAGAATCACAATATTGCTCATCAAAAGGTTTAAAAAAATCCGAATGAACGGTGGGTTTATTGGAGAATCCTTCAAAGGAAGCACTGTAACATCAGATGTATGACCAAAATCATAATCTAAACGCAATGCCTCCGTAACAGTGGTGAAATTGGTATATTCCTCACCCTCAAAGTTTGAGAACACTCCAACTATGAATGCTTTCTTGTCACCAATAAGGCTAGTGGCCTCTTCCGAAGATTTGCTTTCCACAGATGCAGGTCCAGCCTGCTTTTTCAAGTAATTCACAATACCATCTGCTTCATGAGGACCTTTATAGTCCTGAACATTTGCGCCTCCCTTCCGAATGATCTTCAGAATCGGAAACCCCTTTACATCATATTCACTAGCCAAATATTTATTTGCTTCTTCATTAGCATCTACTTTAGCCAAGACAATGGGTGGGTCTTGAGTTTTAAGACTAGCTGCAGCCTTCTCGAACTCAGGAGCAAGGCGCTTACAATGACCGCACCATGGGGCATAGAATTCGACTACAATGAATGGATGGCTCGCAAGGGCCTCTGAGAAATTTTGAGCATCGAGTGTGAGAACTGCTTCAAAAGCTCTGTTTTTGTAACATAGAGAGCCCAACGCTTGATATACCACCACCGTCGTCTTGAAACAGTAACATGGCTGAAATCTTGCGCGTTAAAATTTAGTCTACTTTGACACCAGTTGCGCTATTTTGGATCTCATCAACTGCATTATTGAGAAGTTCTGCAATTCGCTTCAAATGCCCATTTGCCGGAGATTGCTTTAGAATGAAGGAATTTAAGGTGTACACGAACATGGTCCATTTCGCCTGTTCACATAATGGAAACTGACATAGCACGTAATAAAATCCTAAAATCACGTAACTAGTTATTCATCATTCCAGGACATGCCAAAATTTTGCTTGAAAATCGGAAAATAAGAGGGCCACGATATTCTTGTAGCGCGCCCTTTGTAAAATTTCAGCCTAGCGCTACAAGAATATCTCCAATGCCAATTTTTCGCCATTTTTGCAACTTTTTGCCAAATTTTTGGAGGTTTAGAGAACTGCTAGGTTTAAAAAACAAGTTAAACTGCTCTCTAAGCATATTAATGAATCCATTTTGATCATATGACCCTTTTTCAACCCCTTTTGAAATATAAAAGACCAACAAAAAACAAATAAACTTATAAAAAGTGGACTCAAAAAGCTATTCAATCATCCATGAAGCTTCTAAAGGGGACTAAAACTAAAAATTAAAACCAAAACCTTAACTGAGATAGATTGAAACAAACCAAAAAAAATGAAGAAAATAAACCAAAAATGAAGTAAAATTTACTGACTTAACAGGATCAAAACTAGAACGAGGGGCATTAGGTATAATCTCATATAACAAACCAGACTGAGCATAGATCAAGTCTAGTTCCTGCGCCCTAAAGATGGCTTGTTCCTCATTCTACACTCCGGATGTGGAGACATCCTTCGCGATATATGGTAATAACGATTTGAGGAACCACTCAAGGAGGAATTCCGGTGGTATAAAGGCTTTGATTAATCTCTTCTATCTATGCCACTCCTGAATATGATCAGAAATATGGGTGGCTTTATCTTGCTGAAATGTCGACAAGATTTCAGTACCAACATCATATCATACTGGTAGCTGAAAGTGATTAAGGAAAGTCATTGCAAGGTCGTCGAACAAAGTAAAGGCACCCCTAGGTAACTCTATGTACCATTTCGTCGCAGGCCCTGTAAGGGTGCGTTGAAATAGTCTCAAGCGGACTGAGTCCTGATGCAATGAATTGGAAGAGCATCATAGGTGGAATGTCGTAACGTGTTCACTCGGATCCTCTCCTGGTTTGCATTCGAACTTAGGTATGTCCGAAGGAAGCTTGGTAGGGACAGCCGGCCAAGCCGGGTCATGAGCCACAGGATCGTTCGTAAGTCTCGATAAGTCAGGTAAATTGAGTGTCGCGAGCAAAGGGAGCTTAGCATGATGAGGTTTAGGGACCGCTCCCTGGTTCACATACGATTGATTACCACCATGACCTTGGCCATAGTGACCTCCTCCTGTATGACCCGTATAGGGTGGCGTGGAAGTCGCATAATGAGGTGGACCTTGACTAGTAGGAGCTACAAAGCCATAGTTGGGAGAGTAAGCAGGTTGTGAATACCCACCTTCATAAGGTTGAGAGACCTGTCCATAGTGCGCCCCATAGTAGGGTCCATATGTCATCGGCTGCGATGGCCCATGAGACACTCCATAGGTAGGAATATACATTCCGGAAGTAGGGATATACATATTGGAAGTAGGGATATATGTTGAAGAAGTAGAAACTTGACCTCTAGAAACATGAACATAACCCCCGAAAAAATGGGTGGTATGTAGACTTGAGACACAACTGGTCTAGTAATCGCAGTACGGATCTGACTCGTAGCAACATGATGACTCGAAGGACCATGAGAGTAAGGTGGAGGATTCGCATTCGAAGAGCTCGGAAGCAAGGATGAAGGAATCTCTGTAAGAAGATATGTGCTAGTGCCTATCGTCACTCATCTAGAACTTGGTATCGCTATGGGATCACTAACTCTAGACCTAGAAGGTACATAAGATGGAGCTTCCACCGCTGGGATGGAAGGTGCAATGTGACTAGTACTCCCAAACCTCTCCGCAAGGTAAGGCATGGGAATTCCCCCAGGTATAGTGTTAGGATCAAAGTCAGAATCAACATGAAATGTCAAATTGTGCATAGGAAAACTAGTGGAAACATAACCACCATAACTGGTGCTAGGAGGGTCAAAATGAGTCTCGGCATCTTCCGGCATTCCATACCGGTATCTGGTCAATGGGGAATCTAGCCTATTAAAAGTAGGTCTATCATGTAAATATCCTATCTGGGAAATAACGGGACCAATCTCAGCTAGGTCAGGTGAGGGATCATATGTAGGAGTAAGTTCCCCATCGTCAATACGAATAGGAGGAGGTGGGTCAGGAATAATTCCTAAATGATCCTCCATGGTGTGTCAATCAATGTGTGACATAGTCTGCCTAGACTGACTAGGCCCATATCCCAAAGGAGGAGGAGAAGTGGAAGGCGAAAGTCCTGCTAACCGATGAGAATGGCGTGGAACCGCACCCGACTCCACAATGACTCAACAAAAAAGCAAAGAATCTCTATTTAGGTCAACCCTAGGCCAACTAGCGTACACAGAGCAATCACTATCAAATCTAAAGCCAAAATCAAGCAAACAAGGGCTGGATAAATGAGCTCCCAAATGTGGCCGGTATGTCTCGCCTAGGAGAGGCTTGAGAGGCCCTTGTCACCACAAGCGGAGGTTCGAAACCAATTATTGTGGCCCTCAGCTTCAACGCGTATACCGACTGTGTTGTCCGACCCCAACCTGGCCGGGCCACATGCAGAATAACCTCTACACATACCCCCTCGATATTCTAGGTAAGGTGACTAAGGTCACCTCGATATAATCAACGCTCAGGCGGACATTTGCAGGCGGGATTGACCGTATGGGCAGGGTAGCAAAGCCCGAAACTCCCGAAAGAGCCCCCAGATACGAATACAATCCTGGCTATATCGCCGGTGTTACACAGTTACCAACCAGGGGTTATCCCGATCAACAACCGCTCACACTGCCTAGTGCTTGACTCCCTTTTGAGAGGAGCTTCCTGAGAATGCTGGTTATATAAAGGATTTCACACACTCCCTGGACAGACACCTAGTTGTTTTAGTTTAGTGATCTTGGAGAATTAACTTTCAATGAACTATTCCAAGATCCTAAAACCTAATCTTGTTGGTGCACCCTAAAAAGAAAAAGAGTGTAATTCATTTTATTTAGCGTTGATTTTAGTTTGGATTTATTTACTCAAAAATAGGATATGGCCATGCAACTAATGGTGTTATGACGCAATAAGAAGTAAAATGCACACCTAACAATCAATGCAAATGCATTGTGTC
>LPNX011112062.1:0-153730 GCA_001517045.1 Pseudotsuga menziesii
CTCACATTCACCAGCATGGTAGGCACATCAACTACCATCTGTGAAATGGCTCTGCACTTATATCTGACCTACTCGTCAGAAGGGCATCACATCCATCCAGGTTGGAACCACATCCGCCACAATGATGAAAGAACCCTGTTCTTTTCACCCAGGCTGGAACCACATCCGCCACAATGATGGAATACTTTCAACCAGGCTGGAACCACATCTGCCACAATGATGAAAGAACTCTATTCTTTTCACCCAGGCTGGAACCACATCCGCCACAATGAAGAAATATTTTGTGCACTCACATCTGACCTGGTAGGAACTGAATCCTACACCCTCGTCAGAATGGCCCCCAGTCCTAGACTGAGCTACCTGGTAACTGACCAGGTGCCTCCACTCTCCCAGAGAGTGGCAGTTGCCCTTACATCTATCCTACTCGACAGAATGGCTAGCACTCACATCTGACATGGGAGGAACTTAATCCTTTAGCCATGAACAGAATGGCTCAGCCCTTACATCTGACCTGCTCATCAGAATGGCTCTCTCAGTCCCAGACTGAGTGTTCCTGGTAACTAACCAGGTGCCTCCATTCCCAGAATGGTAGTCAGCACTCATATCTGACATGGAAGGAACCAAATCCTCTCACCATGACAGAATGGCTCAGCCCTGACATCTGACCTACTCGTCAGAACGGCTTTGGATCTCTAGCACTCATATCTGACGTGGAAGGAACTGAATCCTCTCACCATGACAGAATGGCTCATCCCTTACATCTGACCATGGAAGGAACCAATCCTCTCACCATGTCAGAATGGCTATGGGTCTCATCACTTTCTCTTAGAGGGAACCTCAATCTGGAGAACACCAAGTCTCTCTCTGAAGTACTTGAACTTCAACCTAGCCAATGGCTTCATCAATACATCAGCTATATGTTCCTCCGTTGCAACATACAGGAGCTTCACTGCTCCTCTCTGCACCATATCCCTGATATAGTGATACTTGATCTCGATATGCTTCGACTTGTCATGAAACACTGGATTCTCTGACAACTTCACGCAACTCTGGTTGTCACAATGTATACAAGTAGCATCTAACTGGAGATCAAATATATCAGACAGTAGCTTCTGCAACCATACTGCCTCACAACTAGCTGAACAAGCTGCGACATACTCTGCTTCATCTGTACTCAGTGCCACACAGGATTGCTTCATGCTAAACCAAGAGATCACACCTGATCCCATACTGAAGCAACATCCTGAAGTACTCTTCCTGTCGATGGCACTTCCTACCCAATCTGAATCAACATACCCCTCCAGGTTATTCTTCTGATTCACATCATACTTGAGCCCATAATCAACTATACCCTTTAGGTACCTCAGAATATGCTTTGCAGCTGTCAAGTGAACACTCCTCGGATCTGTCAAGTACTGGCTTAAGGTGTTCACAGCAAAGCAAATGTCTGGTCTCGTGTTCGTTAGGTACATCAATGACCCAATCATCTGATGATACATCGTAGCATCAATCGAATCTGACAAAGCATCACTCAATAGCTTCAGGTTCGATGCCATAGGTGTGGTCATGCAATCCATCATCCTGAACCTCTTCAGGATCTCTACTGCATACTTCCCTTATCCAAGGAAGATCCCATCTGTACTCTACCACACCTCCATACCTAGAACAGTAGTGATTCGACAGATAACAGGAGCATCACTGGTCTTCCACCTTCAACCTTGGATCAAAGGTTGGAATCCGCTTCACTCTCAGTAAAGCCTAGAATCATCAGTAATCTGCCCATCCTATCGTACCATGTCGAACCTTAGATCTTTTGTAGTCACTCCCTTTGAAGCGAAGCATCATACTCCCTCTGTCTTCTGTGCTCTATGCACTAAAAACATTTTGTACCGGAGTGACAAGTAGCTTCCTATGCTACTAATATTCTATGTGACCATCTAGTGTATAGACTTGCATCTTCAACCTTGTAGCAAAGGTTAAGATCTTCATCAATCTCATCATGTATGTGTTTAAACTCTTACTGGCTGCAAATGTCTCTTCGTAGTCTAGGCCTTCTTTTCATGAGAAGCCTCGTGCTACGAATCTTGCTTTGTATCCCACAATGTTTCCATCTACTGCATGATGGAACTATGAACTTCTCTTCAGGTCTCAATACTGCACCCTGACATCATTCTTCTTGAACTAGTCTTCCCTTTCTTCTTGGTGGCTGGAAGGTTCTGCATCAATGATTTCACTGCACTCATCATATTATTCTTTGTCTTTGAACCGTCGTCACTTGTTCTTCGGAACAAGTCTTCATTCTTCTTTCCTTGTAGGCGATTATGTATGCGGTCTTTCCTACAAGTCAAATGCAATTGTATGGTTAGAAACATTTCATAAAGAATATTTATACTAGCAAGTTCTTATGCATAAATATATGATCATGCAACTACTTTATCCAGAACAACATTCATCCATATCTCACTAAAACTTTCTAGATGCCTTCCATCTCTACCAGGACAACATTGAGATTGTGCACTAATCCAATATGTCAGCAAAGAGGTTTCATTCTAGATAAGTAGCAATGGATAATTTGTATAGCACCATGAGCTACTTACCCATCACATGCATATTAGTAGTATACTGTCATTAATGCAAACATCCTATCATGCATAATACAATAACTGAATATAAACAAATGCATAACAAGACAATATCATGAAATGACAATTGAATACTTATCTTTATTTGTTTCGTGGGTATACTCCTTCTTGAGTCTTCAGCTTCATCGTCTTCTTCATTCATGATAGCATCGTTTCTTATCCGAATGCTACAATGGATAAGAATTTCTTCAAGAGTTGAGATCTTCATATTCCTCATTGCTTGAGGTATCTTCTTTGGATGGTGAGAGCTTGATTTTCAATTGCTCCCATCTTCTCTTCTCTTCTTATGAGTCGAGCTTCTTCTTCTTCCTAGATTCTGCTGAAAGTAATCACTTCTTTCTGGCACACATTCCTCGAATGAATGAATCCTACGATCCTGGGAGGCCATTCAAGGTGGCCATCACCACTTTTGCATTCTTCACTTTTTCTTTTACCGCTTCAAGTTGTTCTTGATTTGAGATACTTTTATGACTGCATGGTCTCTGCATTCTAGATCTTCACATTCTTCAACTGGATTCTTTAGGTCATATTCTGATTTTTGTTCTTCCCTTCAAATAGCTTGAAATTCTGTTCTTCCGTTCTGGAACCCCATTCTGTTGTGGATTATAAGGAGTTGACAACTCCCTCTTAATCCCTGCTTCTTTGCATAGCTCTTTGAATTCATTCGAAGTGAATTCTCCACCATTACCTGATCGAATGGTCTTGATATTCTTTTCATTATGGTTCTTGATCAAGGCTTTGAATTCCTTGAACTTGCTGAACACTTCATCTTTGTTTTTCATAAAGTAAATCCATGTCTTTCTAGAAAAATCATCAATAAAAGAAACATAGTATGCATACCTGCTTAGTGAATTTGATGACATTGGACCGCATACATCGGAGTGGATGATTTCTAGAATTCCTTTGGCTTTGCTTTTGCTGCTAGGAAATGTCTTCTTTGTATTCTTCCCTTTCGCACATCCTTTGCAAACTCCATCATGCTTTGTTTGGAATGCAATAGGTAGTGCTCTGTAGTGCACATGTGCAGGCCTTCTATGCCAAAGCTCATTTGGCTCTACCATATCATGGATCAAGGCTTGTTTTGGATGACCCTTCAATTTGTAAAAGCCTCCTTCTTGTTCTCCAATCACTACCACATCATCAATTTTCTTTCCTTTTGGCCACATGATGACTTGACCATCGATGAATGCAACCCACATTCCTTTTGCATCCAAGGCTGAAATGGATAGAAGATTCTTCTTAAGTTCTGGAACAAACAATACTTCTTTCATTGTTAGAGACTTACCAGAGTCTAGCTTGTATGAAGATTTCCCCCACTACCTTTTATTGGATATTGGTAGTCATCTCCTAGTTTCACCTTGTGAGATGATTCATGTCTGACAGTCTTAAAAAGGATTCCTTGAATCCCGTCATATGTTTGGAATCCCCACTGTCTATAAGCCGATCATCATTTCCATGAGTAATGTTACCTGTGAGAGCTAATATCAGAACATATTCATCCTCACTTGAAGAATCTTCACTTTCATATATGGATCTCTTTCTGGATGGTTCATCATCCTCTGCAACATGAGCATGATGTCTTCTTTGGCCTCGTCTCCCTTTGAAACTGGAACCTCTATACTCATGTAGGTGTCCAATCCAGTTTCTTCAGAGAGATCAAATACTTCTATGCTTGGAATTTGTCAACTTCACCAAGCTTATCATCAAGCTATTGTGATAAATCATATTGAAATGAGAACCTCAAATGGAAATACAAAAGATTAGATCTTACCAATTTGAGGTGTCCGTCCTTGTCCCGGAGTTCGCTGATCTAGAGTTTGTCGCAGAAACCCTAATTTTCAAAACTTGGAAACTTTCAAATATGATTGGACAAACAGATATATATCTTCAAATGGAGCTGTCCAATGTACTCTTTTTCTAAAAACAGTGGAGGGAAGCTCCCGAAACATGAAGCCCTAATTTCATGATTTCTTCTGCAGAAATTCCTGTTACTATTTCTATGATATCTCTGAAATTACTGACCCTCTGTGTCTAAAATTTCGTACTGAGGTAACATCACATGTCCCAGATCCAACACCGTAGGTTTCATCAGAATTCGTTTCACCATTTTGGATTTATGATCCTTTTCCCAAGGTGACCTGTTACAGGACTGTTCAGAACAGCGAATTTGTACGGCATGCCACGTGTCACTGGTTCATCTTCTAAGTCTGATATTGGGACCACCGAATTAAAGTTTGTGCCATTTCTGTAACATCTTCATGAATTCCATTTGGACCTCTGTAGCTCAAGATATTGCAGATCTCCCCAAATGTCTTGTTTAGGGATGAATTCTGGAAGAGGATGGAACCCTAACTTGGAGAGATCATATCTCCTGGAGTACAGCGAATCGGAGTCTAATTTTTGAACACAGGATTCATCAGGATTTTATATTTGGCCCCTTAAATTTTCAGCTTCTGAGACTTCGTCAATCTTGGAATATAGTGACTGTACCAAAACTTAGCATTTTTAGTATTTAGGGTTTCTCCTAGCTCAGGGTCAAACTAGGGTTTGACTTTCTTGGAGTTTCACCCAACCAAATTTCTTGATCGAGGTCTCTAAACTTTGGTTTTGATGAGGAGAATAACCCTATGCTAGTCTCACTCAAAAATTCCTCTTGTGTAGAAATCCCTAATTTCCACATCGAAACTGAAAATGCTTGAGATTGAATTCCACATCGACAGAAAGATGCACCCTTCAATGGGGAGTCATCTTAGCATACTTTTACTGAAAATATGTGGAGGAAGATCCAAAAAATAGGAATCCCTAGTTCCCATAGCTACATAGTGTCTTCTTCTCAGGTTAGCTCTGATACCAAGTTAGTTTTTCAACATTTAAGCTAGCATTATGTTAGGATCTTTTCCCTAAGAGAATAACAAGCACAGCAATAAAACATAAGCACATCACAAGAGACAAGAGACACAAAGAGTTTTGATCGGGGAAACCATAAATGTAGAAAACCCCGCAACGTCCTCTAAGATAGATCACCACAAGATGTAAGACCCCAAAACAGTAAGATGCACTCCCAACAGCAGTAGTCTTCTAGTCCCAGTATATTTCCTTCTCCACTAGTGCGCCACACTTGAGAGAGCAAGTGATGTGTTGTACAAGTGATAAATAAAGAGACTCTCCCTCTCTATTTATATTCTTCTGTTCACTTGAATTGTACTTTCACACGTAGGCTCAACTTACAATTACTTACTCGAGCCTACACCTTAATTAGTGTATAATAACTCAAGTGCCCTGAAACTATGGGGACTTACCTAATGACTTGACAAGACTTGTTTACATTATTAATCCTCCCGATCAGAACATCGGGGCATGACAACATGACTCAAATACATAATAGAAACATCCCGGAATAAAAAATGGGTTACAATATATAAGATACATAGAAGAATACATTCCGAAGTTACAAATACATCAACAGTTATAGCTTTTGGCAAATTGATAAGAGACCTCAGTGTTGTAGCCATCGATCTTTTTGAAGAAATCCAACCACCCAGCCTTCTGGAAAAGTTCTGCACATCCTGGGAATTGGTCAATCCATTTCAACTCCATGGGCTCAGCCCTATTAGTTTTTCCACTTTTTCCCATTTGCTTTCAATGACTGAATGATATGTACTTTCAGGGCCCTGTCAATGACCTAACAGCTCCTTTTTTCTCCTCAAGCTTCTAAGGTTTTGATAATCAGCTTTATTCAATATTCCTTGACTGTTTTTTGTTTTTTAATGCAGGACAAGCTTTACCACAGGCTCGAGTGATTTAGGTCAACAGAGTGCCCCAAACTCCTTAATAAAACTGCTGATGAAACTAGCTATCATCCAAACTGCTCATTCAGATACTTGACCATCTCTAGAATGTATGACAACACCTGTGTATTGTGGTTCTGTACAAAAAAGGTAACCCTTAATTCCTTTAAATGCAACTTATGAGCTATTTCTGTGCAGAAAATATTTTGCACAAGTGATCTCAGATGCCAGCTATTTGAATCAACTTGTGGTTTCTAATATCAACTGGGGATTGTTTATCTAGTAGACGAGTAAATATAAGAGCAATATTATGTCTGCTCACTTTCTTCTCCCACTTGATTTTAGCACCAAAAACAGTCATGTTTAGCACCTAATCAGATTAGGCCTTCATACAATACACATAGTCAGCTCATTTTTTGCATTGGTTAGAAATAACAAATAAATCTATGAAACTTTGGTCACCACAAAATGCATAGCTCTTCACCCTGTCATCTTTTCAGGTTTTGAAAAGGTAATGGTTCAATGCACTGCTACCTTTCAACTTTCCACTTGCTACAGCATCTAACAACCTCTTAAACTGATATCTCTTCAATATTAATTTTGTTAAGGGCATACATCAATGTTTTCCTTAACCAATTTTAACAAAACAAGCTTTACTCAGAAAGCCCCAATTTAACAGCCATTATCAGGTTATCGTGGAATACCTTATTCCTGTCTTACTGTAGCCACTTAAAATTAGTCCTTGAGATGTTTGATTGTCAAATTTAACTATACAAGTGTCTTTGGGTGTCCAATTTGCCTCCAGCTGGCGCAATGAGAAAGCCCTAAATCTTCTGTGTAACGATGAAAACCCCAACTCTCCTTTGTAACTGCAACTTCCGGATTTTGGGCAAGTTTCCTCACTCCACTAAGTCTCCATATTCGTAATGCATGTATGGAATAACTTCCTTCACATCAAACTCGGTCTATGCCTCTATCTGTCATGATACATTGAGCTCTAGCTGATGATTACCACGATCTCTTCCACGACACGAATCACACCTGTTTTCATTATGATTACTGGAGCAACACGTATCAAAATCCTTAAAACATGCGATTAGTCACTTAGGAATCGAAATCATGCAAAAATTTAGCTTAAAAAACGGTGATTTCAGCGCACGCGATATTCTTGTAGCGCCGCTGTGTTAATTTTTCATGGTTGCGCTACAAGAATAATTTGAATTCAATTTTGGCATTGTTTTAACCATTTTTTCCATTTTGAATGAAATTTAAGTGATAAACTATGCTCTTAGAATATATTTGTGACATCCTTAATCAATATAAGTCCTATGGATCCCTTCAAATCCTAAAGAAACAAAAATAAAAAATCTAAAGGCAAAATTCAAAAATTTCACTTAAAAACAAAATTTTCCTAAAGGAAGTACAAGAGGAAACTTTAAGCAAATGAGAAAAATTTAAATAAAAATGACACTCAAAATATAAAATTTAAGAAAACAAGTTCATGACTAAACATTTGGCTCCAGCTGTGGGATGAAGTCTTCCCTATGAGGCTTCAAGAACCTGTAGACCAGTGCCTTCTTTCTGCTACCACCTACTAGTATGCAAAGTTTCCATTGGGTTATGGAGTCCCTATTATGCTTCACTCACACCGGTATATACAATGAAAAGTGAAAATATCCTCAAAGACTGTAAAAATGCTTGAGGAATCATCCATTGACAGCACTTGACAATTCCCCACCTTCCAAAGACTGTAGGATAAAAGTGTTATTCTCCAGAATGTTACACACTAAGAAAGGGCCAAACCAGAGGTTGTCAAACTTACCATGCTTCCCTTTTTGCTCTTTCCTTGCATCCCACCTTAAAACCATATCACCAACTGAGAAAGTGTTGTCTTTGATTTTCCTGTCAAATCTGCTTTTGATTTTCAATCTATACAACTGTGCACTTTCTTCCACCTTTTCCCTGTTCTGCTGTAACTCTATCATTTCATAAATCCTCCTCTGCATATCATTTGGTTCCTCCTGGCAATTCTGAAGAAACTTCATAAATGGGATTCCCAATTGAACAGGAAAAAATGCATCTGTACCATAAACTAACTAGAAGGGAGAAGTTCCAATTGCTTGTTTTACTATTATCCTATCATCCCACAATGCATATCTCAGCATTGAATCCCATGATCTTTTGTTATGCTTGAGCAACTTCTTAATACTCTGAATGATGTTCTTATTAGAGGATTCAGCCAAACCATTACCCTAGGGATAGTAAGGAGTTGAGTGCTTCAGCAAGATACCGTTCTTTTCACAAAATGCTACCATTTCCTTAGACTTGAAGGCCTTAGCATTATCTGTCACTAATTTCTGAAGACAACCAAACCTACTCAGGATGTTTTCTTCAATGAATTCCATAATTACTTTGTCTCTTGCATTCCTAGTAGGTGTAATGTCCTGGTTTTGACCCCGTTACATTAGATGTATATGATGTAAATATTGTAAATGATCATGGTGTGGAGCTAAAGGCCAAGGCCCCACTATTGATCAGCTATGCTATGTTTTGGGATTTAATTGTCGCCAATTGTATATCGGGGCATGTGGCATATATTATGTTGGCCATCATGTAAATATGCATCTATAATTAAAATGAACAAAACCAGCTACGGTCGCAGCAACTAAATCGAAAGGGGCATGATTTTCACAAGGATAAGGTGTGGGGAAAATTGTTAAACCTTGGGCCATTTAGGGAAATACCCATGTGTCTTCTCCCCTTATTTTTATTCCAACCACCTTCATTGAATAATGGCTGCTGGTGGTTGAGGTAGTTAATGGATTTGGGGAGTGGGGTGGTAGGATTTTCAGTCCTCACCCACACGCACATTCCCCCCCCCCCACGATTTTGTCTATTTTTTCCACACGCAAAACCTCCACATTCTGTTCCTTCCTCACGTTGCTCATCCACACGCAGGGATTTCACTCTCCACGACTGTGCTGAACACCCACACACTACAATTTCGTGTCCTCCCTGTTGTTTCTTCATCCACGGACAAAAAAACGGAGCTATTTTTCCTCACGCAGGACCTCCATTGTTGTGCAATCTCATGCAGAGGGTTTCTTCCCCGTTTTTCATCTTCACGCACAGGGTTTTGCTGGGTTTACCCACGCAGTAGTTTCCTCTGCAGATTTGGGAGTGGTGTGGCTCCGTCCCTTACTCATGGGTCGTTTTGTGGGTTCTACATTGTGGCTGTTCATGCGCCGGTCAGGAGACTGTAAATTCATCCCCAGTGTGTTCTGCATACATTTTTCCCCTATGGCTTCGATTGTGTGAACCGGACTGTTGTTTTCCTGTGTATGTTGGTAATGTGTGCTGATTTCATTTCGGGACTGTTGTTCTTTCCCCATGTCCACTGATACATTTGGGGTCATGAAATCCACTTGGGATTCGTTTTTCCCTGTTTAAGCTGTGGTAGCTAATTGATTGCATGCATGCAAGGGTTGGTCTCCAGACTATGAGAGGAGCAGGGATGTTGGCTTAGATTTGCTTGAGAAACCTGGTGGCTGGAAACCACACAGACAGAGCTAGAGGGTTGGCCTTCTTCTCCATCACCCCTGAATAACACTGGAAGGGAATGCAGGGCCTGAGGGACTGTGTAGCAGAGAAGGGACTGATTCCTTGTGTTGGGTGTGTTTGGGTGTCTTAGAGGTCAGGCTAGTTCTAGTGTAGGTGTTCTTGGCTCTGTAATGAGCTCACCAGCTTAGCAATTGGTCTTCTCCAGCTCCTTAATGGCCTGATAAACCCAACTCTATTGTCTTGGCTGTGTGTTTTGTGTGTCCTTGGCTATGTGTAAGACTGCTAGTTCCATTATTCCTTGGAGAATCATGCCCAGCTCGAGGGTGGTAGCGTTGCTGAGAGATTAAGGAGCACGCTGGCCTATGGTTGGGTGGAACGTCCAGCGACGTAGCTGGTTGCGGAATGAGTTTTCATAAGATAAGTGATTTTTTCCATTCTACCTCTGCAATCTTAATTTCTGTTAATGAAATTGATGAACATGTTAAATGAATGCATGCATGTATGAATGCTGTTGGTTTTCTGCTATGTATGATGATTAAATTTCATCTATGCAAGATAAACAATCCTGTGTGCATATTTTAGTGCAAATTTTGTTTAAGCATTCTGTTTCATCAAATTTTATGCCTGTACATGTTCATGGGGCTCCCAGCCCGGGTGTATGAAGCTGGTAGTCGTGTCCTCTTCGTCGGTCGGAGGCATGGGGACGTGACAGTAGGTATGGCTTCCACCCATTTGGTAAAGAAGTCTGTTGCAATTAAAATCCATCAGTGTTGTCCGAGGAAGCTGGATTGATTTCTCCTATGAAATCCAGACCCCATTGCTGGAAAGGAGCACTTATTGCAATGGGTTTTAAAGGCAAGGATAGCAATTTTTGTTTGCCAGCAAACTTTTGACAAGGAATACAGGCTCTTACCTGCTGATAAACATCTGTAAACAAAGAGGGCCAATAATATCCAGCTCTTAAAATCTTGTATGCTGTTGTCTTCCAGTACTTGTGGCCTCCACAAGCACCCTCATGAGATTCAGAAATCACTCCTTCAATTTCAGATTTATCCAAACACCTGAGTAGAATACCACCTAGGTCCTTCCAGAATAACTGCTCTTCCATGATACAATACTTAGTAGCTTTAAGCTTTAAATATCTAGCATCTTTCCTATCTAAATGCTCAGGACATTGCAAAAACAACAGAAAATACACTATGTCTGCATACCATGTGGATGTTGAATAATAGTCCATGATCTTCTCTTTTTCTAAGCTTGCTTGATCTTCTTCCTGAGCTAACTCTTTAGCCATGACATGCAATCCCAGAGCTTGAAAATTTGATTCAGCCAGTAGCTTGGCTAAACCTTGTCCCTTGACTAGTTTGGTAGGCCTGATCTCTACATCATACTCCATGATTTTAGCAATCCACTTGCCTCTTTTCCCTTCACTATCAAGCTGTGTTAAGACATCTTTTACAGCAGCATTAGGCACAAATGAAATAACTTTAGAATGCAGAACATAGATTCTGAAAAATTTTAAAGCTTTTACCAGAGCATAGGCCTACTTTTCTAAAATACTGTATTTCAGTTCAGAATCCCTAAGAGTTTTGCTGAAGAATGCAATAGGCTGTTCTAGTCCTTCCTTATTCTTCTGCAACAAAATAGCTGCTATTGTATCCTCTGATGCAAATGAGAATGTGAGAAATTCTTTGGTAAAATATGGGATTACTAATACAGGAGCTTCAGTGAGAGCCATTTTAATCTTCTCAAATGCATTCTTTTCCTCAGTGGTCCACTTGACTTCCTGATCCTTTTTCAGCATGACTGTGATCTGTTTTATAGTCTTTGCAAAGTTTGGTATAAACCAACGCAGAAAGTTGATTTTACCAAGGAAAGATTGGACATCTTTTTTACTCCTGGGTAAACTTATCTTCAATATAGCCTTTACCCTTTCAGGATCAATCCTTATACCATCAACAGACACTAAATGACCAAGCAATTTACCTTCCTGTAGAGCAAAGTGTGACTTCTTTGGATTCAAGGACAAGCCAAATTTTCTACATTTCAGGAAAGTTTGCCTCAAATGCTTCAAATGTTCATCATCTGATTGTGAGAAAACAATAATATCATCTAAGTAGATTACCAAAAACTTGTCTTTTTCTCCAACAAAAGCAATATCCATTGCCCTCTGGAAAGTAGCTCCAGCATTCATCAGACCAAAAGGAATCTTATCATACATGAAAGTTCCCCAAGGAGTTGTAAAAGTTGTTTTCTCCTTATCATCAAGGTGCATAGAAATCTGATTGTACCCTAAGAAACCATCAACCATAGAGATCCTTTGTGCCCCAACTACTTGCTGTAATATCTGTTCAATTTTAGGCAGAGGATAATTATCTTTTAATGAAGATCTGTTCATATTTCTGACGTCAACACATAACCTAATTTCCCCATTCTTTTTTCTAAGAAGGACTAGATTAGCCACCCATGAAGAATACCTGAGGGGGACTATGATCTTGGCATCCAATAACTTATTTACTTCTTTTTCAATCACAGGAAACAAGGCTAGGTTAATCCTTCTTAATTTCTGACGAAAAGGTTTGACATTGGATTTTAAAGGGACTTTATGCTGTATGATTCATGTGTCATAAGTCCTCAATTCCTCATAAGACCAGGCAAAAACATCCACATGTTCTTTCAACAGTTTAATGTACCTATTTCTTTGTTCAGCAGTCAGGGATTTAGAAATTTTGACCATTCTAGGATGCTCTACTGAGCCAATATTACATTCTACCACATTCTCTTTTGAATACTGAACAACATGCTTTGAAAGTGTATCATCCTTTGTAAATATTCTTTCCAGAGGTACCAAACCTTTTGGGATAAAGTTACTTTTTAGTTCAATAATTTTATGTCCAGCTATCTCATCTTCAGCAATTTCATCCACATGTCCCTCTTCTTCATCCTCCTCTTGATCAATCAGGGAATTTGAAAACTCATGTGTAAGCTCAAAAAACCTTTTAATCTCAATATCATCTGCGAACACCCTCCACTGCTTCACATTATCATGTACAGATGGTCTGTACCTCACCTCAATGGGATACCTCAACTGAGTGGTCTTGGGGATTCTGAAGTGTGTGGCAGCTAAAGCCAATGAATCTGCATTCTGATTATGATCTCTTGGAATATGAGTAATATTAAAAGCTACAAAATAATTTTCAAGCATGTCCCATACCTCATTTTGATAAATTTTCAGCAAACCTTGCTTCACTTGATAATTGTTCTTCACCTACTGAACAATCAATTCGGAGTCGCCATATGCAGAAATCTACTGAATGCCCAAATCTTTGGCAGCTTTTAACCCTAACAGCAAAGCTTCATACTCAGCAATGTTATTTGTAGTAACAAACTCAAGTTTATACATCAGCTTTACTGTTTCACCTCCAGGGGATATAAGAAGAACTCCAGCTCCAACACCCTCTTTGCAAGAAGATCCGTCAAAGTATAATTGCCACAGTTCATCTTCTTCTTCTCTGTTGTGTTTTACTGGCTGTTCCTTTTCAACCTGTAACAGACCAGCAGTATTGTCTTCATCACTGAAATGTAGCATGCAAGTTCCTAGGTCTTTGTCAACAGCATATAGTGGATGATTGGTAGGGTTCTTGTCATCTATCACTATATAGGAAAACTGAAGCTCTTTGTATAGCCTTCTGTTTTCTCCTCCAAACATAGGAATAGTAGCATAAGACAAGTCCATTTGTAAGGTTCCTCCAACTTTCTTTTCCCAAGACCTAGAGAGAAGTAAACCAAACTTATGGGTTATATCAGCTACCACTACATCCATGATGATAGTTTTCATAGGCAACTGAGCCAAACTGACAACCATGTCCTTTATTACCCCTAAACACTTCACAGCTCTAGAATCAAATGCATAAAAATCATGATAGGGTTTGGTAATACTTAGCCCTAGAGCCTCCATAACATCCTTTGGCATCAAGTTGTGAGATGCTCCCGAATATAACAAGCAATTGTGTATCATCTGTTTGTGGACTGTCAGAGTGATATAGAATGGAGGTGAAGCTTCTGCTTCATTTTTAGTCTTCTCAGCCAAAGCTGATCCAATGAAAATTTTAGGACTCTCTTCTCGTAAGTTTACTGTGTCGGAAACAGGATGACTACTAGTTGAATTAAGCACCTTAAGGACTGATTCTTTATATGAGGGGTTTTTTTATCAAGTCAGTTAAAGGTACGGGAAGCTTTAACTTGCTTGATTCATTTTCCAGGATGAAATTTTGAACAACTTTACTTACCTCTTCAACCTCTGTGTTCTTCTTTTGTTTTTCTGAACCTTGCTTCTTCTCTGTTGCAGGATCAGATGGCTGATTTGCAGGGGCAGCTACCTTCTTCTTTGGGGCTTGTACCACCTGTTTTGGGCCTGATCTTAGATTTACAGTATTTCTGAGTTCATTTTGACAATCATCAGTAGTTACAGCAGTCATTTTCAGACCCAAATCTTCTTATGTTTCGAACATATCAACATCATAACATTCTGCATTCAGAAATTCTTCTTCGGTGACAAAACCTCCAGATAGTCTTTCTCCAAAATGATTAATATCTTGGTCAGTCTCTTCAAATATTACTTCATCAGCAACATTGTTCTGAAGAGGTGGTGGCACTCTTTGATCTTCATTGTCTCTTCTTTCCCGTCGAATATCATTGTTCCTGTGTTCTCTAGGCATAAACCGGGGGCCAAACTGTCTTCTAAATGGATTCTAATTATTTGGATTTCATTCACCTTCTGGAGTAGGTTTGTTGGAATTTTTCTCAAGCTCTAATTTGTTCAATTTTGCAATTAGAATCTTTACCAACTTAGCCATTTCATCAATTTTCCCTTTAGCAGAATGAGAAGCAGAACCTCCTGGGGTTGCTTCCTTTTTTCCTTTTCTGTCATAAAGTTGTTGAGCTGTTTCTTTTCTTAATCTATTTGAAGCCAGTATGTTGGATTCTACCTCCAATGCTGCATCCTGCATATTCAGTAAAGAGATAGGTCTCCTTTCTCTCAGTAATAAAGAAAATTCGTGATCAAAGGCATTTGCATATGTAAGGTTGGCAGATGTTTCTGTAGGCTTTATCTCTGCGGGAATTCTACTATACATTTTGTTAAAACTCTTCGAAAAATCTGAAATAGTCTCATCCTTTTTCCTCCTAAGAGCTCCAAACTCAGTTATGTAGTATGTATGGTCTTTAGTGTCCCCCCATTGTCTCATGAAGAGATCACGTAGTTCTTCAATGATAGTGATAGATTTAGCAGGCAACTCCCTAAACCATTTCTTAACATCTCCATCAAGGCTCTGCATGAACATTCTCATCCATACATCCTTAGCCTCAATGTTTTGATTATCAGCATAACTAAGGAAAGCTTCCCAGTGTTCTTCAGCAGTGGCTTCCCCCTATCCATTGAACCTAGGAAAATATTTTTGGTAGTCACCTCCAGGTAGTGCATTTAAGGGATGAGGCAAGACCAATGGTGCATATTTGGCTGCAACCATCCGGTCCATCATATCTATGGGCTGATTTTGTGCTGCCATTTTTGGACTGACTGACTTGTATGATGCAGAAGCTTGACTAGAACTTGTTTGAACGGGTTTTTTTCCTAATTTCAACTGAAAGAGAGGTATATTACCAGGAGAAGTAGTTTTAGCTTTTATGAAGGATTGAGGATTAGTAAAAACTTGGAAACTACTATCAGGAATTGTAGGCTTTAACCAGGCTGAAACTTCTTCTTCTTTTCTCAGCAAAGCTAAATGTGATGAACCACTCAACTGGTCAGGATCAAACAGGGCTAGTAAATAATGAGACCTTCTAATTTTCCTTGCTGTCTTTAATATCTGTTCAAGGTCTATCACACCCAACTGCAATGGTGAAGTAGGTTTATTTCTAGTTCCAACTCCTCTAGTAGCCACTATGTCAAACTTGGTGAAAAGTAGCCTTAAAGATGTGTTGGTTTAAGTTCACCTCTTAAAACCAGTAAAAAGATAAGTATCTCAGGGAAAAATATGTTTTCAACATTGTTCCCCGGCAACGGCGCCAAATATGTTTGTGCCAGAAATTGTTTCCAGGCCACAGAGAAACAAGCCAACACAATCTCAAATATCAATAAAAAAAACTAAGTTTTAGGGTTTTTGATAGGTTTTTCTAGTTATAAAGTTTGGTGACAAACAGGGAATACACTCATAAGCCAAATAGGAACTGAATCATAAGCAAAGAAAGACAAAGATGCATAATATATTCACCAAAATCCAATAGAACATGATATTGAAGTTCATTCATAAAAGATAAGCATTACCAGCATACAAACATAGACCAGCAATGAATTTATCAGTTAAGCTACTAAACAAGTTAAAACATGAAGCCAACACACAAAATGAAGGGTGAAAAAGATCATATATTTCATAATTTTTCCATCAAATACATATAAGAGTTATATACTTAGCTCATTAATAAGTCTAGCAGACCTCCTGAAGTCCTCCAAAAAATCCAACCCTTTCCTCTCTTTCTCAACTATCTAAATATTGTTTTTACAAAATTAGTTAGGGCCTAAACCCTAACTGCCCTCAACCAACTCATCGATGGGATAAAGTGAGATTATATTTATAAAATAAAATATTTCTTCAAAAGATTAACTAATAACTCACTAACTAAAGTGTTTCTCAAAATACATAACAAATAACTGACTAACTACCAAACTCAAAGGTCTTTGGTAGCTTCAGCTAGTAAGGTTATTCCATCCAAAGCTTGGGATTTCTTCCTGGCTCTCTTCTGCTCATCTTCCATATCAGCTACCCTTTTTGTGAGTTCTTCATTTTGCTACTGCAAGTCTCTGGCAGTTTGTTTCAGCTCTGTACATTGCAAATCTGAGCTTCTCTTTCTCTTCAAGGCCTCCTTAGAAACTGCTATTAACTCTTGATAATGTTCATTTACTTCTTGTAAATCCTCCCTGAGCCTTTGATTTGCTAGGATCAGACCATCATTAGTTTCCTGCATGTAATCCATTCGATGTCTGTATTGTTTGATAGTTCTTTGCAGGTTTTCCCTGTCTAAATCAAAATCCTTCCCTGTTGTGGTATCATGTATATCACTGGGCAGCCATGATATATCTAGTTTCCTGAAAATGTCTTCATCTTCTTGTAGCATATTTGTAGAAATATCAGGAATACTAGGGTTTTCCTGAGTGTCTGTTTCCTTAGGTATAGTTTCATCTATCAACTGCTGGTATTCATCATAAGAAACTTCAGTTTCTTTTTCTTGTTGTTGTTTCAACAGTTCATTTCTTAATTCAAAAAATACTGCAGATAGCTTAGTCTCGGTGAAACTTCAATCTTCTACTGACTGTAATGACTTTTTTCCTTTTGCGGGATGAAAAGATGAACTTCTTACAACTGCTTCTTTCTTCCTTTTAATGCTCACTTTGTCAATTTTTGGTTTTTCATCTGAAGAAACATCATCAAGAATAGTCACCTCTTTGGTATTCAAGCTAGGGTTAAGCAGTTTTTTCATATTCAACCTTAACTTATTTCTTGGCCTAGTTTTAGGCCTCTGATCTGGGGCCAATTCTCCCATCATATTCAAGCTTCTTCCTTGGTGTTTGAATGTAGCAAACTCCATGACTTCAACCCTGTTCTTATTTTTCCTAGGTCTGACTGTCTTGTTTTCCAGAGTGGAAAATTGCTTGCATGTACCAACCCTAGCTTCAGTTTTGACAATGTATTCATCTTACTCTAATAGATAACCTTCATCCTCTGATAGAATAGTGATTGGGCTTCTTTGCCTGACCTGGATGTTTTCTTCTTTTATAGCAATCTTCTCTGTGACAACAGTCTTCTCCTTCATGACAGCTTCTGTTGTTGCCCTATCCTGCACAGGCTGATCCTCCTTTTGTGTAAACAGTGAACATTTACCTTTACTGTCAGCTGAAAAATTTTGAGGTTTATTGTCATCCTTCAAGGGCTCTGGTGCTTCTTCAAGTTTAACCTCTTTCTTGTCTTCAGACTTGATCTTCTGACCTAGTTTCCTAACTAGGGTTTTCCCCTTATCCACCTGTCTTTTGGCTTGTTGCTCCTCTTGCTTGATTTGAAAACCAGTCCAGAAAAGAAAATAATTCCATGTCTTCCCTTCCCTCTATAGAGCAGTACTAATGATGAGCTTAATCAAACCATGATGGAAGATGGATTGTGAAGTATGATCCTGATGCTCCTTGACTCTACTAGACATCTTCTGCAGACTTTTGAACAGGAAGAAAGGAAGGATCATTTTGGATTCACCAACCAAATGCTGTAAGAATCTAAAATGGTATTTGAATACATAGGCATATCTACCTTCACAGGTGATATAGCTTTGAAGGACCTTTATGGGCTCCACCCATTCGTCTCTAAAATTCTGAATTAATACTCCTTTGCTCTAGTCTGGAGTAATGCCAGGTAAAAGGTACCTTTGGGCATTAAAGGTGAAAGGAAACTTTTTGAACCACATTTCACCTTCATTTATGATTCATGTAGATTCAGCAATTAGATCCACAGTCAACTTAAACCTTAGTGTATCAAAAACTATCATGTCCTGGTTATAGCTTTTGGAAAATTGATAAGAGACCTCAGTGTTGTAGCCATCGATCTTTTTGAAGAAATCCAACCACCCAACCTTCTGGAAAAGTTCTGCACATCCTAGGAATTGGTCAATCCATTTCAACTCCATGGGCTCAGCCCTATTAGTTTTGCCACTTTTTCCCATTTGCTTAAAATGACTAAATGATATGTACTTTCAGGGCCCTGTCAATGACCTAACAGCTCCTTTTTTCTCCTCAAGCTTCTAAGGTTTTGATAATCAGATTTCTTCAATCTTCCTTGACTATTTTTTGTTTTTTAATGCAGGACAAGCTTTACCACTGGCTTGAGTGATTTAGGTCAACAGAGTGCCCCAAACTCCTCAATAAAACTGCTAATGAAAATAGCTATCATCCAAACTGCTCATTCAGATACTTGACCATCTCTAGAATGTATGACAACACCTGTGTATTGTGGTTCTGTACAAAAATGGTAACCCTTAATTCCTTTAAATGCAACTTATGAGCTATCTTTGTGCAGAAAAGATTTTGCACAAGTGATCTCAGATGCCAGCTCTTTGAATCAACTTGTGGTTTCTAAGATCAACTAGGGATTGTTTATCTAGTAGACGAGGAGATATAAGAGCAATCTTATGTCTGCTCACTTTCTGCTCCCACTTTCTTTTAGCACCAAAAGCAGTCAGCTTTAGCACCTAATCAGATTAGGCCCTCATACAATTCGCATACTCATCTCATTTTTTGCATTGGTTAGAAATAACAAATAAATCTATGAAACTTTGGTCACCACAAAATGCACAGCTCTTCACCCTGTCATATTTTCAGGTTTTGAAAAGGTAATGGTTCAATGCACTGCTACCTTTCAACTTTCCACTTGCTACAACATCTAACAACCTCTTAAACTGATATCTCTTTGACAGGAATTTTGTTAAGGGAATACATTAATGTTTTCCTTAACCAATTTTAACAAAACGAGCTTTACTGAGAAAGCCCCAATTTAACAGCCATTATCAGGTTATCATGGAATACCTTATTCATGTCTTACTATAGCCGCTTAAAATCAGTCCTTGAGCTGTCTGCTTGTCAAATTTAACTATACAAGTGTCTTTGGGTGTCCAATTTGCCTCCAGCTAGCACAACGAGAAAGCCCTAAATCTTCTGTGTAACGGTGAAAACCCCAACTCTCCTTTGTAACTTCAACTTCCAGATTTTGGGCAAATTTCCTCGCTCCACTAAGTCTCCAGCTTTGTAATGCATGTATGGAATAACTTCCTTCACATCAAACTCGGTCTATGCCTCTATCTGTCATGATACGCTGGGCTCTAGCAGATGATTACCACGATCTCTTCCACGACACGAATCACACATGTTTTCATGATGATTACTGGAGCAACACGTATAAAAATCCTTAAAACATGTGATTAGTCACTTAGGAATCGGAATCATGTGAAAATTTAGCTTAAAAAATTGTGATTTCGGCATGTGCGATATTCTTGTAGCGCCGCTGTGTTAATTTTTCATGGTTGTGCTACAAGAATAATTTGAATTCAATTTTGGCGATGTTTTAACCATTTTTTCCATTTTGAATGAAATTTAAGTGATAAACTATGCTCTTAGAATATATTTGTGACATCCTTAATCAATATAAGTCCTATGGATCCCTTCAAATCCTAAAGAAACAAAAATAAAAAATCTAAAGGAAAAATTCAAAAATTTCACTTAAAAACAAAATTTTCCTAAAGGAAGTACAAGAGCAAACTTTAAGCAAATGAGCAAACTTTAAATAAAAATGACACTCAAAATATAGAATTTAATAAAACAAGTTCATCACTAAACACACCCAGAGAAAACACATGAGAGAGCTAGTCATGAGATAACCTATGAACCCCTTGAGTTAATACACAATGAAATTTCTAGTCCATTCCCTCACATGTCCATGATTCAATCCAAATATGTAGTAACCTTCATAGATGAATTTTCCAGGCATTTTTTAGTCTACTTCCTAAAGCATAAGTCTGAAGTTTTTGACCTCTTCAAGGTCTTTCGAGCCTTGGTTGAGAACTAGTCTAGGAGGAAACTCAAGATCCTAAGATATGATAATGGTGGTGAGTATGTCAAGTCTGATTTCATCCATTATTATGAATATTTAGGTATCCATATGCATCATTCTATTCCCTACTCACCTCATCAAAATGGTGTTGCTAAGAGGAAGAATAGATCACTCAAGGAGATGGCAACTTGCATGATGGAGTCTAAAAATTTGCCACAAAGTTTGGGGCAGAAGCAATCAAATATGAATCCTATATATAGAATGGGTTTACACACAAGAAACTTGATGGAATACTCCTTTTGAATCTTGGAGTGGGCACAAGACATATGTGACCCATTTCAGGATTTTTGGCTCAAAGGCTTGGGCTAGAATTCCCACTTAAAAGAGGAAGGATTTGCAACCCCAAAGCCAAGAGTGCCTATTTTTTTAGTATTCTCAATATTCAAAAGGGTACAATATGATCAACTTGAGCACTCAAAAATATTTCATTTAAAGGAGTGTTCAGTTTGAAGAAGAGCCTTTAGCAGCAGTAGAAGTTGGGGAGTCCTCTTCATCACCACAACCACTGATTGTAAGTGAAGAGACTAATGAGTTTTATTATTCTAATATTTATTATCATTATGATTTAACTACATATACTAATATTCTATAATACCAAAATGGGAAGGAAGGACCATTCATCCAGCTGGGGAACTAGCTAGGAATCCTAGTGACACTAGGAGGACTAGATCTCAATTTGAGACTGCCCTTTGTGTGAAAGATCAACTCTTTACTGAGAAGTGCTAGTTTATGGTTGAATATGATCCTAGGACATATGAATATGCATCATATTATCCAATATGGAAAACAACCATCAAGGAAGAATACAACTCTCTCCAGAAGAATGACACATGGGAACTAGTTGATCTTCCCCGAGGGAGAAAGCTAGTAAAGTGTAAGCGGGTTTATAAAACCAAATTTCATTTTGATGTTTTTCCTTTGAAATATAAGGCAATATTGGTATCTAATTTATACTCACAATTTCAAGGTATTTATTACAATTATACCTTTGCACCAATGGAAAAGATGGAGTCCATAAGGCTAGCTTAGGCCATTGCAGCTTCAAGGCAATGGGACGTACATCACATGGATGTGAAGTGTGCCTTTGTACATGGAGATATGAATGAAGATATTTATATCCAACAACCTGAAGGTTTTGTTTCTAATATATAATTAGTGTGTAGTTTAAATAAATCATTGTATGGGCTAAAGCAATCCCCCAAGGCTTGGTATGCTAATATTGATGGTTTTTTGCTGTCACAGAATTTTGTTTGATGTAATTATAATCCGAATGTTTATTTGAATCTGATACAGGGTTATTTAATATTTTTTTTTTATGTGGATGACCTATTGATAACAGGAATTTCAAAGAAAGAGATTTCCTCCTTGAAGGATGCAATGAACCATGCCTTTTCCATGATAGATTAGGGATTGTTGAGCCAATTCTTGGGTTTCAAAATTTATCAATCCCAACATGGAATAAAAGTTCATCAATAAAGTTATGATTCATATCTTATAAACAAGTTCATCATGAAAAATTTCAATCCAATCAAGACTCCATTCTTTTCTAGATTTAAGCTTGAAGAAGCAGGTTCTTCTCCATTGGTAAATAACACATTGTATATGCAGTTGATTGGATGTTTGTTTTATTTGACTCATACTCGACCTGCTATATATTATGCAGTTAGTGTGGATTATAGACACATGGATTAGCCTCATGAGATCCATTGGTTGCAAGCTAAGAGGATCCTAAACTTTGTTCACGGAACAATAACTCATGGGATTTTCTATGCAAGAAAATCTGACTTACAGCTAGTTGGATTTACTGACAGTGATTGAGCAGGTGACAACACAGATCAAAAGTATACTTCATGATTTTTTTTAATACTTGTAGATGTACCAATCATCTGGTCAATTATGAATAATAGTTCCATAGAACTCTCATCTACAGAGACATGGTATAGAGGAGTTGTGAATGCAACTACTAAATGTTTGTGGTTGCATGGGATACTTGGAGAATGTGGGATCGAATCAGAGACTTCCACTGTCATATATTGTGACAATCAAAGAACCATTCAAATATCTACTGATATAGTTCAAATACAACAAACCAAGAACATTGATATCAATATGCACTATATCAGGGAGCATGTGCATGATGGTACCATTGCTCTACTCTACTGTGCATCTTCAGAGCAAGTAGCAGACATCTTCACCAAGGTGTTTTGTTAGAATACCTTCCGTAATATAAAATCACTATTGGTGATTTCTGATCATGTGTTGAAGAATGATTCGTAACAATATTTCCAAAATTTTTGGTCATGTCCATGTTTAAGGGAGGATTTTTCCACTGGGTTTTTGCCTCTTTCCTTTGTTGTATGGATAAGCAGTATGCAAAGGGTGACTAAGCCTTGTTGCTAGGACCTATATTTTTTTTATATTTTCACATAAATTCATGATTAATAGGGGGTTTTAGAATAATAAAACCCATAGTTACCCATATTTGACATTAATTAATCATTTTTGTCTTATTCCAAGATTCCTAGATTCCTTACTATGCTAGTTGGCATCCACTTGCACCTAGAAGTCAAAAAATGCTAAAAATGACTTAAGGAGCAGTTTATAAACATCATGGGAAATATTTTGAAAACTAGGAAGTAATTATAAAATAGAAAAATCTCAGTTCTACTTTTTCTGAAATCTACCTTGCTTTTAGCAGTTTTAAGGCAAAGGGGAAAGGCTAGTCTAGGAGTAACTGTCTTGTTTTTTTGCCTTAACTATCCTCCTTCATTTTCTCCATTAAAAATGATTAGTATGATCTCTTTCCATCACTTATCATCTGGTACATCTCACTCATACATTTAATTAGCATTTCGACATATTTGGAAAGTGATTTATGCACCTATGGGGGATTTTGACTAGTTTAGTAAGCCTGTTTTTTGTCCAATTCGAATAGAATCCTCATTCTTTTGAATATATGATGTAAGTATATATTTATACAGCTTATTAATTGATTATTTTGGATGGTGTACACTTATTCAATACAGGATTGTGTTATTCTCCATATTTGGTCTCCTTTTTGTGGAATTTTGCATGTTTGACTAGTAATTTTGTGAATGTAATTGATCTACAGCTTGGGCTGAATTTCCATAGATAGAAAGTAAAATAAGTGGCACAAGTGTAGTGATAATAAATTATTCTACATATATTGTGAAGAGTAATAATACCCATAACTACAATAGTCTCAAGAAGTATATCTATAGGATACTAGTCCGACCATATCTTCCCATGCATTGGCTAGAGTTTGCAATCCTCAATCTCTTGGGATAAAAGGATATAGAAAAAATAAAAAGGTAGAATTATTGATGGATTTTATTAGTATGCATAATTTCATTAATTAAAAAATAATAAATCTTCTAAATTGATTTGTATATCCAACACCAAAATTTCAACTAATGATTGGAGATGGAGGTACCATGAATAGTTCAATGGATTGTGTATTATGTATCTTAATACGAGGGAGTATTTATTGGATGCACAATGATTTCAATCCAAATGGCCAATTTCATTGTTGTACTAGGTTTCCAATGGCTATTGTTTTGGGATTATGTGAGACCCTAGTGATCATCACCAAAGATTGATACCCATAAAAGAAAATCAATTAACTCAAGCAAGTACATAATTCAATATTTACAAACAACTTTAAATGGAAAAAAACAGCTAGAAGATAACTTACCTAGTTCCTATCTTAGAAGAAAATCTTGGCTTGCTACTCCAATCTTCTTGATCAAACCTTCAATTTTCTATTTCAAAACAATCAAGAACTAGCAAAGAGTATTTATCATTGCAAATATTCTAAATATAATTAAACTTGCAAAATTACTCATCCAATGTTAAATATTCATAAATATGAATTAAACAATTGATATGGATGAAAAAGAGAATTATTTTATAAAATAAATGGATAGAAATATAGAACAGAATGGTATCAGCTAAGTCTTGATGTGGCACTTTTTTAAAACAAAGTTCAAAGTTCCTCCACCCAACCCTCTAGATACTCAACTTCCAAATCCAAATCTTTACTTGGTAAGTATGTCGACATGAATCACTTCAATATTTTACATATTAGGGCTTGCAAGAAGGGTTGGAAAAGCAATGTTCCTGATAGTGGATATGGGATTTTCCAAATAAAGGACAAGTGTTTTTCTAAAATTTTGGTGTAATTGAACAACATCAGGGAGCTTTCTTGAACAATGCTTAATCTTCCCAATCTTTTTAAAACTATAGAATAAGATTTCCCTTTTCTTTCTTTTGTGTCTCTTTTATATTGATGGAGAGATAGTTATGGGAGTTAGAGATTGTTATTTATGGGATTTGGGTAATTGGAAACAATTGCAATGAAATTTATTTTCATAAAATAATGGATTTTATTTTTTACCCTAAAAAATACACATAAGTGGGCTAGCCAAAGTCAGGGTGTGTATACGATGATTGTACTAGTGTAGGGTTTGTATGACTTGGAAAATACAAAATTTTAAGTATTTTTCAAAGATAAACTATTGTTAGTACATCACAAAGGATTAAGGAAGACTATGAAAGAGAGAACGGGATAATACCAGACCATCATAAGTAGCTTTGGGATAGGTGTGGAAAAAGATGCTATAACGACTACAATAAATGGGAATAGTGTCTCTTAATTTTCAAGAACTTTTCATGATATTCTCTTTAGAAGGAAAGGAATTTTAACTTGGAGGTATTCTTTATAAACTTGTTGGGTGCTGAAATTACCCTTTTTACCTTACTCTATTTATCCCTTTTTCTTGTTGTTGTCTCCTAGTTACAACTAATCTCTATCCTTTTCAAGAAAACAAGCATGAATTCCTAAGGTGTCAATCATTATTACTTATTTCATTAATGCTTGATTTTACTGATAATTATGAACTTTATCTTTCATCTGTGCTAATTTTCCATTGGTTCATAAGAAAGGTTCAGAATCTCCAAGTGTCCCAAGTATGATAGCTCACTGCATTTGGAGATGGATGATGCTTGGTGTCAGTTTCTCATTTGATGATTCGGTCCAAACTGTTGATGAAAGAATCTCAGATTTCCTTCCATGCATCTAGATGAAATCTGAGTATATTTCCTTGTTAGTTGGAACATGGTTCATCCTACGAAATAGTTCAAATTAAAATCTCATTCATTGTTGTGAACTGGTTTTATGCAATGTAATAATAGTTGTAACAATTCTTGTTTAATTCAGAAGTCTGAAGATCGCAGATCTTCATCGATGCCTGATATTGATGTAATGGAACTGTTCCAATTTATGTATAAGTATGAACAGGAAATTGGAGCCAGGGGTTGCAAATTTGATACGGAATATAGCAGAGGAAACTAACGATATCTTGATTATTCTAATAAAAGGAGCAAAAATTATCAATATTGTCTTGTTGTAGATTTTGTCAATCCTTCCACGACATCTCTTTTCGAAGGCCAGGGCCCGCCTTCTTACATAGTTGCTGGTAGTAGTAGATGCTTTATTTTAGTTATTTTTGTTTAGTGTGAGATTTCAGTGTGATGTATTATTATACATCTGCAATAGCATTAATTAAAAAATTGCATTATTACATTTTCCTTTGGCTTGGTGTAAGAGTGTGGTCACTGGTGTGATAGTAGACTATGTAGGATACTTCTTTCCCTTATGCAAAGTGTGTTAATTAGTACTAGTTGTTACATGCATACTCAGCCCCTGTGTAGTATCATTTGTGTTTTTTAAAGTTGTTGAATTAGATAGATCGTTGCTTTTATTAATTGGTTGTTTTGATTGATGGTTTGTGATTGTTCTGATTTGATAAAATATGATTTAACTTTTTGCAAAGGTAATTTTAGGTTGATTTATTCTTAGTTTGTAAAGTGTAGGATTGATATTGTAGGAATAAGAAGTCCTTTATAGTTCCTAGATTAATGATTTAATTTGGTTCTCTATAGGAACCTGATTTGACTGAGCAATGATTAGGATTGAATTATTTGTGTTTTATTCATCAACTGCTGAAATGTTTATGCATATATTTTGTGAGTTACCTTTCAAATAAAAAAACTTCCTTGGGTTGACAATTTATATTGAGCACTCTGCTTATTGTGGAAATTAATGAGTATATAGAGTGACCAATATTTTGGATCTGTTGCCGAGAAGGTAATTGATAGACATAGTTAGTAGTTGATTAGTTGAATTTCTTTAGCAATTTTAATTTTTAGTGTGCACGGGCGATAAGACTCAGTGAATATTTGTGCATCCTTCAACAGACCGAACAAGTTCTTGCCCCGATAATAAGGTATGATTAATAATCTTGCATGAATACAATAAGAACTCAATGAGAAAACCCCTTCAACACTAACTTTGTAGGTGGAAGAGGTTGTGGCTATAGCCGAGGCCTAGGAAGATAGAAATTCATTGATGAATTAATTGCTAGTGTTGATTATTCTACTGGAGATCTAAATGAAGGACCATATTCTACCAGAAGAATCCATGTTCCTCCTAGGTAATTGGAGTCATCAGTATCAATTGTGGAGAGATCAGTAGGGGTTACGACACCATCTTCTAGCCCCGTAGAGCAGACTCCAAAATATAGGGGAAGTTTTGTGGGGGCAAGTGGACCAGAGGAGGTCTATCGAATCAACATAAAAGAGGTTACTAAAGAAGAGTGGTTGTAGTTTCGACAAGAGTTTGAAGATCACAAGAATCAAGAAAATCAAGAAGAGGAGGAAGTCATGAATAATGAATGTCATCATGAAAATCGTGAAGAAGTAGTGGGGGGAAATGATAACATTATTGGAGACCTTCAGCATGAGGAGACAGTTGCTACACTTCAGTTCCCTATTTTACAAACCACTAGAAAAGTCCCTATGAAAAATATTTCACCTTCAGTACTACCTCATTTCCATGGTAGGTATACAGAGGATCCAAATGAATTCCTCTTCGAATTTGATATTCTTTGTCGAAGCTATGACTATATCTCTAGTGAGCATGAATTGAAATTATTTCCTTCCACCTTGAAAGGTAATGCCTTGAGATGGTTTATGAGTTTGGGTAGTGAAACTGTTACAACGTGGGATCTGATGAAACATGTATTTCTTGCAAAATACCAAGAATATCACAAAACGAAGGATAAAAGGGAGGGATTATTTAGGATGGTGCATAAATATTATGAAAGTTTGGAGGATTTTGTAGAAAGGATTATTTATAATGTGCAGTGATAAATCCATGCCACTGTTGGAAGGAATGTCCTCAAGATCATTTTGCTGCATGGAATAATAGAAGACTTCCTTGACATGCTTGATCTATTAGGGAAGGGATACATCTCCAAGGAACCTTTCAATCATATTGTGGACTTATGTGGATGATACTCTATAGCATATTCCATAACTAGTACAAGGGACCAAGACGTCTTCTCATGATCAAAGAATTCACCTAGTGCAGGGGCTACTTGGGTAGAGATAGGTGACCTTCTCGATAATTTTAAAACTGACATGATGAGTTTTATTTCTTCACGGGTGACCTTATCATGAGAGAAAAGTAGAAACAAGTATTCAAAGATATAGTTCTTGGGGAATTCTGCGCTAAGTGCGAGAAGAAGCACCCATCGAGAGAGTGCCATCTTGATAAGGTGGAGGTATGTGGTCTATGAGAATTAGAACATGAAACTACAGACTGCCCTTCACTTCCAAAGGCCAAATTAGTCTTTTGAGAATCCACTGTGGACACAGAGAAAGCCTATTTTACCTCTAATAAGAAGCTATGGAAACCTCAGATTCCAAGTATGAATTCATATCCTACACCTTTCAATTCTTGGAATAATATTAATAATCTATTTCCTCCATGATTCTCATATCCTAATACATAGTGGCACCAACCTTCACAACCTGCAATGCAATATCCAACCCCTTGGAATTCATGGGAACCACATCCAAACCAACAAGCCCCTTGGTCTCCAGTATGGAGAAACCCTTATCCATGGAATCAGTTTCCCCATAATTAGGGACTTTATCCATAGTATCAATAGCCATAGTTGGAACTCTCCAATAATGATACACCAATGGGTGCACCACTCCGTCCTGAACTTCCTGCTCAACCTAACTCCAATCCTAATAATAAGGCAGTGCAACAATGTGAAACCTATAATAGTCCATCTTATCCCATTTCCCCCCTCTCTTGCAATGATTTACATTTACAATCAGGGAGGGTAGTGGAACAAATCGTCATTGAGGATGTTCTATCCTCTATGACCGAGGAAGGAATGAATATACGATTTGAAAATTCATTCAGTACAACAATCCCCATTATTAAGGATACTGAAACACCAACTGAAACACTAGCTGAAACACCGATTGAAACACATAATGAAAAATCAGCTGAGACACTTGCAGATACACGTACTAAGACTCAACCTACATAGTTTTTGAGAGAACCATTGTATCCTGAATGATTAGCCTTGCAAAAAATAGTAGAATAAAATCGTTTCAACCTTTTAGGAGAATTAAAAAATATTTATGTGAAGATTCCACTATTACAATCCCTACACAATTTACCTATCTATGCCAAGATTGTTAGAGATATAGTTGTAAAAAAACCAGGAAGGAATCCTAAGGATCCTCCTACAGTGCATGTAGTGGGGAAGTTATCTAAACTTATGATGGAGAGGGATCCACTGGATAAATATGATGACCTAGGAAACCCCACTGTCACAGTATATATTTGGTAGACCCAAATCCATAAAATTTTGGTTGATTTAGGTTCTTAAATAAACATTTTGACCATTGATACTCTAAAGAAATTGGGACTCGTTGATCTCAGCCCTACCCCAACTATATTGGAAATGGCTGACAGGTCTACTATTAAAATAGAAGGAATCTTGGACAATATGGTAGTATCCATTGACTCATGGGAGTACCATGTAGACTTTGTTTTTTTTAAACCTAAGTCACAGCTTGGGGGACACCCATTAATTCTAGGAAAACCATGGCTAGACACAACAGATGCATGCATCAATTGCAGATCAGGATCCATGACAATTTTTTATGGAATTGCTATAAAAAAATTGACCTTATATCCTACAGCGAGACCATCTCAGACGGTGAAATTCCAGTGTGGATGGACTTGGATGAGGAGGAATATATTCAACCATTATTAACAATTGGGAGGGCCTTCAAATTCAAAGCATAAACTGAAGATGACACCATCTGTAGTTTTATGAGCGAGCCTACGTCTATCACTCGACAAGCATATCAGATCCTGAAAAAAACCTTAAAAGAACAAGAATAAGAAGAATTATAGAAGAAACGTTAGTCAGTAACATTGAAATAATCCCATTAATTGAGAACTCAAAGAGTGCTCTAGTAGAAATCGAACCAGGGAAAACATTAAACATCAATCCTAATCTCAAAACTGATGAATTGGAATGTCTCGTTATGTTGTTGAAACGACATAAGGGTGAATTTTATTGGGAATATATAGACACGAGGGGTATCCCATTAGTATTGTGTACTAACCATATTTATATAAAACATGATTCAAATCATGTACGCCAACCTCAATGCATAATGAACCCAAATTTGAGAGACATTGTGAAGGAAGAAATCTAGAAACTTTTGGAGGCATATTTTATTTATCCTATTTCAGACAGTGAGTGGGTTTATCCACTAGTGATTGTACCCCATAAAAATGGGAAATGGTGAATCTATGTAGATTACAGAGAGTTAAATAAAGAAACATAGAAATATTATTTCCCTTTACCATTCATCGATAAGGTTCTAGACACCCTATCTGGAAAAAAAAAATTTCTTTCCTAGATGACTTTAGTGGGTATAACCAAATCCATATTTCCCCTAAAGACCAATATGAAACCACCTTCACTTGTCCTTGGGGAACCTTTTCATATAGGGTTCCCCCCTTTGGGTTTTTTAATGCACTAGCTACATTTCAATGAGCTGTAATTGGGATGTTCTCTAAGATGGTAAATGATTGCATGGAAGTTTTTACAGATGATTTCACTCCATATGGTGACAGTTTTGATGAATCTCTAAGGAACTTAGAAAAATTTCTAGAATGTTGTGAACAGACCCACCTATCCCTGAGCAATGAAAAGTGTCATATGATTATGAGTGAGGGTATAGTTCCTAGGAATTTGATCTCTGTGTAGGAATCTAGGTAGATCCAGCAAAGATAAAGGTAATTACAAATATTCCTACTCCTGGGTCGCAAAAAGAGGTATGTAGTTTTATTGGTCATGCTAGATATTATAGGTGATTTATAGAAATCTATACCAAATTGGAATCCCCTTTATTTTCTTTACTGGTGAAGGATGCACAATTTATTTGGACAGAGGCATTCCAGACAGCATTTACAAAACTGAAGAAAAGGTATCTACATCACCTATCTTAAGAGGGCCTAATTGGGCCCCATCTTTTCCCATCTCTTCTGATGCTTCAGATACAACCATTGGAGCAGTTTTGAGACAAAAGGAAGGTCACAACCCATACACCATCTACTATGTTAGTAAGAATTTGGCTCCTATTGAACTGAACTATACGGTAACAAAAAAAGAGTTCCTTTCCATTGTTACATCAATAAATTTAGAAATTATATTACTGGATATTCTACTCTTGTACATGCTAACCACTTATCTATTACATACTTAATGAATAAACCTATTACTAATTCTAGAGTGACTAGATGGTTGCTGCTACTTCAAGAATTTGATATAACCATCGTTGACAAGCAAGAGAAGTTGAATGTGGTTGCATATTTCCTTTCTCGACTGACTAATAATGATGATGATTCACCAGTCGAAGACTCTTTTCCAAATGAACACTTGTTCATAGTCTCAAATTCTTCCCCATGGTATGTTGACATTGGTAATTACTTGGATGCAGGTAGACTTCCAACACACTTATCCAAACGAGAAAAGAGAAGGATCATACAATATAGTGCAAGATATTGCTGGATCATAGGCCACCTCTTCTACACAGGGCCTGATTTGGAAATTAGGCATTCTGTGAGGGAGGATGAGATCCACAACATGAAGGCCTGCCATGATGAGCCCTATGGGGGGGATTTGGTTGATAAAAGACTTGGCCATAAATAATTAAGGATGAGGTATGGTTGGCCAACTATGCTTCAGGATGTGAAGAAGTACGCTCAAGCCTGTGACAACTGCCAGAGAATGGGCTAGCCAAAAAAATTGGATGAAATGCCACTTCAACCACAGTTAGTGGTTGAACCCTTTAATAGATGGGATCTGGACTTTGTAGGGCATATCAACCGTCCATCAACATAGAAGGTTTATATCTTGTTTTGCACTGATTATATGACTAAGTGGATGGAAGTTGCAGCTTTGGTAAAATCCAATGATCAAGCTGTAATAGATTTTTTATATGCATAGATATTCACCTGCTTTGGAGTACACAAAGAGATCACAATAGATGGGTGATCGCAGTTTGTGTCCCATAAAATCGAGGCCTTATTTCAGAAGTACCATATTAAGCATTGAGTAACCTCACCATATCATCTACAAACCAATGGCTAGGTGGAAAGTATAAATAAGGTAATCGAGTCAATCCTTAAAAATATAGTGAAGAGACACTGTAGGGATTGGGATGAAAGGATTCTAGAATCAATATGGGCCTATCGTACCACATGACGCAACACTGAAGGTTTCTCCCCATATGAACTGGTGTATGGAAAGAATGTTTTTTTCCCTATTGAGTTAAAAATTAAAACCTTGAAGAAAAATATAGAGGAAAACCTGGAACTAACAAAGGGTTAGGAGAATCGATTGAAAAAATTGAATGAATTAGATGAAAAGTGCACCATTGTTGTGCATCACACAACATTAATTCAACAACAATGCTCCAAATGGCATGATAGATTTATAAATAAGAAGGTATATTCTGAAGGAGACTGGGCTTTGTTGTATAATTCATGGTTGAAAAGGGATTTTAAAGGCAAGTTAAGTAGAATATGGCTAGGACCCTACAGAATAGATAAGGTATTTGACAATGGAACCTCTTGTTTAACCAGTATTGATGAAAATCAGACACCTCTATTTGCAAATGGTCATCGGCTATGGATTTATCATAAACCTATCTCGAAGGCAGCATTTATCTCTTAGGTTGTAGTTGATCCAGACTGTCAATTGGTATAGGAAGAGGGTTTTTCCCCTGTTTATTAAAATTTTTAAATCTTCTGCAAATTCCATATAGAAATTGTATATAAATAAATTATTTAATTTCCTTTTTCATTTTTTAAGCTATGATTGGTTTGTTGTTTTCAATAATTCTGAACAAAAGTTCGCGCGAAGGTTCATGCAGAAGAAACAGTTGCGACAAGCCAAGCGATTGTAAGATTCTAATTCGATCCTTAGTATTACTCCTTGAGAGAGGAAGTGAACAAGATTGGAGGATTCTGCAGGAAAGTTGTCATTTTCCAATGCTTTCACTAAAGTTCTGTGAAAATTATTTAGCAGAAAATCCATTAACTCCTTATTTTTACCTGATGTGATTTCTCTTCAACTCCACTATTGTTCCCACTAGAATTGGCCATTTTTCGTTGTAAATCCACTATTTTTCGCACTAGAATTGGCCATTTTTCGCTGCAACTCCGTTATTTTTCCCATTAGAATTGACCTTTTTTGTTGCAACTCTATTATTTTTCTTACTAAAGTTGACCATTTCCCGCTGCAACTTTGCTACTTTTTCCACTAAAATTGGCCATTTTTTGCTGCAACTCCACTACTTTTTCCACTAAAATTATACATTTTTTGCTGCAACTCTGCTACTTTTTCCACTAAATTGGTCATTTTTCTGTTGCAACTCCACCACTTTTCCACCCATTTCTGGTGTAACTCTGCCATTATTATTGCTAAAAGTCTCACTAAAATTATGCCACATCTCAGGTGGATTTTCAACTAAATCTTTTTGCTTCATGACGAGATCCTTCCAACAATCCATCACTCTGCTACATTCCCTCCATGCATCTAGGAAATCAATGCTAACACGAACATGCTTAATCTGTTTAATGCATGACGAATGGTTTGTTCTGCAATTGGGCATGTGTAATTATACCCTTCTTGATTGTTCGACATCAAAGGAAACCATATCAACAAAATGACGGCTCAGGTGACGATGATCAGTTATCAGTTTGGATTATGAGTATGATCAAGTTTGAAATGATATAGTAATAATGATTATATTCTACCTTTTTAATCCCTGTTAGTCTCCCATAGCCAATTAATTTTCTTTAAATATTCCACCTGCACTTGTTAATGACCATCATCCTATTCAAACCTGCATGATAAACCATTAAGACATCCTACACTTAACTCTACCAACTTTTCAAAATATCAATATGAACCCTCGCTATCCATTTATTGTGTTCGATTGTTGCAACTCTAACAACTGATACTGCAAATTGCTACATTCGCCATCACAACTAGCCAAGGAAAATAGTATGGGTCCTCCAGTTAGGTATGAACCCAATAATTTAGACGCCCTATGTGAAAACATGGAATTATTTTCCATCTTTCAGGAAGCTGGATAGATTGAATATTTCTAAAGTCTAAATGGTTTTCATGAAGAAGCGGCATTCCAGTTCTCCATGAACATGACCGGAGAACATTCAGAAATCAAAGGAGAAAGAATAGATGTATCGGAATGGGCTTTAGAAAAATTCACAGGTCTTCCCAGGATTGTGAATCGACGGTTTTATTGAAAAATACATAATTTGATAGTAGTTGAATACTTTCTAGCAGTAGGGGAGTAGGTGCAGCCAAGGTCTAGAGAAATGGTGCTCGAGACATTACCAAGACCCTGGGATCAGGTCACTATCATCCTAGAAAAGGTACATTACATGCAAAGGAAGATATAGAGTTGTCTACATTTATGATTTTGTCCTACTTTCCCATTTACACAATGGAAGAATGTTAAACATGCCATTTTATCTTTTACGCACTTTGCAAAATATGGCACACTATGTTAAGACATGTAGGCACCCACTGTCCTCTATCACAAACCATGGGTTAGTTAAACTGCTGGTGCAAATATATTTGGAACAACATAACCTAACATGGGAGCAATTTGTTTTTGGAGTTGGTATGCATTGGGAACCTGCAGTAGGACACATTGAAGAAAGATAGGTCAACCAGAGCTCCTTGGGTTCAATCGGGGGAGGGGTGAAGAGTTGGAAGAAGGTGGAGATGATCAAGAAGAAAACCCAGGGGGGTATCCAGCAGCAACAAAGACCATAGAGGAAATTGTTGGGGAAACAATGGTAATATAAGAGTCTATGCCATTATCAGCTGTAGTAGAAGCAGCAAAAAAAAAAGTTGGAACAACTGCAGAAGCAATGACATCAGAAGCTAGAGCTATGAATGCAACAGTAGAAGAGGAAAAAAATGCAGATACAGAAGATTTTTGTGAGATAAAACCTCAAGTCATCGATATTGAATCTTCCTATGAGATAAGAGGAACTATAATTAAGGAAGAAGAACTCTTGGAAGAAACAAGAGAATTATCTACCCTTCTTATGCCACAGAGAAAGAAGAAAAGATTAGTGATCAAAGGACACTCATCTGGTCTTACAAAAAGAAGGAATAGAGATCCTTGGGAAGTATAGGTGGTGAATGCTTAAATTCATATCTTAAGACCTGTTCTACCCACTGAAACAAAATAACCAAAGGGAAATATACCTATGGAAGCCATCGATCTAGAAGAAACTGTTGAGGGATAAATCCAGTTAGAGAATTTGTTGTATGAAAATGATTTGTTGAAAGAGGATGTGTAGGCACTTAGGGAGAAGTTACAAAGATGAAAGGAATCTAGTAAAACTAATTCTACGCGAGGCTTGGAAACGTTAGCAGAAGTTGCTGACTAGTTGGGAAACCTGCATTCCATTTTAGAGAATGAGGAACTTGTATTCCATGAATGTGGGAATTTGTTCAAGTTGTGAGGATATAAGGTTGAGAAGACAGAAATAGAATGCTGGAAATAGGCACATTTAGACCAAGGGAGAGATGAGATATTGTTCGAGTACAAGTATGATGAGATGGTTTCCTACTTTCTTGGTATAAACATTGGGGTCAGAATGGCATCTAGAAAAACTAGTTTCAAGGAGAAAGCTGCCCATTTTGGTATACCAAGCTCTGGGAGCTTGCTCAAGGCCATATAAGGATTTCTTAAGGAAACAGACAAGGCTAGATTTATCCTGAACATATCCAAGAGGCTATTCCATGTAAATTTCCTCCTATAAATCACCATGTAAAAAGGCATACTTGATATCCATTTGATGGACTTCCCAGTTATGTAAGGCTGCAAGGGAAAGAACAAGGCAGATGGAGTTCATTTTTGTGACAAGGGAAAAGATTTCATTGTAGTCAATTCCTTCAATCATTGTAGACCCATTTACATCTAACAAGTTTTCTTCCTTTTGGAAGAGGAACAAGATCCCAAGTATCGTTCGCCATTAAGAAACAATATTCTTCATCCATAGCTGCATCCCAATCTAGATTTCCTGAAGCTTCTGAAAATGTTTTTGGATCATGATTCTTAGAAACTTGAGCCAAAAGAGAAGAGGGTCATTGAAACTGAGAACATGTTCAAAATTGATCTCTAGGATCATCGGCAAGATCACCAGTTGCTTCACATGTTGAACGGACCCATCGAGGAAGCATTGGTGCTTGTGTAATTGGAGAAACATGAGCAAGCGGAGGTGGATTTTCATCCTCATTGTCATCATCAGAAACTAGAATTGGAAACCTGTCAAGGAAGTTGGAACAAGAAGAAGGCACAATTGCCAAATCAGGCTTGCAGGCCAAAGATGGCACACCCACCAAGAGATTTTCTTCAAATTTAAAATCTCTTCTAATGATTATATCATGAGAATGTGGCTAAATAATTCTATAACCTTTTGCATCTTCTGAATAACCAACAAATATGCACTTTTCACTTTTATGCTGCAATGCTTTTCGTTTTTCATCCAGAATGTGAGCCCATGCTTCACAACCAAACACACGGAAGTGACTTACATCTGGTTTAATTTTACTCCATGAGTCTTCCAATGTTATACCTTGTAAAACTTTAGTGGGTGTGAGATTAACTATGTAATTTGCACAATTCATGGCCTCATCCCAATATTGAAGACTTAGTCCCTTAGATTGGATCATACAATTAGCCATTTCTTTTAAAGCGCAGTTCTTCCATTCAGCTACACCATTTTGTTGTGGTGTATATGGAACGGTGTGTTGTTGTTGGATTCCTTGTTCCATGAAGAAAGTAGTGATCTTTTTGTTAACATATTCTCTTCCATTTTCAAATCTTAACTTAATAATTTGATGCCCATATTGTTTTTCAACAAGGGCCTTGTAGTCCAAGAACATGTTAAATACTTCGCTCTTAAGCTTTAGGAAGTAAACCCAAGTGCATCTGGAGTAGTCATCAATGAAAGTTAAGAAATATTTGAAACTAGAAAAGGAAGCAGATAGAAGAGGACCACACAAGTCACTATGCACAAGCTCCAAGGGAACTGAGGCGTGCCAAGAGGCACGTTTGTCAAAACTGTCCCGATGATGTTTTCTAAGTACACAACCGAAACAAAAACCATCCTTGCAACATACCATCGGAAGACTAGTCACCATATTGTCTTTACATTGTTGTTGCAATGAGTGATAGTTTAAATGACCAAATCGCTCATGCCAAAGTTTGCTCAAGTTATCACTATGAGCAACAAAAACTGAAGGAAAAGGTGATGACCCAAAGTTGTTAAATTTGTACAACCTAGTAATATCATTAATAGTTACAGTAGCAAGGAATTTTTGAGGATTTTTAAAATCCTTGATTACAACTTGGTGAGGTGTAAATGTCACAGTTTTACCTTCACTCGAATGAGTAATTTGATAGACTGATAACAAATTGCAGGAAATTCTTGGAACACATAATACATCACTAGAATGACTATTTTCTACTGGAACTATTCCAGATCCTACAACACTTAGATATCTATCATCACCAACAAATATTTGTTTGGTGTTACATTCATGCATAGTAGAAAAGATGGCTTGATCCTTATCCATATGATAAGATTCTCTAGAATCAATGAGCCATTCATTTGAAGTAGAAGAAGAAGATGCAGTATAAGAGTAACCAGAAGCACAAAGTGCATGTCCATGAGAGGTAGATTCTGAAGATGAATCTAGGCTGACGTGGTGCTTCTTCATTATTGCTTCGAAGGCTGCCATTTTCTTGAAACACTTAGATTGATCATGATTATCTTTCCCACAAAAATTGCAATGACGCTCAGTCTTCTTTCCTTTTAGCTTGGATCCTTTGTCATTTTTTAAACAAGGAGATGTCTGATAGGGTTTGGGCCCTTGTTTGGATTATGATTGCAGAAATTCTATTTCTTGAGAGGCTTGGAATTTTCTTTTTGGTGGGACAATAAGAATTTCCCACATGTATCTTCATTGTTAATTATTCCAAGATGAATGAGCTTATTTTTCTCTGTAATTAAGGAATCATAGAAGGATTCAAGACTAGGCTCTTGATACCTAGCTGCAGTCAATAATTCTTTCATGGAGTAAAATGTGGATACAAAAACATAATATACAAGTCCAAGTTTGGAAAGAATATGATAAATAAATTGTTTGTCTTCTTTCTTAATCTTGCATTCTTCACATAAGAGTCTAAGTGTTTTATACTTAGATAAATAGTCTTGAATGCATGAAAAATCACTTGGATTGAAAGAAATCAACTCATTCTCAAGTTGATGACCTCAAATTCATTTTGTTTACCAAACACAGGTTCCAATTTTTCCCAAGCTTTATCAAGTTCATCACTTCTAGATATGTGGAATCACAAATTAGTAGATATTGACATCCCAATCAATCCTCAAGCTTTGTCACATCTATTTGCCCATTTTTTTCTTATCGTCATCAGTGGGTTCTGTTTCTTTCCCTGAGGTAATTCTTAAAAGACCCCTACTTCGTAGAACATCCTCCATACGAGATTTCCATGAGAAATAGTTAGAACTGATAAGTATAATATCACAAGGGTAGGCCATACTATAAAATAATGGCTGAAAGAACAAAAACTAATTGTTTGGATGCAAAGAGTTTAAAAAAATAGGTTGTTTAAAAAAAACGGCACAGATAACTGATTCTAGATGATGAATTTATGCTTGATCAAAGAAAATGTTGAAGATGTACCCAATAGTGATGTGGCAGATATTAACTTGACCAACAAAAAAAAAGAACCCCCTTCTTCCCAAGATGAACCTTTGACAATCACTTACAAGAAAGTTGTTTTTAAGTGAATCGCTTTTGTAAAATAAGTGATGTTCACTTTTACAATAATGTTACTTTTAAATAGTGCCGCAATAAATTAAAGACTTAAGTGACTCACTTTTTATTTTATTTTATTTAAGTGAGATGCACTTTTACAATAAACTAACTTTAAAATAGAAATAGCATGGACTAAAAGGTAACTTAATAAGAATTGAACTCAAGAGGAATAAAGCAACTTTGAACCAAGTGAGCTAAGTTTAAAAGGTACATAAAAGAATGGAAAGAGGAAGTAGAATTTTGTTTTACTCTTCTCTCTAGTTCTCTGTGCTTGCCTTTTTTTTCTTGCAAATCACAAAAGAAAATGAAAAACAAAAACAAAAAACTTTTCCACACTATGGGGTTAGATATTAGTTAGCTTACCCGGAAAGTCTACATTTTCAAGTTTTCTCGATGTTTCTGATTCGTCGTGATCACACAAGGTGCATGACAAAGAGCATATGTAGTCGAGAAGACAAGAAAAAAAAACTTTCCCTTTCTGTTTTTGATTCGCCGCGACCACGCAAGGTGCACGGCAAAGAGCATATGCAGCTAGGGAAGGCAATAGTCTGAGGCTAAAACAATAAATATCTAGTAATAAAACTGATAAAATACGAGAGATTTAAAAATAAAAATAAAACAAATTTATCACTGTAACATTATACCTTCAGATTTGCCAAAATGGGTGTTTCTGGATCAAATGGAAATGGTTTTCGATGAAACAAAAATTATTTCTCAATGGAAACGATGCTCCAGATGCAATGGAATAGCTCCCACATCCCACAAATGCACAGAACCTCCAGAACCAACAACCCTTTCAAATTTTTGACAACACCGGTTCCATTTCTCTATCAAAACTGGAAGTGGCTCTTCATAAATTCTTTGATACCATGTTCGGGTACACAGGGTACTCCCAAAATATCGAACACCTAGAGCAACCACTTCACAAAAATGGATCACATATCAATACACGATGTTTTTCATGTGGTTAAATACCTCGAGAGGGAAACAGTCCATGGCCCCAGCCAAATAACTACTTGGAGCAATTTATTATGAAAAAGAAAGAAAGTTACATGATCTTCTCATAATTTATCAACTAGCCAAGGACCCTCCATGCTCTTTAAATAGAGATCATGGACCAATCGAGTGTTAAGCCATGGATCAATGGTAGGTATGATCTAAGAGAAGTTGAACTGTCGGATCACTTTATGTCTAGAACATATCGTGACCGTCAGATTAGAATATTTACAAATGCATACTAATGCATACTAAAGAAACACACTTTACCTAATGGATATATTACACAAGTTGATATTAACTAACTCCTAAGTGTCTAAATATTCTAACAAACACTAATTGTGGAATCAACAAAGGAAACAAGGCTGGAAGAGGAATTACAAGAAGATGAGGCAGTGCAGCCTCAACATTGAGGGAGTACTGAATTGCTTCCTTCAGGAAGCAATTCTGAGGACACTAATATACTTTCAGATCAAGCACAACAATCAGGTGACACAAAGATAGTCTAGGAAAAATATCGGTATCCCAAGAGGATGAAAACATAGAAATTTGTTGAAACACAAGAACCAACATCCTAAAAGTATGTTGTTGAAGTTGTGACTCATACTGAAGCTACTAAGGATGAATTATAGGAGTTGAACGTTTTTACACAAGAACCAACATTCTTAAATCTAGTTGTTGAAGTTGTAATTCAAATTGAGGATGATGATACCTATGAAGCAACAATTCAAACAGTAGCCACTGAAACTTATGAAGTGGCAATTCAAACTAAAGCAGCAATAGCAACTGAAACTCAAGAGGTATAAATAGAGACAGAGACTGCTGAAACACAAGAACCAATAGCACAAAAGTAAGCTATAGTGTCACTAAAATTAGTCACAGATGAAGATAAGAAAGTATTGGCATGAGAATTGTCATTATTGAAGCTCGAGGTAAGTAAATAGAAGTATCATGCAAGTCAATATGATAAAGGAATGATTTCTATGACCGAGAATAAAAAGACTATTTAGGAACTAAGGGAAAAATGGGTTGAGTATATTTTCTTCCAGAAATACGTTGCGAGAAAATGCAGGAGAAATTGAAAGAGATAAGAAAATTCACGGTCTATGCAGAAAGACAAGGAACAAATTCTTACCTTAACTAGGGAGTTATTAAGTTGTAGAGCTCCATCTCCGTCCTATCTTCTAATTATTTTTGGATAGATGACTATGTTCAAAATAAAGTCTTTAAATGAAGGGATGCCTTGGAAAATTGTGGCACCCCCCAGTTCCTGGAAACTTTCACCCACAGTGCTTTTTCTAAGAAAAATATATTGTGTGAATTGCACTTTCCTGAGATAGCATGTTTAATGGACTCTCAATCCAATCTAGTTCCTCGTATTGGGGATATTCGTCTGAGAGCATTTACCTCTTTTGTCACTAATCATATGCATTGGTGGGATGCCTCTCAAAACATTCATAGGAATGAGGACAACTCCACTTTATGGATTCGTGGTGAACCTCAAGCTCCTGTACCTCTGATTGCCAGGCATAGGAAATATCTTTCATCCCTTGATGAGGTAAATCAATAGGTTGCATTCCAGTAGAGATTCATTTCCACTTGTGTTAGTTTGAGCTCTCGGCAATGTTAGTTTTTCAACATTAAGCTAGCATTATGTTAGGATCTTTACTGAGAGAATAACAAGTACATCAATCAAACACAAGAGACAATGAACACAGTGTTTTTGATTGGGGAAACCATAAATGGAGAAAACCCTGCAACTTCCTCAGAGATAGAATCAGCACCAAAATAGTAATTGATCTCCCAACAGCATTAATCTTCTTCTTGTCTAGTCCCAGTTTCTTCTCCTTCCTCAACTATGCGCTACACTTGAGTGAGTGAGTGATGTGTGTGATAAATAGAGAGGCTCACTCTCTATTTATATTCTTTCATTCACTTGAAGTGCACTCCAACATGTCGGCCTTACTTAACAATTAATTACTAGAGCCGACATCTCTAGGAGTGTCTAATAACCCTAGTGCCCCGAAACTATGGGGACTTTAACTCTTACACAATCAGAGAGTTACCCACTATGACTTGACATGACTTTTTTACATTATTGATCCTCCCGATTGGAACATTGGGGCATGAAAACATGACTCAAATACATAATAGATACATCTCGAAATAAACATCGGGTTACAATACATAAGATACATAGATGAATACATTCCGAAGTTACAAATACATCAACACTCCCTCTTAACTAGGAAGGTATTCTTTCGACACAATTTTCAAAACTGGTCTTCTTCTCTGTATCAATTGGATCATCTAGTCATCTGCACCTCAAGTCTTCTGAGTCATCTTCATCTTCAAGTCATCTTCATCTTCAGGCCATCTTCATATTCAAGTAATCTTCATCTTCAAGTCATCTTCATCTTTGAATCTGGATCATCTCTCGATCTGGATCATCATGGGACATCATCACTCGATCTGGATCATCACTGTCTATCATCACTAGATCTCGATCATCACTCGATCTGGATCATCACTGGATATTGATCATCACTCGATCTGGATCATCACCGCTGGATCATCATCGTTGGATCTGGATCATCACTCGATCTAGATCATCATCACTGGATCTGGATCATCACTCGATCTGGATCATCACTGGATCTTGATCATCACTCGATCTAGATCATCACTGCTGGATCATCATCACTTGATCTGGATCATCACTAGATCTGGATCATCACTAGCTATCATCAGTGGATCTCGATCATCACTCGATCTGGATCATCACCGGTGCTATCTCATGATTCTTCTCATCATAGGAAGTTCTACAGAGCCAACCCTTTTTCATGTTGGTTTTAGACCTAGCCATCATGTAGATCTTCGCCTAGCACTTATATCTGACCTACTTGTCAGAAAGGCACGCCCAGCACTCACATCTGATCATGTAGGAACCAATCCTATAATCATATCAGAAATTCCCAGCACTCACATTCCCCAGCATGGTAGGCACATCTACTACCATATGTGAAATGGTTTTGCACTCACATCCATCAGCATGATAGGCACAAACTACTATCATCTATGGAAAGGCACTGCACTCACATCCATCAACATGGTAGGCACATCTACTGCCATCTGAGGAAAGGCACTGCACTCACATCCACCAGCATGGTAGGCACATCTACTACCATCTATGGAAAGGCACTACACTCACATCCACCAGCATGATAGGTACATCTACTATCATCTATGGAATGGAACTACACTTACAATCACCAGCATCATGGGCACATCTACTATCATCTGTGAAAAGGTACAACACTCACATCCATCTAGGCGGGAACACATCCTGCTCACAATTATGGAAGGGCTTGTACTCATATCTGATCTTGTAGGAACCAATCCTACAGTCGTATCAGAATGGCCCCCAGTCCTCAACTGAGCTACCTGGTAACTGACCAGGTGCCTCCATTCTCAGAATGGCAGTTGCACTTATATCTGACCTGCTCGTTGGAATGGCCAACACTCACATCTGACATGGAAGGAATCTAATCCTTTATCCATGATAGAATTGTTCAGCCCTTACATTTGATCAAGTGGGAACACATCCCTCTATCACATCAAAATGGATACTCAGACCTAGACTAAGTGTTCCTGGTAACTGACCATGTGCCTCCATTCCTAGAATGGAAATTGCCCTTACATCTATCCTACTTGACAAAATGGCCAGCACTCATATCTGACATGGAAGGGATCAACCCTATCACCATGACAGAATGGCTCAGCCCTTACATCTGACTTACTCATCAGAATGGCTATGGATCTCAGCACTCATATCTGACATGGAAGGAACTGAATCCTCTCACCATGATAGAATGGCTTAGCCCTTACATCTGACCTGCTCGTCAAAATGGCTTTGGTACTCATCCCTTTCCCTTGGAGGAAACCTCGATCTAGAGAACACCAAGCTTCTCCCTAAAGTACTCGAACTTCATCCTAGCCAATGGCTTTGTCAATACATCAGCTATCTGTTCCTCCGTCGCAACATATTGGAGCTTCACTGCTCCCTTCTGCACCATATCCCTGATATAGTGATACTTGATCTCGATATGCTTATACCTGTCATGGAACACTGGATTCTATGACAACTTTACGCAACTCTTATTGTCACAATGTATACAAGTAGCATCCAACTAGAGATCAAATATATCGGACAATAGGTTTCGCAGCCATACTGCCTCACAACTAGATGAACAAGCTGCGACATACTCTGCTTCAGCTATACTTAGTGCCACACAGGATTGCTTCCTGCTAAACCAAGAGATCACACCTGATCCCATATTGAAGCAGCAACCTAAAGTGCTCTTCCTATCAATGGAACTGCCTGCCCAATCTGAATCAACATAAACCTCCAAGTTAATCTTTTGATTCACATCATACTTGAGCCCATAATCAACTGTACCATTCAAGTACCTCAGAATATGCTTTGCAGCAACCAAGTTAACATGTCTCAGATCTGTCAAGAACTAGCTCAAGGTGTTCACAGCAAAGCAAATGCCAGGTCTCTTGTTTGTCAAGTACATCAATGACCCAATCATCTGATGATACATCATAGCATCAACTGTCTCTAATGAGGCATCACTCAATAGCTTCAGGTTCGATGCCATAGGTGTGGCCATAGCCTTGTAGTCCATCATCCCAAACCTCTTCAAGATCTCTACTACATACTTCCCTTGTCCAAGGAATATTCCATCTGTTCTCTACCACACCTCCATACCTAGAAAGTAATGCATCATCCCCAAGTCCTTCATTTCAAACTCACCGGCAAGATTTCTCTTTGTATTACCTATCACAAATAGATCATCTACATACAGTAGGAGCATCACTGGGTTGCCATCTTCAACCTTGTAGTAAAGGTTGGAATCTACTTTACTCTTGGTAAAGCCCAACCTAGATAGAAAGCTATCAATTCTGTCGTACCAGGTCTTGGGTGCCTATTTTAAACCATACAGGGATTTCTTCAATCTGCATACATGAGACTCTCTGCCATGTGTCTCAAAATTGAGTGGCTATTCTACATACACTTCCTCTTCCACTACACCATTGAAGAAAGCAGTTTTGGCATCCATCTGGTGTATCTTCCATTTCATCACTGTAGCCAGAGCAAGTACTGATCTGATGGAAGTGTATCTGGCTATAGGTGCAAAGGTTTCTTCATAGTCTATCCCTTCCTTCTGAGAGAAACCTCGAGCTACAAATCTTGCTTTATATTTTTCAATGCTACCGTCTGCAGCATGCTTGATCTTGTAGATCCATTTGGAAGTTACAACTGAATTTCCTTCTTGTCTTGGGACAACATCCCAAACATCATTCTTCATGATCGATTGATATTCTTCTATCATAGCATCCTTCCATTCTTTCTGTTTTGCTACTTCTTCATAACTAGAAGGTTCTTTATCAACGAAATCACATAGTAAGGCTACATACCTGGAGCAGGATCTGGTCCTCTTTCTTTCTCTGTGATTCTCTTCTGGAGCCCCATATCTTTTTGCACCTTGGATAATTTCACGTACCCAAGTAGGTTTCCTCTTATGAGGATTCTTCTCTAGAGGTGGATCTACAGGTCTTTGTGGTTCTTCAAATTCTCGATCTTCTTCTTGATCTTCTTTGTTCATGGTTGTGTCATGAATTCTGGGTACTTCTGCTTCTGCTTCTTTAGGTTCTTCAGCAGGTCTCTTTCTGGATTTGTTGTAAGCTGTGTCTTCATCAAATGTCACATCCCTGCTGATTTCAATCTTCTTGTATCCTAGGAAATAGATTCTGTAAGCCTTCGAGTTTTCAGAGTATCCCACAAATATGCCCTTCCTTCCTGAAGTATCTAATTTTGTTCTCTTCTCTTTTGGAATGTGTATGTACACAGGACAGCTGAATATTCTGAGATGGCTGACTTCTGGTTTCTTTCTGGAGAAGAATTCTTTAGGAGTCTTGTTCTCGAGTACTCTATGTGGAGTATGGTTCTGTACATACACCGCTGTTCTGGCAGCTTCCACCCAAAGATGCATAGGTAGATCTTGATCATGAAGCATAGCTCTTGCAGCTTCCATGATAGTTCTATTCTTCCACTCTGCAATCCCATTCTGTTGTGGATTATAAGGAGTAGACAACTCCCTCTTAATCCCTGATTCTTTGCATAGCTCTTTGAATTCATTCGAAGTGAATTCTCCACCATTATCTAATCGAATGGTTTTGATCTTGTTTTTAGTATGGCTCTCGATCAAGGCTTTGAATTCCTTGAACTTACTGAATACTTCATCTTTGTTCTTCATAAAGTAAACCCATGTATTTCTAGAAAAATCATCAATAAAAGAAACATAGTATGCATACCCGCTTAGTGAGTTTGATGACATAGGACCACATACATCGGAGTGGATGATTTCTAGTATGAATTTGGCTTTGCTTTCACTGATGGAAAATGTCTTCTTTGTATTCTTCCCTTTTGCACATCCTTTGCAAACCCCATCATGTTTTGCTTGGAATTCTGGAAGACCTTCAACAGCTTTGCTTGCAACAGGTAGTGCTCTGTAATGAACATGTGCAATCCTTCTATGCCAAAGCTCATTTGGATCTACTGTTTCATGAACCAAGGCTTGTTCTAGATGGCCCTTCAATTTGTACAAACCTCCTTCTTGTTCTCCAATCACTACCGCATCATCGATAGTCTTTCCTTTAGGCCACATAATGACTTGACCATCTATGAATGCAACCCTCATTCCTTTTTCAATCAATGCTGATATGGAGAGAAGGTTCTTCTTGAGTCCTGGCACAAACAATACTTCTTTCATTGTTAGAGACTTACTAGAGTCTATCTTATATGAAGATTCCCCACTACCTTTTATTGGATATTGGTAGTCATCTCCTAGCTTCACCTTGTGAGGTGAATCATGTTCCGATAGTCTTGCAAAGGATTCCTTGAATCCAGTCATGTGTTTGGAAGCCCCACTATCTATAATCCAATCATCACTTCCATGAGTAATGTTACCTGTGAGAGTGGAAATCAAAACATATTCATCCTCGCTTGAAGAGTCTTCACTTTCATATCTCGTTCTTTTCCTCGATGGTTCATCATCCTTTGCCGCATGAGCATGATGTCTTCTTTTGTTCCCCTTCTTCTTATGAGAGTGAACCCTATTCTTAGGACAGTCTTTTGCATAGTGTCATTTTTCATCATATGTATAATATCTCACTTTAGATAAATCCTTTCTATTTGTATCCTTAGAATGAGAGCTCTTACCTTTGGATTAATGAGGATTTCTTCTTCTGCTTCTCTTGGAGTGAACTGTGAGAGCTTGGTCTTCACTTCCCATCTTCTCTTCTCAAGCTTCTATCCATGCTTCTTCTTGAGAACATTCTTCCCATAGTCTGCTGAATTTGACTAACTTCTTTCTAGAACAGATTCCTTGAATGAAAGCATCCCATGACCTAGGGAGGCCATTCAAGGTAGTCATCACAATCTCTGCATTTTCCACTTCTTCATCAACAGCTTCTAATTGTTCCTTGATTTGAGAAACCCTTGTGAAGTAATACTGGATAGTTTTTTCATTCTAAATCTTCACATTCTTCAGTTGGTTTCTCAGGGTCATCTTCCGATTGATGTTCTTCCCTACAAACAATTTGGTTAGGGCATCAAACATAGCTTTAGGTGTCTTGAGAGAGAACACATGTGGTATAATGTGATACTTAATAGAATCAGGAATGATCCTCTTTTCCATAACCATCTTCTTCTTATGTAAGGCCTTTGCCTCATCTCCCTTTGGAATTGGAACCTCCTCATGGATGTAGGATTCGAATTCATTCTCTTCTAGGACCAGGGAGATCCTATACTTCCAGGCTTGGAAGTTATCAGCTCCCTCAAGCTTTTCATCAAGCTTGGTATGATGAGACATCTTAAATGAGAACCTCAAATGGAAATACAAAATATTATAGATCTTACTAGGTTTAAGATGTCGGATCTGAAACTTGAGCTGAAATCCTGCAGAGCTGGTTCAGGAGCAAATTAGGGTTTTGCTTTTCCGGAGTTCTGTCCACCCAAATGCCTTGAAATTTGTCCCGAACTTTGATTTTGGGGAGAGGATCAATCCAGGCCTGGGCTCACTGAAAAATTCCTCTTCTATGAAAATCCCTAATTTTCGACAGCACTGACAAGTCAAAAATTGAAAAACCTCAGAATTGGATTCTGCTTCGACAGAAAGATGTGCCCTAAGGAGGAGAGTTGTTCAACCTTACTTTTGCTGAAAATATATGGAGGAATATCCACAAACTAGGAATCCCTAGTTCCCATAGCTGCACAGTGTCTTCTTCTCAGGTTAGCTCTGATACCATGTTAGTTTTTCAACATTAAGCTAGAATTATGTTAGGATATTTACTGAGAGAATAACAAGTACAACAATCAAACACAAGATAAAATGAACATAGTGTTTTTGATCAGGGAAACCATAAATGGAGAAAACCCCACAACTTCCTTAGAGATAGAATCAGCACAAAAATAGTAAAATACCCAAAACAGTAAGTGATCTCCCAAGAGTAGTAATCTTCTTCTTGTCTAGTCCCAGTGTCTTCTCCTTCCTCAACTATGCGCTACACTTGAGTGAGTGAGTGATGTGTGTGATAAATAGAGAGGTTCACTCTCTATTTATATTCTTTCGTTCACTTGAAGTGCCCTCCAACATGTCGACCTTACTTAATAATTACTTACTAGAGCCGACATCTCTAGGAGTGTCTAATAACCCTAGTGCCCTAGAACTATGGGGACTTCAACTCTTACACAATCGGAGAGTTACCCACTATGACTTGACATGACTTGTTTACATTATTGGTCATCCCAATCGGAACATTGGGGCATGACAACATGACTCAAATACATAATAGATACATCCCAGAATAAACGTCGGGTTACAATACATAAGATACATAGATGAATACATTCCGAAGTTACAAATACATCAACAGGAAATAGGACTATGCCTTGAAAGGGAGAATTCATCGATGGGAGGTTTCTCCCATATCTTTAAAGGCAAAGGACCCATATTTATTTGAAAATTTTAAGTATGCTTTGTCCAGAGTGGCAGGTTATGTTAAGTGCATGGAGACATGTGGTAGGAGCTGGATGGGTTTGAAATTCATATTTCCTCTCATCTGGTGGCTAGGAAAGAATTACAAGAGTATTTACAGGATGACCAAGAAGGAAGAAAGAGATTATTGGGATAATTTGGTCAAAATAAATGGATTCTTGCAGGAATGGGAAAGACCAGAATATTCCTTCAACCTTACCAACTTTCACAGGAAAATTCTTGAGTCTGACTCAGATTCATACTAGTTGGAGTTGTTGCATGAGGACATGAAATTGGATAGCTGGGGGGGATGTTGGGCACTGAAATTACCCTTTTTCCCTTACCTTGTTTATCCCTTTTTCATTTTTGTGTCTCCTAGTTACAACTAAATCTCTATCCTTTTCAAGAAAACAAGCATGAATTCCTAAGTTATAAATAATTATTACTTATTTCATTAATGCTTGATTTTACTCATAATTATGAACTTTATCTTTCATCTGTGTTAATTTTTCATTGGTTCATAACAAAGGTTCAGAATCTCTAGGTGTCCCAAGTATGACAGCTGGCTGCATTTGGAGACGAATGATGCTTGGTGTCAATTTCCCGTTTGATGATCCGATCCAAACTATTGATGAAAGAATCTATGTTGTCCTTCCATGCATCTAGTTGAAACTGCCCGAGTATCTTTCCTCGTTAGTTGGAACACAGTTCAACCTATGAAACAGATCAAATTAAAAGCTCATTCATTGTTACAAACTGGTTTTTATGCAATGTAATAATAGATGTAACACTTCTTTTTTAATTTGGAAGCCTAAAGATTGTAGGTCTTCATGGCTGCCTGATATTGATGTAACTGAACTGTTCCATTTTCTGTATAAGTATGAACAAGAAATTGGAGCCAAAGGTTGGAAATTTGATAGGGAATATAGCAGAGGAGACTGTAACTATATCTTGATTATTCTAATAAAAGGAGTAACAATTCATAATACTATTTTGTTGTATATTTTTTTAATCCCTCCACAGCATCTATGTTCGAAGGCCATGGTCTTCCTTCTTACAGAGTTGTTGGTTGTAGTAGATTCTTTAGTTTAGTTATTTCTATTTAGTGTGGGATTTCAGTGTGATGCATTCATAGACATATGCAACAACATTCGTTAAAAAAATTCATTATTATATTTTCCTTTGGCTTGCTATAAGAGTGTGGTGTGATAGTCAACTGTGTAGGATGCTCCTTTCTGTTATGCAAAGTGTGTTAATTAGTACTAGTTGTTACATACATACTCATCTCCTATGTAGTATCATTTGTCTTTCTTAAATTTGTTGAATTAGATAGATCATTGGTTGTTTTGATTGATGGTTTGGGATTGTTCTGATTTGGTAAAATAGGATTTAACTTTTTGCAAAGGTAATTATAGGTTGATTTATTCTTAGATTGTAAACCATGTCATTGATATTGTAGGAATCAGAAGTCCTTTGCAGTTCCTAGATTAATGATTTAATTATGTTCTCTACAAGAAGTTGGTTTGACTGAGCAGTGATTAGGATTGAATTATTTGTGTTTTATTCATCAGCTACTGAAATGTTTATGCATGTATTTTGCGAGTTACCTTTGAAATAAACAGTCTTCCCTGGGTTCACAATTTATATTGAGCACTCTACTTGTTATAGAGATTAATGAGTATATAGAGTGACCAACAAAACCCTCTAAAGTGGTAATATCTAATAGCATGATAAAAATTTCTAAAAATGGTGAAAATGTCATGGATAATTTCACTATTGTGCTCACTATATGTTCAAGCTTTATACCCTCTATTCTAGTGGATCTCCAATAAGTTATTAATAATCATTCCAAGGTATTTGGAGAAAATCCTAAAGGATTTCCACCTACTCAATGTCATTACCATGATATTCTCTTGCAACAAGGAAGTGTCCCACCTAACATCAGATCCTATATGTACCCATACACACAAAGTTAGTGAGATTGAAAATATCGTTCAAGAAATGTTAGATGTAGGAACATTCAACCTAGACAAATTTATTTCTACGCTAGTGGCGATTTTTTTTAAGAAGGAAGTTTCATGGTGTATGTGTCCATATTATACAGAGATCAATAAGGTATGCATTAAATATAGTTTTCATATTCCTTTCATTAATGAGTTATTCGATGAATTACGAGGAGAAATTTTCTTTACCAAGTTGGATCTTCAACCTATATATCATAATTAGAATGAGGAAATAAGACATTTCAAAAACAACACCTAGAACACATAAAGGTCATTATGAATTTTTGGTGATTCCATTTGGCCGTACAAATGCACTTTCCACATTTCAAATCTCGTTGAATTCTATTTTTAAACCCTTCCTCATAAAATTTGTGTTAGTATTTTTTATGATATAATATTGTATAGGAAATAGTATGAATATCACATGTACAACATGTTTTGATGGTCTTAAATTTATTGGAGTACCAACTATATCCTAGGCCTTCTAAGTGTTCCTTTGTGGTTCAAGAAGAGGAATATTTGTGTCATATTGTATATAATGAATGTGTCAAAGTGAAACCTAGCAAAATCAATATTATCATGGAATGGCCAATTCCTAAAAATTTGAATAATATTAGAGGATTATTAGGATATACATGATATTACCACAATTTCACTAAGGATTATGGTGAAATAGAATCACCTCTAACAATGTTATTGGCAAAATAGACAGAATCTTAAACTTGAGAATCAACCAAATATTTTGGATACTTAAAGTGGCTATGTGTACAAATCATGTATTATCCACACACAACTTCAAGAAAGCTCTTACTATGGAATGTGATGCCTTAGGGAATGAAATTGGTACAATTTTAATGCAAGAAGGTAGGCTCTTACCTTTGAAAGTTTCCAACTTATATAAAATAAAATAAAACTTACTTAAACTAATCTATGAAAAAATAAATCTTGGCCATACTGCATGCAAATAATAAATAACACCCTTTCCTAATAGGAAGAAACTTCGAAGTAAGAACATATGATAACAACATTAAGCACTTCTTGGAATGACCGTTATCTTTACAAGAGAAACACAAATGGGTTACAAAGATGCTAGGTTATGACATTGAGATTATCTACAAAAATGGAGAACAAAATATGGTGGTAGATACACTATTGAGAAAAGAAGATGACATAGAGGGCTCACTATGTGTTATTTCCATTATGAAATCTAATTGGTATGGTGGAAGAAGTAGGGATAGAATGGAAACTAAGATAAAAAATCATGGAAAATATTTAACAGCTAAAAGAATATCCTAGATCACAAGATAAATTTGTGTATAAGAATGATTCACTATGGTACTTAGATCGCCTATATTTATGTAATAATTCTCAACTCAAACAATATAAGGTAATTTTCGAACACTTTTCCTATAGGAGGACGTTCAAGGTTCTTGAAAACTTACCACAATATAAAGAAAGATATTTTATGGGAAAGTCTTAAAAATAATGTCCAAAAATTTGTGGAAAAATGTTTGGTTTTTCCAATATAACAAAGGATACAAAATAAATACATTAGGTCTTCTACAACCATTATCCATACCAAGTCAGTATTAGGAATGGTCTCAATGGATTTTATCACAGGTCTAGAAAAGTCATAAGGAAAGACTATTATCATTGCAATAGTGGATCAAAACACAAAGTATGTATATTTATTCTCTATTTATCATCCTATTTTTGCAAGTATAGTAGTTGCAACATTCATGGAAAGAATTTAGAAACTACATGGGATCTCCAAGGTTATTGTAAGTGATAGAGATCCATTTTTCACTAGTAATTTTTGGAAGGAGACATTTTCTTGTTTGGGAACTCAACTAGATTACAAATCCCCTTACCATCCTCTATCTGATCGGAAAACTAAGATTATAAATAAATTCCTAGAAGGGTATATTCATTTTTTTGCATCTAATAAAGAAAAAACATTAGTTAAGAGGTTCCCCTTAGAAGAATGGTGGTACAACAAATCTTTCCATAATAAAAAATGTTACCATTATAGAAATTTATGGCTATAGTCATACTTCCATCACATCATCCTTGAAAGAGAAAGCTATGGTTCAAGAAGTGGAGGATCATATAGAGTACCAACAAGAGGTTCTCCAACTATTGAAATATAAATTGGCTATAACACAAAATCTAATGAAATAACATGTAGATCAGCATCATAATGAAAGGAAATTTGAAGTGGGATATAGGTTATTTTTTAGTCTCAAAATATGTAAGTAGTTGTACCTCAAGTAGAAAAAGGAGGATACTATATTAGAATCCAAGTACTATGTTCCCTCTGAGGTGTTTTGTAGGATTGGAAGTATGGAATACAAATTGGATTTGTTGTTACAATAATCAACCCATAGTCACCTACATTAGACATTAATTTAATTATTTTTTTCTTATTACCTAGTTTCCTAGATTCCATTCTATGCTAGTTGCCTTCTACACATCATAGAAGTCAACACATGCTAAAAATGAGTCATGGAGTTCTTGGGAAACATCCTGGAAACCCAATTTAGCATGTATACTTTATTCCAGATCCTCCAAAGTGCATATCTACTTTTTTTGAAAAGTTGCCTTGTTTTATTTATGAATTAAGGCTAAAGGAAAAGCTAAACTAGGTGTAGTTACTTTGTTTTTTACCCACATCATCCTCCCTCCTTTTCTCCAAATAAAAGCATGTATGAGTTGTATTTCCATCCCTATTTATCTTTCCCACTTGACTTAGCCAATTCATGAGCATCTACCTAGATTTGGAAATTGCTTTATCCACATATGGGGGATTTCACTAGTTTGGTAAGCCTATTTTTTTACTATTCCAAATGAAATATTTATGCATTATATTATCTCATGTAATTATATATTACAGCAGCCTATTACTTAATAAATTTGTCTATTGTAAATTTACTCAATACAAATAAGTGTTATTCTCCAATTTCAGTCTCCTTTGGTGTGAATTTTACATGTTTGATTAGCAATTTTGTGAGTGTAATTGCTCTATCTCTTGGGTTCAATTTCCGCATGGTATCAAAGCATTTGTAGATTGATTTATTTCCTTCCAAATTTTTATTACAAGTTCAACATCATTGACTGGGAGCACATTCTGCTTACTGGAGGGCAAAGTTTCTGAGCTATGGACCAATCTCAGAAGATCATCTTGACTCCATTCAATTTATTTGATTGGAAAGCTAATATGGGGATATTGTTGAGAGGGAAAGGTCTCTATAGGGTGAATATGGAAACTAAGGTAGATCCCAATGCATATGTAGAGAAAATTAAATGGCACAACAAGAGGGATGAGGCCTATTGTCTTTTTTGTCTAAGCATTTCAAGAGACCTCCTCTTCCATATTGATGGATTGACATCACCTAATGAAGTGTGGGAGAATCTAGAAGAGATTTTTGGAAAGACAAATGAGACGAGAGGACATAAAATCGATAATGAGCTGATCTCCTTGAGTCCCAGTAGCTACGAATCATTGCAACTCTACTTTTCCAAGTTTAAGGCCCTTGTTTTGTAGTTGAAATAGCATGGGATCGAAAAGAAGGAAGAGAAACTAGTCTTGGACATACTCTCTAAGCTTGGTCCTGACGATTCAGTGTTTTTTTTGGCCTTCCATGCCACCAAGTTGACAGCTCGATCCTGGAAGATTCCTAATCTTCCAGAGTTCATGGAATCCCTCACATAAGAGCAAGATAAGTTAGTGATGATGGGAACCATAAAACCTTCCAAAGACCAAGCCTTGGTTGCTAGATATTTGAGGGTGGATTCAAAAAGCAAGAAAAAAGATAAAAAGCCACCTAATCAAAAGAGAGACAAGAACAAGTCTCGAGAGGAGCCCCAAGGTTCCAAGAAGAATTCCCAAAAGAAGAAGAACAAAGGAGAAATGAGCAAGTGCGCATACTGCAGTAAGGGATATCATCTTGAGAGCTCTTGTATGAAGAAGAAAATTGACATGTTGACCCAACTCTTGGAGAAGAATAACATATCCCTTCATGATTGCTCAAAGAAGAGGGAAGGAGGATCAAATTCATAGGACAGAGAGATGGTACATGCCTTGGTCGCTGGCACATCAAGCTCACCTAGCTTCATCATAGAATCTAGAGTTTCTAGACATATGGTTTCAACAAAAGAGACATTCTCCTCTCTTGACATGTTGAAAGGTCCACCAATAGTTTTGGGAGAGGAATCTCTCACTGACATTTTGGGGAAAGGAAGGATTGATCTTGAACATGGTAAGTTCAAGAATGTGTTGTATGTTCCAGGTCTTTAATCTAATCTCTTGTCAGTGTATCAGATGACTCATAGTGGGTATTTAAAGAAGGTCATCTTCTCCCCTGATGATGTTGAAATCACTAAGATTTTGAATGGTAAAGTCATAGCAAAAGGTGTGGTTGATCACACTTCAAAGGTATACAATTTTTCCCTTTTTCTACCCTACTCAAGCCCCTCTGCTCTTGTGATTCATGCTAAGGAAGAAAGAAAGATTTGGCATGAAATATTTGGCCATATTAACTACAAGTATCTTTTTGATTTGAGTGAAAAATATATGGTCATAGGGTTACCAAAGATCAAGTTTTATAAGGGAGTCTGACAAGGTTGTATCCTAGGAAAACACCCCGAGCACAAGTATGAGAAATCTATTCATGAGAGAACCTCTGCACCTATTGAGCTAATCCATAGTGAAATTGCTGGTACGTTCCCTCATATGTCCATGATTCAAGCCAAATATGCACTAACCTTCATAGATGAATTTTGCAGGTATTGTTGGGTTTACTTCCTAAAGCATAAGTCTGAAGTTTTTGACTTCTTCAAAGTCTTTAGAGCCTTGGTTGAAAATGAGTCTGGGAGGAAACTAAAGATCCTCAGATTTGATAATGGTGGTGAGTATTTTAAGTCTGAGTTCATTCAGTATTGTAAAGATGCAAGTATTCAGATGTAGCATTCAATCCCTTACACATCACCACAAAACGTTGTTGCTGAGAGAAAGAACAGATCACTAAAGGAGATGGAAACCTACATGATGCAGGCTAAGACTTTGCCACCAAAGTTTTGGGCTAAGGATATAAACTGTGCATCCTACATCCAGAATATGGTGCCTCATAAGAAGATTTATGTTATGAATCCTTTCAAATCTTGGACTGGGAACAAGCCAGATGCGACCCATTTCAGGATTTTTGGCTCAAAGGCTTGGGTTAGAATTCCAACTGAAAAGAGGAAGGCTTTGCAAACCCAAAGCCAAGAGTGCCTATTTTTTGGGTATTCTGAAGATTCAAAAGGGTACAAGCTGATCAACTTGAGCACTAAAAAATCTTTCATTGAAAGAAGTGTTCAATTCCAAGAAGAGCCTTTAGTAGTAGTTGAAGTTGGAGAGTCTTCTTCATCACCAGATCCATTGATTGTAAGTGGAGAGACTAATGAGTTTGTTGATTCTAATATGTCTAATAATGATGATTTGATTTCAGATCCTAATAGTCCTACAAGACCAAAATGGGAACAAAGGCCTTTCATGCAGCTGGGGAACTAGCTGGAAATCCTAATGACACTAAGAGGACTACATCTCAATTTGAGAGTGCCCTTTGTGTGAAAGATCCTCTATTTGCTAAGAAGTGCTATTTGATGGTTGAATCAGATCCATAGACATATGAATATGAAGCACATGATCCAATATGGAAAACAACCATGAAACAACAATTCAGCTCGCTCCAGAAGAACAACACTTGGGAACTGGTTGATCTTCCCCTAGGGAGGAAGCTAGTTCAACGTAAGTAGGTTTTCAAGACTAAGTTTGTTGCCAATGGTTCACCTTTGAAATATAAGGCAATATTGGTATCTAAGGGCTACTCACAAGTACATGGTATTGACTACAATGAAACCTTTGCACCAGTGGCAAAGATGGAATCCATAAGGATAGCTCTAGCCATTGCAGCTTCAAAGCAGTGGGAAGAACATCACATGGATGTGAAGTGTGATTTCCTAAATGGAGATATCACTAAGGATATTTACATACATAAACCTGAAGAGTTTGTTTCTAATCCATCTTTAGTGTGCATGTTAAAGAAATCATTGTATGGGCTCAAGCAAGCCCTCAGGGCTTGGTATGCCAAGATTGATGGCTTTTTACTATCACTGAATTTTGTTCGATGCAAGTATGATACTAATGTCTATTTTAATCTTATTCATGGTTCTTTGATGATTATTGTCTTGTATGTGAATGACCTTCTGATTACAGGAAGTTCAAAGAAAGAGATTGCCTCCTTGAAGGATGCAATGAACCATGCATTTTCTATGACATATTTGAGATTGTTGAGCCAATTCTTGGGTCTCTAAATTTCTCAATACTAATATGGAATCAAATTACATCAGTCCAAGTATGCTTTGGATTTGATGAACAAGTTCAACATGAAATATTGCAAGCCAAGCAAGACTCCCTTCCTTTTAGGAGTTAAGCTTGAAGAAGCAGGTTCTTCTCCTATAATAAATAGTACACTGTATAGGAAGTTTATTGGATGTCTTCTTTATCTTACACCCACTCAAACTAATCTATATTATGTAGTTAGTGTGGCTTTGAGATACATGGATCAGCCCCATGAGATCCACTGGAGAGTAGCCAAAAGGATCCTAAACTTTGTTCAAGGAACAAGAACTCATGGGATCTTCTACAAAGCAAAATATGATCTTGATTTGATTAGGTTTACTGACAGTGATTGGTCAGGTGACAACACACCTCGAAAGTCAACATAGGGATATGTGTTCAGGCTTGTAGAAGGACCAATCAACTAGTCAAGCAAGAAGTAGAGTGCCATAGCACTCTCATCTACATAAGCAAAGTATAGAGGAGTTGTAAATGCAACAACTCAATGTTTGTGGTTGTAGGGGATACTTGGAGAATGTGGATTCGAATTAGAGTTTTCAACTATTATCTACTGTGATAATCAGAGCACCATTCAAATCTACAATAATCCAGTTCAGAGATAGTGAACCAAGCACATTGAGATCCATATGCACCACATCATACAGCTTATGCATGATGGTGCCATTGATCTACTCTTTTGTGCATCTTCAGAACAAGTAGAAAACATCTTCACCAAAGTTTTTTGTGTGAAGACATTCAGCAATATCAAATCACTATTGGGGATTGTTGATCGTGCTGTGAAACATGATTGATGACAAGATTTCAAAAATTTTGTTTTTCCTATCCATGTTTAAGGGAGGATTTTCCCACTGGGTTTTTGCCTCTTTCCTTGGTTGTAAGGACAAGCAGTATGTAAAGGGTGACTAAGCCTTTTTTATAGGCGCTATAGTTTTATGATATTTACTCATAAATTCACACTTAAAGGTGGGTGTTAGAATAATCAAACCATAGTTTCCTACATTAGACATTAATTTAATTATTTTCGTCTTATTACCTAGTTTCCTAGATTCCATTCTATGCTAGTTTCCTTCTACACATCCTAGAATTCAACACATTCTAAAACCAAGTCATGGAGCACTTGGGAAACATCCTGGAAACCCAATTTAGCATGTCTTATTTATTCCATATCCTCGAAAGCGCATATCTGCTTTTTCTGAAAAGTTTCCTTGTTTTATTTCTGAATGAAGGCAAAAGGAAAAACTAGACTAGGTGTAGTTTCCTTGTTTTTTTACCACATCATCCTCCCTCCTTTTATCCAAATAAAATCATGTATGAGTTTTCTTTCCATCCCTCCTTAGCTCTCCCACTTGACTTAGCCAATTCGTGAGCATCTACCTAGATTTGGAAACTGCTTTATGCACATATGGGGGATTTGATTAGATTTGGTAAGCCTGCTTTTTGACTATTTCGAATGGAATATTTATGCATTATATTCTCTCATGCAATTATATATTACAGTAGCCTATTAATTCATAAGGTTGGATATTGTACACTTACTCAATACAGATTAGTGTTATGCTCCAGTTTTAGTCTCAAGTTTGGTGTGAATTTTGCATGTTTGATTAGCAATTTTGTGAGTGTAATTGTTCTATCTCTTGGGTTCAATTTCCATATTTTCCTCCATATTTATGTGTACATCCCCACTTCTATGTTTCTTTGTGGTTTATTTCCTAAAAAATGAATTGATGGCAAGATCTTATTCCAAGCTATTTTACCATAGATTTATGAAGAATGGAAATTGATATTAGAACCTAAGAAAATCCTTAACACGAGGATCAAGCAGCTATGAAATAAAGCAACTATTGAGTACCTCATCAAGTGGAAGAACTTGCCAATAAAATGGGATACATGGGAAGACGAGTTCTTCATGCAAAAATATCCAGAGTTAATAAAATGTTAAGGGAAACACTTGTTTGAATGAGAGGGGAATGTTAATCCATATGTATTGTGACATTACATTTTTATTATTATATTTCTATTTTCTTTATTGCTAAGTGGTGACATTAATTATAACTATATATTTAAATATAATTGTAATCCTATCCTTTGTCTCCTATATATATTACCAAGGAGACCTAGTTTATGATTATCTCATATTGTCTTATGTATTTGATATGTTGTAAAATAAGGATTCTCTTTGAAGAAGATCATTATTCATCCCTTTATTTCATTCTTAAGGCATTGGATTACTCTTTATTTCTTATCTTACGCTCTTTTGTAAATTTCATAACATCATGACTCTCAATATGTGAGGGGTATTGCTCATTCTTAATATAGTAAATGATGTATTGATACCATGGATGAATTACTACATCCACATTTTCACATTAAAAAAATAACATAAAAAATACGAAGGTATCATCCTTATTAGTGTCTACACTTAATCTTGCACAGCGAGCCAAATGAAGTGGCAAGTCTCACCCTTTAAAGTTGTGGGAGTTGGTGATCATGAAATAGTGTTATTGAATATTAGTAATCTATTGGGTGAGTTTGCTTGAAAATAAATCTTGGGACAACATACATTTAATGGTAGGAAATAGAATCTCAACTTTAATATGCTTACCAAAAATAAAATTTCTAAATTTCTCAATAGATTTGACCAAGGAGTATACATGTTTATTTTATCAGATTGTATTTCAACATAGAATTAGAACGGGTTTGAATAAAAAAATCAACTATTCATTCAAACCCTTCATTATCATTATGTAAAAGGATAACAAAATAATCCTCTCAAGTAGCATTTGTATAGATAATAAATTCATTTTCAAAGTTTGGTTAAATGCAAGTATGGGTGTAGATGATATGACATTTTTTATCGAGCAATTATATTAATGCTCTCTTGGTAATAAAAGTACAAGAAAAATCTTGATCTATCTTTAAGAACTTATGAATACGCCTTACTAATCTAGAAAAATACAGAATGAACCTTCAAACAAAATTAATATTTGCCATGAAATATTGAATTCCCTTTGTAGAAGAAGGGATATGAAGATCTTGAATAGATCATACTGTTTAAGGGTATACGCTAATGGTAGAATTACAATGTATCTAATAAGATACGAAATATGGATTTAACTATTCTAAGAGATATACCATACTTTTTGCAGTATACAAATGCATTCCTTAGGTGAACAAAATGATCCTCTCATAATATATTAGAGTAGATAGATAGGTCATCAAAATAGATTTGGATTATGACTCCGATAAAATCATTGAATCTTATATGCATAACCCTTCAAAAAGTAGCACTAGCATTAATTGAGTTGAATGGCATATCTTCATAAGAAAAGGTTCCGCACTAAATGGTAAAGGTGGTTTCTTACTTGTCTTCTCACTTGACATGGATTAGAAAAAACCATCTAAGATAGACATCATATGTGAACCTATAACCTATTGTAATATCATCCATATTTTTTGGAGTGGAAAGATTCCCTTCACACTAGCCTTGTTAAGGGATTAAAAGTATATGCATATGTGAATATCCTTATTTTTCTTATGGATTGGAACCATGACTAGAACTACATTTTCAATCCATTCTTAGTATTTTATAGGAAATATGATATGGCCTTCAAGCATTTTATCCACCTCCTTTCAGATAGTGGCCTTTAGTAGAGGATTGAGTACTCTTAATATATTTTGGACAAGTGTGCTTTTTTCCTATATAGGAATGACATGTTGAATAAGACCTAGATCAGGAACATAGATTAGCATGTGTCCATACAAGGATGTCTTGAATTTCATGAAAAATATCCATGAATTTCTTATTTTCCAAATTTGAACAATGTTCAATAATATATGCTAATATTTTGAGCCAATGTTAATTTGAATGGTATCCCCACGTTTTACTCTTGAGGTTTCTTTTGAATCTTGGTCTTTATTTTTGACATTGATCAAAGAGAAAGAATCTTCCAAAGGTGTTAAACCCTTAAGAAACGTATTTTCATCAAAGCAAAGGATTTCAACATTGTTAATAAGTTCTTTCATCAACAATGCACAAATGCTTTCATTATTAGGAAATAATTGTTAGGAATCTAAATTGTAAGGGATGTGGGGTTTATAAATGAAAAAAATGGTGAAATGGGATCTACCAAAAATTAATTTCCTATCAAGCCATGCAGCATAGAAACTAAGTTATCAACAATAGAATTCAAGTCTCTGTGAATGCAAGTTAGGTTGAAATAAAAAATTGTTGAAAGTTGATCCCAAACTAACATGGGTATATTATTTCAATGGTTTATTAGTGGGATTATAGACCTTTTTTTATCATGTTTATAATCAATTCAAAATCAACAAAAATTGCACCGTGAGTTTACAACACTTTCCAAGCCTAAAAGAATGACTTCAAATTTATCAATGTTATTGGTACATGTAAAGTTGAGTTTGAAGTAAAAGCAATGAAATTTTCACAAAGTGGGGATATAACACAATCTATTCACCATTTCCTTCACTAGAAGCGCATGTACTAAAGATGATTGTCAACGATGGCAAGTGGTTCAGGGATTCAATTTCTTCTTCAACAAAGATTCACTAAATGTTGAGGTTAGTTTCTATGTAATTACACACAAAGAATCTCAACATATGACGAAAGCCAATCATCAATAAAAGCAAGGACTTTTTGAGGTTTTGGATGGGCATATAGGAAAAGAGGTGGAAAAGAGTTACATCCTTAATTTCACTAATGGTTGTACATTGATGCTTATTAAAAGCTAACATGTTTCATGGATTCTCATGGGTACACGAAATACCAAGCTACTCTATTATGACCTTGGACATGAAATTAGTTCCAAATCCTTTATCAACCAAAAAAAATGTGCAATTTTGGTCGTTCATGATTTCCATGGACGTGTAGAACAAATGGTGCTTCACCAAAGGTTTACATGGTGTCATCGTCATGATATCATTAAAGGGTGCTCCACCAAAGGTTTACATGGTGTCATCGTCATGATATCATTAAAGGGTGCTTCACCAAAGGTCTATATGATGTCATGGTCATGATATCATTTTGAGGAAATTCTTCATTGGTTTTAAAAACTAAATTGAGAAATGAAGAGGCATATTATAAAAACTAAATTGAGAAATGAAGAGGCATATTATGCTTAGGTATTGTTGTTGTAATACTCTATTTGTATTGATTATCCTAGATTAATATTCAAATTTTCTATAGATAAATATTTACAAGACCAATAAATCATTTAATAAAAATTAAGAGGCACAATATAAAATTGACTCACATACATATCTAAAGAGGATTAGTACCCTTGAGTGGAACGATTCTTAATAATTTTACGGCTACTTGCATGAAAAATCATTTTCACCCGTACTTAGTAAAGATTACATTCGAAATTTGTTCGTTTGCAGGGAGTATCTCATTAGAAAGAATATGTTTTTGAGTAACTAGGTCTCGAAGTGACACCTATGCGTTCATGGTAAGGTAGTATCAATGCCTTGTCGAACTATTTTAGGGAGAAATGAGGCCCCATACCATGGTTTCATCAAGGATAGTATCAATACCTTGTCGAGTTTATAATATTTCTTTGGGAAAATCGATGCTCCATGTAATTCTTGGATTCGACGTTGTTTTCAGCATTTGCATCGTAATCTTTCCTTCTTGGTTTTCATGTCTCTTTAAAGAAAAAAATATATATTATAATCACAAACCTAAACCTTTTATGACGTTCCATGTCTCTTTAGAGAAAAATAGACTTATTATAATGACGAACGTAATCATTAATACGTCATAAGAGGAAGAGTATTGACCAGAGCTGAAGAGATAGCTGGGAGGCCGTGGCCCAGCTGAACTGTAAATTCGAATAAATGGTGAGGAAAGGTTTGGAATAAGAGTACGGCCGGACATTTTCCAAACTTGCTTGAATTTTTAGGACTCTCTCGCCAATTATTCTGAGTTAAGGAGTCTTTCTCACCAATGTTAATAAGCTCGTATGCTCTGTGTAAGCGTATTACATTACAACCAGCAGAGAAATTTCAGAGCAAATAGAGTGAAAGCCTCAGAATATTAGAGAGAAGAACACCATGGGCGGACAAGGCGGCGCTTTGAAAAATACGTTTCTGTGTAATAATCTGAGATACCATCTATATCAGTTGGTATTATCCACTGAAGATTGAGCAGTTTCTTGATATGTTAGAGCTACTGAGAATCATTTATTGTTTTGGTAATTACAATTATGTTGTGATGCAGGCTGTGTTCCAGAAGAATATGTGCAAAAAATAAAAGACAGTGTATCAGAGTTCAAGCAGACCATGGCGAATTTCTTTGGGGATTTTAAAAACATGTTTAAACGTATTGAGCAACTTTTCTTATTAATAGTTGAAATTTGATATCATTATTGCCTGCAGATTGAGATGGGTTTTGATTGATAAGATTGTGATATGGTAAAGGTACTGATTATCATTTGTTGTTTTGGTAATCATGTTGTGATGCAGCCCATGTCTCAGATGACTCTATGAACAGGATAACGGGTAACGTATTTGACAGTTTAACAGAAGGTGAACGAGTCAAAACTATAAATTGTGGACAGCTGCATGAAGGAATAACTATGGTCTTCAAGTAAGAATCCAGAGGGAAACAAAAATAGTGAAATTGCTGTTCTGGAAGGCCGACCCTTTCGGAATTGATGTCATTAATATCGGGATGATAAGAAACAAAATTAGTTTAGTGAAATCGATGTTCCGTAAGACCTAGCCCTTTGGAATTTGATGTCATGAATATGGGGATAAGTTTACATTTTTGAAGATCATTTCATTCATTCATTGACTGTTATTATTTTTATTTTGGATCAGGAAAATTAACGAGACTATCCCTGGCGCCAAGTGTGACCTTCCATCAAAGGATTCGGTGGACAAAATGCTTCAGGTGCGTACTTATCTTTTTGAAAAGTTATTTTCTAATTTACAGATGATGTTGGTTTGTATTTTTTTCCTGAGATCGAGGTTCAAATCTTTGTTAAGGTTTAAATTTTTTTTCTCGAGTGTAAAAATATAGAAATTTACACACTTTAAAGGATTTGGTTTTTTTTTAATGTAGGATGAATTTATAGTTAAATAAATTATTGCCAAAGTTTAGTTTACATACACTACCTTTTCGAGATTTAAATATGCAATTTTGTAAAAGGAAACACATGCTCTTAAGCATGAGGCCCACTAGTGTTATACTATCTTTAATATATATTAAACTATTAGAGTAATGTCTCTTTCCAAATAATCACCCCAAAGTGGACATCTTAGCCTACTTAATTTTCAAATAATCACTCAGAGTGGACATTTTAGCCTATTTAATTCTGGTAGGCTAAAGTCACTTAAAACACAATTGTCTAATTATTTAATATCAAATGAAAGAAAAATACTATTTAAATTGCATTGAGTAACAAAAAGATGACAAAACAAAATCACTTTATATTATTTAATTGAGAAAAAAAGGTTCAAAGGGTCATAAAAAGGGGTCATGGGTTATAAATGGAGAAATTAGTTCATTCTCTCATTCATGATCATTTTATGAAATTGCTTGGCAAATTATTCATGATCATTTTATGAAATTGCTTGGCAAATTATTCATGATCATTTTATGAAATTGCTTTGAGAGAGCTCTCCTCACCTTGGGTTTGGATTCAAACTCTTCTGCAAATAGTTTTGGTACTCAGACATATCCACCTTAGTTATTTTAGAGGGGAAATCACTAAGATTTTGCATAGGGATTCTTAGTTGAAGGAGAAGATTCAATCATCTTAGTAAATCATTGGGATTTGAGGAGTTTATGAAGGTTTTGAGAAGACAAAGAGGGTTATGTTCTTCAACTGGGGAATCTAAACTGTTCACAAGGGAATCATACTGCTTTGTAGATGTTGTTTAGACTCTATGGGGGGTGGGTTCAACTTCAGGAGGTCGTACTCTTCACCTGAATGGCAATTCATCTTATGTAGAGGTCGCACTTTCTTTTGGGGAGGCCATTAATAGTTCGGAACACTTCTTTGGAGGTTGTAAACATTGGGGAATAACTCAGTAAGAAACATGGGCATATACTCTTCATCTCAATGATCTTTTAGAGGAGTATAAGGTTATTCTATTGATGTTGTTGATTATTCTTAAAGACTATCCTTTAGTTGTTGGATATATATTATTTCTAGGTCTAGAAAAAAGGTTGCTACAACCATTAATCATCTTCTATCTATTGTTGTTATACACAGGTCATATTTAATAGTTGTAACCAATTTATTTGTGGGTGTAAACCTATTGCTATAGCCATAGCATAATCCTTACTATTTCATATCTTTGTGATCTATTGTTTGGTATTAAATGTGAGCTAAATTCAGTCAAGTATGCATATTTCATTATAATCATTATGATGTATGAGATCTAAAATATTTAACAAAATATCTAAACCAAGAGAACATCAAAACACAATAAACAATCCATACAAACATAACAACAATTAAAGAGGTTCGGGCATAACTGTTGGATGAAAGTTTTGAACCAAAATAGCAATAAACTCAAACACATTTCAGTTATCCATTGTGATGGTGTTATTACAATGGTATTAGAGATGGTGATTTTGTTCGCATGTCAGTTGCATTCACTTTTATGAATCTAGATAATGACATTCATATCAGCTATAGGAGAAGAAGGGAGAGAGGAGAGCCTGAAACATATTTCTATCAGAATTATGGGAAGAGGATCAGTCAAATTCAAAGGAAGATGATGACATGGGGGACACGAATGAGCTACTTGGGGGGAAAAGGAATGATACAAACAGAGAGGAGCCACCTAAGGGAAGCACCATGAACATTTTGAATGTTCTTGCAAGGGAATAACAGTTGTTAATTTAGCTCATGACTCAACTTATCACGAATACTCAAGCAAACAAAAAGTATAGGGGGCATAAAGGATTGGGAGGCACCAATGAATGTAATGAGAATCATGCATAAGGGAGAAACACTAATACTTCCATCCAAACCAACACTCAGAAACCTAGAAGAGTGACTCCTATACCAGTTTTACCTTAGTTCCTGGATGAACAATAGACAAGAAATCCAGTTCAATTAATACCAGGTGACATTTTTAATGATTATTTGAGGGAATATCAAACTCTTGGTGCAGAGTTTCATGTAGGGATTCCATTATGAGATTTCTATACCATAAAATGTATGAATAGACCCAAAGAATTCAACAAGGAATAACATAATTTTGATCTTCAGTGGAAGGTTGGGAAGCTATCTATCTCTTCCTTTTATGGTTCTAACAAATGCATGGCTAGAACCTAGGTTCAGAAGTTGGACACATATTTCCAACTCAACCCCATGAAGAAGACATTTAAGAAATCAAATAAACTACACTAAATTTGGAGGGAGATGCTAGTGAGTGGTGGTACCATGTATTGGTTACATTGTGGCATCATAGTATTACCTCCTACCTACATTTCATACAGACATGTATTGATACATTTGATAAGAAGGACACATAGTTGCATAAGTTCAAGAGATGGTATAACTCAAGAAGGCAGGTACAACAGATGCTTACATCTAAAAGTTTCATAGGATTGATTTCATGGTGACATGTGTTTCAAATCCTAGACTTATTATAGTGTTCATTGAAGGATTATCTGAGCCACTACATGGTTGGGTTAAAGACTTAAAACTAGGAATTCTACAAGTTTCCACCGTCAAAGCATGAGGCATGGAGGACACAAGGACAAGGAACAAACCTCATACCAAAGATTCCATCTCTTAGAAGAACAAATATAAGAATAAGTTCCAGAAGGAGTGGATTGGGAATAAAAAAATGGATGACAAGACTCAGAATGAACTATGAAGGAAGAATATATGTTTCAGTTGTAAAGAACCTTTGGAACCAAAACACAAGTGCATGGAAAAATGGTGAAGTTTGTTACCTAGATAGGTTCTTTCAAACATTGAGGAGGAAGAGGATTTAAAATATGTTTAGGATGGTGAGTAAAGAAATGGGAATGAAGAGTAGCCACAAAGACAGACCCAAAGTGGAACCATTTCTACCCTATCGGGTGTTCCTAGATTCAACACTTTCAAGGTTAGGGGAGTGATATAGGGACATCATGTCATGGACTTGATAGATGGTGGGTTGACTCACAAATTTATAGATTCATCCTTTGCTGACTAGGATAGGAATTCCTATAGAGTACCGTGAAGGATTCAGTGTGAAGGTAGTTGGTGGATCCACTCTGCCATGCATGCAAAAGGTTTTGTAGTTGACTATGGAAATGGGTAACTACAATATGAAAAATTATTTCTATGTGGTTGATTTCATAGATACCAATATATTCTTGGCTATTCAGTGGCTTAGTATGTTAGATATGATCTTATATAACTATCAAAAAATGAATATGAGATTCAAAGCAACTCATGGTAAAAGGGTAGTTATGAGGGTCATGTATAATGGTTCCCCAAGAGTTGTTTCATACAAGTGGATATAATACTTATTCATGGATGGGGATAATTCATATGAAACTGAGGGTTTTATTACAACATAGAAATATTTAGACAACAACCTTCCATATCATGTCGACATTTAGTTTCTCTTGAGGAAACACAATTGTATTTTTTTAGACTCCTCAAGGGAGATCACCTGATAGAGGCTTTGAGCATGCCATTGAGTTGGAAGAAAGGGACAATCCTATGATTACTACTCCATATAGGCACCCAAAATAATTCAAATATGATATAGAAAAGGAGATCAAGGATTTGTTGGAAATGGGGCATATATGACCCAGTTCAATTCAATTTGCTTCTTCAGTTGTTCTTGTCAAGAAGAAGAATGATACCATGAGGATGTCCATTGATTATTAGGACTTGAACAAGAAGAAAATAAAAAACAGATACCCCATTCCCAGTATTAACGAGCTAAGGATGAGTTGCACGGGTCAATGTATTTCACAAAGATTGATCTTTGCTCAGGATACCATCAGATCAGCATTAGGGAGTAGGATGTTCACAAGGCTACTTTCGAGTGTCATTATCGGATCTATTATTTCTTTGTCATGCCATTTGGGTTGACCAATGCACCAAATACCTTCCAATATTTCATAAACCAAATATTCAACAAGTAGTTGAGGAAGTTTATGTTGGTATTCTTTGATGACCTTCTTATTCACAATCAATCATGGGAGGAGGACTTGAGGAATTTGGATGAGATATTTAGCATAATGGAGGAGCAATCATTATATGCCAAGGATTTGAAATGTGAATTTGGTATGAAAAAGATACTATATATTTTCCATGTGATCAATGTGCAAGGACTACGGATACATCAAGAGAAAATCCAAGCCATATTCAATTGTCCAACTCCTAGATCTTTTACAGAGTTGTAGGGATTCTTTGTGATATGCATTTATTACATGAACTGTGTAAAGTATTTCTCTCAGTTGGGTGCACCACTTAGAAAATTTATGAATAAAGGGGCTTTCATATGGACATAAGAATCTTGAAGGGAATTCAACAAGCTCAAGGAGGTGATGAGAACTTGTCTAGTTTTGGCACTTCTAGATTTCACCGATCCCTTTGTGCTTGAGTGTGATGCATTGAGTGAGGGAATAGAATATGTATTGATGAAATAGAAACATCTAATAGCATTTGATACTCAGCACCTTATGGATCCAAAGAGGCTCTATTCCATTTATGAAAAGGATATGTTGGTCATTATGCATGCTTTGGATAAATTCGGATAGTACCTGGTAGGAGGCAGATTTGTGGTTAGGACTAACCAAAATAGTTTATAGTACTTTCTGAAGTAGAACGACTCAAATTAGAGGTAGCAAGATAAATGACTATGATTTTCATATTGAATACATGATGCACAAGAAAAACATTGCCGCAGATTCCCTTTTTAGAAAACCAACTGCATGCTCACTAATGGAGATCTGATCCGATTGGAAACCCCATCTTTTGATGGAATAGTCCAAGAACAAATTTTCCTGCGAGTTGATGAATGGTTTCATTTAGGATGATAGGTACAAAATGGTTGATGACATTATATTATACAACAACATGGTATACTTAGAGCTGGAGTCGAAGCTGAAAGAAAGGATTATGAGGGCCACACATGATAATCCATTAGAAGTGCATCTTGGGTATTTTAAAACTTATAGGTAGATTAAAGAGAAGTTTCCATGGAAGGGACTCAAAGATGATGTACTGCAACATGTGCAGGAATCTATGACTTGTCAATAGAACAAATTAGTGCATACTCACCCAATGGGGTTACTACATCCTTTATCCATACCAAAGAAAAAGTGGGAGAGTCTTTCAATGGAATTCATCTACCAAAGGTGCAAGGTAGAGATTACATATATGTAGTGGTTGATTGGTTGAAAAAGTTCACGCACTTGTTTTCCATTTCCTCTAAGTATTTGATAATGCAAGTGGCAAAGTTGTTTTTTAGTGAGGTGTTTAGAAATGGGTTGGTGAATTTCATTATAAGTAACAAGGATAGTAGGTTTCTTAAGCATTTTGGAAATAACTGTTTATATTGGCAAGTACAGAGTTGTCTCCTAGCACCAATTATCACCCCCAATTGGATGGCCAGGAAGAGATTGTGAATGAATGGATTGAGGGATATTTGCACAACTATGTGTAATTGCAACATAGAGCTTGGATTAAGTGGTTTCACCTAGGAGAACATTTCTACAACATCACTTACCATATGTCCATTAGTATGGCATTGTTTTGGACATCATATGGATATGATGTTTCTTTGTTTGTGGACATGACGTTTGAGGATAGCAAGGCTTCCAAATCTAAAGGTTGGATATATGAGAACCAATATATCTTATGGGTCCTTAAGGATAATTTGCAAGAAACCCAGAACCAATAGAATATGTATGCATATAGGCGTAGGTTTCAGCATAGTTTCAAGGTAGGGGACTTGGTTTTTATAAGGTTGCATCCATATATATAGTATTCATTAAATAAAATAAGAGCATCAAATCTAAATCCTCATTTTTATGGTCCATACAGGGTAGTCACGAGAGTTGGGGAAGCAGTGAGGAGAGAAAGGTTCACAATAAATTTCATGTATCATGCCTCAAGAAGGCATTGGGACAATAGGTCGCTCCTTTAATAAAGTTACCTCCATTGGATGAAGAGGGACAATTGGTACTAGACCCTACGAAGATTTTTGATCTTAGCAAGAGGAGATTGAGGAGTGGAGCAATTCGAGAATATCTCATCAGATGGAAATTTTTCTAGTAGAGGATGCTACATGGGAAGGAGATCAAATTTTGCAGCACCCTAGCCTACAGTTGCTTGAGGAAAAGCAAACTTGGTAAGGAAGGATTTTAATTTCCCTTTCTAAATAATCACTCCAAGAGGTTGATGTATGAGCCTATTTCATTCATGTAGGATAAAGTTGGTGAAAAATAAAGTTAATTAATTATTTAATGTCATATGAGAAAAAATAATATTTATAAGTGGAATTAAGTAATTAAAAGAGGAAAATGGTAGAAAGCCACTTTAAATTATTTAATTGAGATCAAAAGGTAAACGAGTCACAAAAAGGTGAGATGGATTATAAAAGGAAAGATTAGGTCATTCTCTCCTTCATAATTCACAATCATTTTAAAAAACGACTTGGAGAGTGATCTCATGGCTTTAAGTTTGGATTGAAACCCTCATGTAAATAGTTTCAAAAGTGAGAGATATATACTTTCGCTATTCTAGAGGAGAAATCACTCATATTTCTGACATGATTTCACAGTTGAGGGGGAATATTCAATCATATCGATAAGTCATTGGGATTTGAGGATATTTTGAATTTGAGGGGGAATATTCAATCATATCGATAAGTCATTGGGATTTGAGGATCCTTTAAAGGTTTTGAGAAGACAAAGAGGGCCATGTTCTTCATCTTGGAAACCTAATCTAATGACAGGGGTAGTGTACTACTTTGTAGAGGCTACTTAGACTCTATGGGGGTCGATTTCTCCTTAAGGAGGTTGTATTCTTCACTTAGAGGATTAGTCATCTTGTGTAGAGGTTGCACTTTCTTATGGGGGGAACTAACACTTGGGCACACTTCATTGGAGGTTGAAAACATTGGGGAATAACTCAAGAAGCAACTTGGGCATGTAGTCTTCATTCCAACAATCTTTCAAAGGAGTTTAAGGTCGTTCTATTGTTGCTAGTGATTATTCTTGAAGAATGTCCTTTCGTTGCTAGATATATATCATTTCTAGGCCTAAAACAAAGGTTGCTACAACCATTAATCATCTACCATCAACTTCTATTATACACAGGTTAGACTAATAGTTGTAACTAGTTGGTTTGTGGATGTAAATATGTTGCTACAACCATAGCATAATCATTACTATTTCATATCTTTGTGATATATTGTTTGGTATTAAATTCAAGCTAAATTTCATTCTAGGTATGCATATTTCATGGTAATCATTATGATTTATGACACCTGAAATGTTTGACAAAATCTCTAAACGAAGAGAATGTCAAAACACAATAAACAATCCATACAAACATAACAACAATTAAGGACATTGTGGTATAATTGTTTGATGAAAGTTTTGAACCAAAAATACAGTAAACTCAAACACATTTCAGCATTCCATTGTGAGGTGGTTATTACACAAGATGGATCATTCTATTATGTTGATATACAACAAAATACATACTATACAAAAACAAATCAGCTCTTAGTTGTTGCTCCCATGGGGAAACATGACAACGTGAGAAATTCAAGCACCACTCATCCTTCAAAATCTTCAAACCTATGAACCTCTGGGATTAAATCCTTTTTCATATATATATATATATAAGTAAGGCCATGTATGATTTATGGCTATTACAAAAATTATAATTATAATTTTCATTTTCATCTTAATTTAGGATTTTGATGTTTTTATTTCAAAGAGGGATAAGTTGCAATAAGGTTTTGCCATATTCTAAAATATATGGGGTTTTAAAATATCTTTATGTTAAATCGAGTATTAAGTATTTTTATCTTAATTAAATATTTTTATCTTACTACTTTATCTATTAGATCACATAGAATTACATAAGTTCCTTTTTTATATATTTTCATTATGTTTATTATTTTTTTCTTCTTTACAAAAACAAACATAAATTTCTTCATTTATGTTTTCATGGTTAGATAATGAAAACTTAGTCTTATTTTAGAAAACAAATATTTTTTATTCATTTTAACATAGTAAGTTTTAATCACTTATAAGTTTGCATTTCATGTTTTTATGTTTCTTTATGCTTAATGGATATGCAATATGGCGGCTCTAATAAAAATATTAACTATATTTAACTGACGCAACCAAAAAAACATGCATGCAGGATTGTAATGTACAGCGAGACAAGCGATTTAATCGCCAGGAATTCGGAGAGTTTGTTCGAAAGTTCTCCGGCCACATAGTGATTCAAAATTGCTTCGCTTGGTGTGGCCTTCAGAAAAAGGCACAAGAAAGCTCCACTTTATAATGTATTATTAATTAAATATAATATGGTAAAAAAGTAATTATAAATATTATAATAATACATTGTTATTGTGTTATTATAAAAATTTTATATTAGAATGAGTGCGCATCTTTGAACTATTTTGATTTATCTTTTTGTTTATAAATTTTATACGATAGTTATTTTAAAGAGATTTAAAATTAAAAATAAAAAGAATTAATCTAATGAAGAATGTAATATTAAGTTTTTTAACCATTTTAATGTATCACTTTATTTTATAATTTTATATGATTATGTCCATGACATGGTAGTGTATTGGTGGCGCTAGATGAATTTAATTCCATGTACTCACGTGAAATTAAGTTAAGGCATATTTTGACTTGGATGTAAATTAATAAAAAAAATTCAAAATTATAATAAAAATATTCCAAAATAAAATAAAAATAAAAAATTGTTGTGCAAGTGGTCAAGAATAAGATTCCAAACATGGCAGAGAGAATTAAGGGTTGAATAGAAGATTATGAAGGAGAAGTATCTTGACATTTCAAATTTCTTTTTGTTACATCAATTTGTGTTTTATTCTATATTGAAAAAAATATATTAAATAAGTTTATTTTAAAAGAATGATCAATGGATTACTTTAAAAAAATTAAATATAGAAAAATAAATATTTTATAAATTATTAATTTAAGCATATAATAAAACTATTTTTATTCACCTTTGAGTAGAATAAACAATAAATGGGTGTAGATACTAGCTCATTGCTTTAAAATTAAGTAGATGTTAGTTTAAAAAAATATATATATAATAAACAATTTTCATTAAAAATTTATTTTTTATTTTTTAAACGAATAAATAAATATAATAAAGTTTTAATAGAGAAATAAAATAAATAAATCTTTGAATTAGTTTTTTTAATAGAAAAAAACCAATTTTCTTGTTATTCGAGAGAATCAAAGAAAATAAAAGTCATGCATAGCCATCACTACTACTAGTTGTAGTATTCATAAGAGATCCATATCAATCTTTTAACACAAAAAGAACAAGAACCCTTAGACATAAGGTAGAAAAAGACCCTACTATAATATCACAAAGACGAACTCTAAACAACAACCTGGTATACTATTAGAAAGGAAAACAGTGAGATCCATCCCACACAAAGAATCCTAATAGCTCATTAGTGAACTGAGAAAGTATACAGAGCCTTCAAAGACCCCATAACCTTCAATAACTTCTTCCAAAAAAAGATAACCTTCTAGAAGCTTCATAGCTATCTTTGACAAATAATCAACACCCATGTTGAAGATCTTGTAAATGTGCATGAAAGAAATCTCTGAAAACTTGGACATTAGAGATTTATCCTTTTGCACCAATGATCATGATTCAAAACCTGTGGAAAACAATAGTTTTTTTTCCATTTGATAATCATCCGAGGATATCCAAATACTTGAAGAGAGGTAATACCATTCAAATCAACAAATTGTAGAAGACCCCAAAGACCCATAAGTTCAACTTTAGTATTACTCCCGTTGCCACTCCACATCCAAAGATTACATCGATGATCTTCATTAAGTTTTATAAACATGCCATTGCGACAAGAGCCAAATGAAGAGGCACTAACAAAAATAATATAACAGAGTAAAATTTCTAAGGAGCGGGCCTAATTTTCTAGTAGAGAATCTTATTCTCTTGGAAATAGTCTTTGTATAATCCCAAACTTTTCATAACACAGAGTTGAGAAATTGGAGCAACGTTCTAAAAAATTACCATATTTATCATCTTCCATATTTTCCAGCATACAAAAATAACCAGTAATTTGTGTTGAATAACATGAAGGTTCCAAATGTAATTTGCAATATGAGGATAGACGAAATGGGTTCTGACTCTATGATGCGCAGCTAGGGTTTCCCTAGCCGTCGTCCTGTCGTTGCTCTTGCCGGATCATGCTGGATGAGCTCGTCGCCGTCTCTGGCCTTGCAATGGCTCCTGGACTGTTGGGTGTGCTTTGCTCCTCCATTGCTAGGTGTGTCTCACCGGTCCCTTATCCTCTGCGCAGTGGCTTCTGGATCTGCCCTAGTTATGGAGATTGAAGCCCAGCTTCTAGCCTTTAAGGCTCTTGTTCATGCAGCTGCTCCTCAGGCTTCCTCTTTGCCCACCTCCAAGTTCGTGAAAAAGATCGATGAGATCCCATCTTTGGAACTCTCTCCTTCGGATCCTTGCCAGAAAGAAATCATTCTCTCAGAGAGATCCCTCATCGGCAAATTTACAGGGCTGTGGCCAAGCCCTAAGGTAGTAGAGCTTTGGATTGCTGAACATTGGAATCCTATTGTGCAAGGACAGGTCTCTCTCTTTGCAGCGAGTAGGGGTTATTTTGTTTTTCTTTTTTTGAATAAAGAAGAACGTGATCTTGTTTTTTGAATGGATCCATTCTTCATGGGCTCGAGAGGGTTGTTCTTAGCCCCGTGGACTCTAGGTTTTAACCCAGAAGCAGAGATCACAGCCGCTCCAGTCTAGGTAAGACTGCCTCATCTCCCACTTCATCTTTGGGGGAAAATCTCTCTTGCAGATATTGGTAATAAGCTAGGGCGCTATCTAGATAGTGCAGATCCAAAAGTGAGCTAGTTTACATGTGCCCGCATTTGCGTGGAGGTAAATCTCCAAAAAGGGCTCCTGGAGGCCCTAAAGCTTACACTAGGAGAATGGAGCCACATCCAAGAGCTAGATTATGAGCAGATCCCATTCAAATGCAACTTTTTCCATGTTTATGGTCACTTTTCCAAAAGTTGCCCCAAGCTTTCCAAACCTTAGAAATCAAGTGCTACCCATGCAACTAAAGAAGCAGAGTTCCAGATGGTCACTAATCGACGCCGTCCCCCTCGGTGAAAGGAGCCTCAACAACAAAAGGATCCTCTTCAAGATCCTTCCACAGCATTCTCTCCTCCGCTGGAAAGCAAAAACAGATTTGAAGTTTTGAAGGAAGTAGAAGCACAGGAGTGTGAAGCAACAGATAATTCGGTGTGGGGCGAGACCCCCCTAGGCTCTTTCACCCCCCCCCCCCCCCCCCCCNAGAGAGATTCCCGGGCATTAGTTCAAGATACCTTAGTTCAAGCGGGACTAGCTTCCTTAGTTCCTTCCACTAGGTCAAAAGGAAGCTCTGACCCTGAAGACTTCTCAGCCCCCTCTGCCCCCCTCACCAGAGGGTGAAATTCCAACAAATAACATAGGGAAAAGGAATCATCCTCAAACATTTTTTGGGGATCTCAAAAGCAATTAGACTTTTTTATTAAGGGGTACTCTTCCTCCCCTACTGATTAATGGTTTGCTTCTGCATTCTTCTCTGCTCACAGTTTGTGAGAGTTTACTCTTGTAAGAAAATTTTGTCTTTCTCTCAAAAAATCTCTAGAAGAAAGTGGGATTTATCTTCCAAGATAGTCATAACTCATAAGAAGGCTGACAGCACTATTAGAGGTCATCAACCCTCTTCAATTTTGTACGCTGCAGATTTTGGTTAACCAAAAAGCGATTAATACAACTCTAACCATCTTTGTCTAAAAAAAAATTAAAAAAACATGAAGGATCCAAAACTTAAAACTCTCCTCTAAGGCATAGGTACCCTAGAAATGGTAGATATTAAGGTATACATAGAGTTATTTCCATGCCTCATTGCTAAACTTGCATGAAGTAAGAATATGACAATCTGATTCACTATCTTGCTTACAAAGTGTACACAAAACCAGTCCCTTCCATCCTCTCATATGTAAATTGTCCCAAGTAAGTAAATAGTTCTCCAAAATCAACCAAAAGAAACATTTAAGTTTCAATGGAATAAACTATTTACATAATTTAATGTGCCACCACTTTGAATCATACTCCAACTGAGAACAAACAATATATTCATAAGCATTTTTTGCATTAACTTTCTCATATTTATTGTTCCAACACCACATCAATTTGTCATCTTCATCATGGAGTCTGATTCTTGCTTTATTTAGAATTCCTATATAATTATCCCAATCCATAAACCATTCACCTTGCATCCCTAAATATTCTGATTGCAACCAATATCTTCCATTTTTTCCTAACCATGATGGTCTATTAATGTGAGCCAACATGAAAAAAACAAATTATTCTAAGTAATCCATAATAGGTTGAGGTAGAAGGTGTTGAACATTATCATCGATGAAAGGGTGAGTGCCAACTAAAATTCTCTTGACATTACCAATGTTCAATGAGATCCACCAAATAAATGAATAAACGGATCTAATAAAACCATTCCATATAAAGGTGGTGGAGGTGGGGATAGACCTCAACCAACCCAACCATCACTTCTAGGATCTAGGGGCTCCTACACTTAGCACGATTGCCCAATTTAGCCTAATGGCCAAATTCTGCTCCAAAAATTGCCTCCCCGCAATTTTGCCTCTGCAACCCTGTTTCCGCAGTTGGGTTGCGGGATGAGAGATATTGAACACCCAACGTTGCGCTCCGCAAATTTATTTCCACAATGGCCTTCCCAAAATCGAGTTGCGAGATGCGGGATGCAGGATGCCAACTTCCCAAAGTTGCTCCCTGAACATCCTTCATGAAATTCTTCCCCCGCAATTTTCCTAGCCGTCAGATAATTTCGGCCCTCACTCTGACCTTGGATCTTCTTCTTGAATCGTACCTCTTAGATCTCTGCGGATCTGTTAACTTCCTCACAACTTTTGTTGCGGGATTCTCCTGGACCGTCAGATCTTTATTTGCAGACTCAATTTCGACCGTTCATTCTCTGCAAAACTCGTTAATGGAAAAAATCTACGGGTTGTGTCAATCGATCATGAAATTGATCAATCCAGCCTGCAATCATCCTGATTCTTTAGCCTATCACTCTTATGCATGCATTCACACTCTACTTCAACTATCCAAGAAGGAAATTGATGCGTGAAATAAACACTTCACATAAATATACAAATGTTTAGGAAAATGCCAAAGTCGGCTCTACAAATATACACAGTTCAACACAATACATCCATAAAGGCTAACAACCTCTAAACACACGATTTATCCTTCTATTAAGCAATAAAAGGAAAATTCACACAGCTTGGATCTCTCTTCTTCCAATTCTTCAAAATATTTACAAGTAGGAACTAGACACAAGTCTATCCTCTTCTCTCCAACTCAAAATTCTAAATGCTGAAGAGTAGAAACCCTTCTACTTCTCTACTTATCCTATTTAACTTAAACTACTAACTCCTACCCTAAGTGGTTCGGTAACCAAAACAGGCCACTACCACACATGATGAAACGTACCTGTCTTAACAAAACCAACTACGACTTGATCTCCACGTAGGGAGTCATGGTCCGAAATGATTCTCACGCCGCTAACAGGCTATGACTCAACAAAATGACTCATCCTCTACTTACACCTATCAGATATTTTATCCTATCTATTCTTGCTAGGAAGTAAAATACTTTACATGGAATTTTACAATGGTTTTACAAGGAAACCCTCCTGGGGCTAATGTCTAGACTTTAGGGTTTGACTAAAAATTTAGTAGTTGGCCTTGAGAGCTAATGATTCTGCATCAAACTCCCAGAGTATAAAGAATCATGACCTCTTATTCATGCATCTGCAGCTCCTATCTTCCTGGATCCCAAACTCTAGTTTCCTGCTATCCATAAGCTTCACCATCTTCATTTTTCTTTGGCTGTAACCTTCCGGGATTCCAAACCTTATGTTGTAGTACTCCACTCTCTTTTCCTTCACTGTCCTTCCCTTTCCAACCATCTCCACAGTGGACTGTTTTACTCATTCTATTGTAACTCCTCTTAGGTATCTACATTTACTTCCATAATTCATCTATGGCACCTTTCAACTTAGTCTGCTGCTGCAAACAACTCTTGTTCTTTTCACTATGCCACTGCACTCTATTGTACTTTTCCCATTCAGCTCTAAACTGTTGGTTACCTTCTTCAATCTCCCTTGATTTAACTTATGTTTTTACTTTCAGAATGGCTATGAATACTACCCCAGATATGGCTCTGGGTATTCCTCTAGACAATGTTCTTGATACTGCCCTTGATATTGCGTCAAGTGACATCCCAGATATTGTTGGCACCCTTACTTCCTTTATGCTCTTGTAAGCATCTCCCTCTGCAATATCCAATTCCTATGTATTGTCTGCAAATTCACTTTCAGACAGTAAATTATCTTCTAACCTCTTCGCTGCAGTAACATAATCACTCCCACTGTTCAGTATACTAGTAAACGAATTATAGAATTGTGAACCAGTATCTTCTCTTGTCTCTCTTATAACATGAGACACTTCTCCTATATTAACTACAACTTCTTCCTCTTGTTCAAATTCTTCCAGAAAGCATTTTAGCAATCCATTGATTAGTTGAATCTCTTCAAGAACTCCTTCAGTATGTTGAATCTCTATGTCAAAAAAACTCTCCTCTCTCTCTATCTTGACAATATTTTGTAATTTCCCTTAAACTGTTCGACCATTTATATCAGTCAATCCAGAATTCCTTTCTCCTAAGACTGCTTCTTCTTCCACCTGAGACATAGTAGCCTCATCTTCATCCTTATGATATTCTCCTTCCTTGTCATTGAATACAATTCTTGGTGACACTATCTCATCCCTCTTTGTCATAATAGAATTCTGATCCTCTATTCTTATGAAAGTCCCAAATGTTTGTCCATCACTCTTACCTTGGCTTTCTAAGTAAACCAAATATTCTTTGTCACTAAGCCAATCCTCCTATGACAATACTTCCTCTCCATCCATCAGAATAGCACTCTGATTTTATACTACCGTGACAACTTTATAGGTCTGTCTCACAGTCTTCTCTTGGCCAATCACACAAGCCAACCGTGCCCTATCCTCAACAACAATAGGTTCTTCCATATGAGATATGATTGTATCATCTTCCTCAATAAGGTTTTTTCCCTCATTAAGTAAGGACTCTGTAGACTCCTTCTGCTGCAATAACTCATCTATGCTTTTTTCATTGCTTGGAAACACTCTCATCTGTCCATCTGGAGTAACTAAGTCTTCCACACTTTCATCTTTGTCTATGCACTCCTCAAGATACTTCATCTCTTCATCAAAATATTAAAACATAACTTATTTACCTGAGGTTCCCATTCACAATTTGACTCATATTTCTCTAACAGGTTCTCCAACAATAACATCTCCATGTCAGCTTCTGCAAGCATAGTATCTTCATGCTTGACATCTTCCTCATCTTTATGTCTTTCCTGAAAACCTTCAATTTTATTCAGTTCTAGGACTGACCCCTCTTTAGTATGATACATAGCTGTCTCACTTTCATCCTCACTGCTGTCTCCTACTATGTCACAAGCCCAATCTCTCTGTGACACTGCTTCTTCATCTTCTATCAGAATAAAATTATAATCTTTCATCACTGTGACAGTTCTAGATGTCTATCCAACCATCTTTTCTTGACCATGTAGGCAGGTCAACTCCTATTTATCTTCATTAATACTAGGTTTCATCATAGGAAGCATAACTACTTCATCTTCATTGGTGTTACTTTCATCACTTGACAAGGAATTTTCAATTTCCTTCTATTGTAACACTTCATCTTTGTCTTTTCCTACAAGACATGTTTCTTCTTCACTGAAGACAACTCCAAGAAATGGATTTCCTTCTACACAACCTGAAAACACATTCAAATTGTCAGCATTAAACTCACAAGACCTAATGGTCTTATTTGATGACTCACTGACCAAATATTCATGCTATCCCAAGTCTACTATAGGACTCAGCAAATACTCAATACCCTTCTTCTTAGACTCTTCAAGCATAACATATGAATGCTTGACATCATCTTTTTCCTCTTTCTGTTCTTGGTCATCATAATATGCCAAGTCTTCCTTGCTTTCATCTTTCACAGTATGTTGAAAAGCATCACCTTCTTCTCTCTATGTAAGTGTATTTGCATGAGACTCAGTTGCCTCATCTTCTTCCAAAACAAAACTCAAATTATGTCCTCTTCCTTCATCCTTTATGACAACATTAGAAAATTGTCTTTCCTCAGTCTTTGTACCTACAAACACACACAACATATCAGATTCAAAACATTGAGACCCATTTTCCTCTCTTGAAGCCTCAGTCTTCAAGAATTCTTTTAAACACTCTCTGGCCTTAAGTATCTCTTCTTCATATTTATCATTCATCGGTTTCTCTCTCCTCCTCTGTAGCTTATGCCACTTCATCTTTCTTTTCACAAGAAAACCACATCTAAAGTCTTCTTCCTCCTTTTGTAACAGCTCCACCAGTAGTTCCAGATGGATTTATATCTCATCCTTCTTTCTCTCATACTCTTCATCACTCAACTTTCTCCATATGCCATTTTCCTTGGAATTTTCTTTCCTCTCTTTGTGGCTGCCTCCTGAACCTATGCTATGACTCTCAATAGTCATCTTCTTGAGCTTCTTTCACTCTCTATGAGTTGCACTAGCATCTGCAGTAACCATTATCCCTGCTACATCTCACCTCACCAAATCTCCTCCGTGCTTAGTCTTTTGGCAAGTACTGGTCCTCTTTCTATAACTCTTCTAAGAAAATATCTATGCTCCTTCTAGGCTTTCTCTCACAACTCATCTGCATGAGAACATATTTGTGCTCTTGTACTTCAATCTTCATGTGAAATACTAGGTTCTAGCCACACTTTGGTTTTCTCTTAGAAATATTCACTAGTTTCTTTCATCACTACCCTCAATGACTGTAATCTTCTTTGTTGAGATGCTTCACTTCTGATGCTACCCCTTTGCATGCATACACTCCTCCCAAAGTAGATATCTATGCCTATATCTTACTGTTCAGGATCCAAGCCTCTTCTTATTTGGCATGCAAAAATATTCCACTCACAAGTTCTCCTGCAGACTTCTCGGTTGTCTTCTATCTTCATAGAATATTGTCTTGTACCCCGTGTTCTTTCTTTTTTTCTCAGAGTAAACTTACCGTCTTCCTTCATGCATCATTGCACTTCTCCTCATTACCTTCATAACTTTTGCGTTCCTCGTTGGTCGACCTATGTCACAACCTCTTACTCTATCTATGCGTATAGCCATCCTCTTGCACTAAGCCTCTGCAATACCAATTATATTTCACACTCTTACAACTTACCTCACCAAGCCCCTTCTCTATACTTGGTCTTTTGGTAACGTTGGTTCTCTATCTAGAACCTCCTGAGCATTCTTCTTTTCTCTTTCAGGATTCTATTGCTATGCTTATCCCTCACACGTGCATATCCTTCACATGAGCTTCTGCATCACTTACTCACTCCCCTAGACGATTCTGCCCACAATCACAAGTGTGGAATCGCCCAACAACTTTTACCCAGTCATACCTGGAAGTTATTTTTATTTCCCAACACGCAAGAAATATTTTCTCGCTTTGATACCAAAAATGGTGCAGGTGGGGATAGACCTCTGCCATCCCAACCAATACTTCTAGGCTCTAGGGGCTCCTACACTTAGCATGATTACCAAATTTATCCTAATGGCCAAATTATGCTCCAAAAATTGCCTCCCAACAATTTTTCCTTCACAACCACCTTTCCACAATAGATTTTCTGCAGTCGGGTTGCAGGATGCGGGATCTCAAACACCCAATGTTGCGCTCTACAATGGACTTCCCGAAAACAGGTTGTGGGATGCAGGATGCCAACTTTCCAAAGTTTCTCTCCAAAAATACCTCTCAGATATCTGCGAATCTGTTAACTTCCTCACAACTTTTGTTGCGGGATTCTCCTGGACAGTTAGATCTTTATCTGGGGACTCAGTCTCAACCATTCATTCTCTGCGAAACTTGTTGATGGTAGAAAATCTGTGGGTTTTGCAAATCAATCATGAAATTGATCAATACAGCTTACAATCATCCCAATTCTTTAGCCTATCACTCTTATGCATGCATTCACACTCTACTTCAACTATTTAAGCAAGAAATTGATGCATGAAATCAACACTTCACTGGAATAAACAAATGTTCAGCAAAACGCCGAAGTTGGCTCTGCAAAGATACACAATTCAACACAACACATGCACAAAGGCTAACAACCCTATAAACACACCATTTATCCTTCTATTAAGCAATAAAAGAAAAATGCACATAGCTTGGATCTCTCTTCTTCCGATTCTTCAAAATTTTTTCAAGTAGGAACCAGACGCAAGTCTGTCCTCTTCTCTACAACTTAGAATTCTAAATGTTGAAGAGCAAAACCCCTGCTACTTATCTACTCTTCCTATTTAACCTAAACTATTAACTCCTACCCTGAGTGGTCCTGCAACCAAAACAAACCACTACTTCGCATGATGAAACGTCCCTATCTTAACAAAACCAATTGCGGCTTGATCTCCACGCAAGGAGTCATGATCCGAAATGATTCTCACACCACTAATAGGGTATGACTCATCAAAATGACTCATCCTCTACTGACACCTATCAGATATTTTATCCTATCTAGACTTGCTAGGAAGTAAAATACTTTACATGGAATTTTACAATGGTTTTACAAGGAACCCCTCCTTGGGATAATGTGTAGACCTTAGGGTCTGATAAAAAATTTAGTAGTTGGCCTTGAGAGCTAATGATCTTGCATCAAAAGGAAGCATCGAATAAGGATAATTCCATTCCATATAATGGAAGCATAGAACAAGGATAATTCAAAGGATCTAAACCATTGAATAATAGTTTTACTTCTAAGATATTATCTTGAAGAACATGTTGGACACAACAATTACACTGAGAAGGGAGTGGAGGTGGGGGGGGTGAATCACTGTGATGGAAATTAAAACCCTTTTCAACTTCTATCAATTTAACAGAGTTCATCAATGCATTGTACTACTAAGTACATTATCATTTCATACTAACCAACAATGAATCGTAAGCATATCATCAACTAGATCAGTGAATCATAACAAATAACACAACATTTGTTTGGTAAACTTGTTTTATGTATTGTACATGAAAGACTTCAATATTCGCGATTACATCAACACCAACTAATAAGAAGAGAAACAACTCCTAATCCAAGACCCACCTTGTTTTTCTTAGCTCCAACTAAGAAAGGGTTAAGGAACACAATCCTCAGGTGTGCAAGACTCTCCTTTCAATCAATAAATACTTTTGGTGTTCAATCAATAACTGTTTATCATCATCTAGCACAAAATTCTGCAAGTCATCATAGGTCATCAAAGGTACTTATGTTAGTCATCAAGTGGTCCTATGTGCATGTCATCTGAACTCTTCCATCATGCCAAGGATTTGCTCATCATAATCCTGATCATCAAGGGAGTATGCTATCTTGTCAAAATATCTATCATTAGTATCATATTTCTAATGATAGGTTGGATATTCTCATGCCAATTTCTTCCATTACACAGGACTTTAAGTTCATTCCAAATAAATTAAGGTATGCTTACATCTATCACTTGGTTTCTTTAGTCAAACTCAATTGTCCAAATCACTGTTCAAACATCATCTCATCGTATGTCATCATACTACTTTGTTCTGTATAATCATCATATCACTGTGTACTGATCATATATCTAGACATATCACTATACAATCATCATGTTACTATGCAATTAGCATATCATTGATCATTTACATGTTACAATTGGTTATCTATATCCTTACTAAAGTGTACTTTTGGTTTAGCATACTGTCAATGTGTAAACATCATATCATTGTGTAATCATGATGAGCTGTGTATAGGCATCATCAACCATCACTAGCACATCATATCGCTATGTAGGAATAATCAAACTAGCACATCATATCACTCTGTAGGTCACCAAGGATTGTCATACATATTGTGGATTATCATACATACTATGTATGTATAAAACATAGTGGAAACATCTCATGCATATATCACTAGGTATGCTTATATATTCACATAACTATATTAACATGCACTACTGTCACTGTACATTATCTCTGATTTTTTTGGTGGTTACAAGCTTAGTACAGTCCAAAGTTGGAGGAGTTTCTAATGCAAGTGGTAGTTATTTATCTCTGTTCAAATTCTATTACAGTCCCAAGTTTTATGAGAGCATAGTGAAGCTTGCTGCCACAAGTTCGAGCTGATGAGAGGAAGGTTCAAGATGAAAGTCTTGGAGATCTAGCAGCCTATCCCGGTATCTTGTAAATGTCACAACTGTAGCAGTAATCAACTTCAGTCACACTTGTGAAGGCTCATTTTAGCAGAGGTTAAAATTCCATCCAATTGATTGTCATCATATTCTAATGATGGTATGTATATAATATATATAGCTTGGTAAAGTCTTAACATGACAAAACAAACTGATAGCGCCCCCTTCTTAGTGTGACCATTGTGTTCAATAGAACATTTCTCCATAAACCACAATCAAATAGTCCCCTCCACATACTTTTCATACAAGAATCCAAAATGAACCAATAACGATTCTTGATATCCCAACCTCCCAAGTTTTTTAGGAGAGATAGTCTCTACTAGCATACCAAATTATATTTGTACTCATTCAAAGAACTAGCCCATAGAAACTGAAAGATTTTTTTCCTTAAGATATTCAGGATCGATTAATAAATTTTGAATAAAGAGAACCAGTAATATGGAATGTTGGTTAGAACATATATAATCAATGTAAGCATGCCTCCCATAGAAAGATATCTATAATCCTAATTGTTGATCCTCTTCTCAAATTTTTTAACCAAGCAACACCAATCCTCAGATTTATAATTGGTAAGCTTCAACTTGTATCCATGATATTTGAATCCTAAATTCATTGCTTCCAACTTTAAAGGGAACAAAATGCCATTCTGATCAAGTATATTCTTAGTGACATTGTGATGATAAAGAGAACACTTTTCCAAGATAAGCTCCATACCTGTAGTTGCACAAAATAAAGAAATAATCTCATAGAAAGTATTCCATTCCTCCAATTAACCATTTCAAACAAAACCACATCATCAACAAACAACAAATGAGTGATATGAAGATTCGTAGAAGCGATTTTGATACCAAATAAATATCCCTTTATTCTGGCATGACCAATCATCATAGTAAGACCTTGAATAACCAATAGGAAGGGTAAGGGAGAGAATAGACAACCCTGCATGAGGCCTTTAGAACTAGTAGGACACCGTACACACACACACACACACACACATAGAGAGAGAGAGAGAATCTTTTTTGCACCAAGAGCAGTGAGGTGGTATAAATCCTAGTATGGTGGATATTTGTCATGTAACGTAATATAATGTTATGTAATGACACCAATATTAATAAAAATTAAAAAAATCATGTCATCTCATCAAATAAAAAATTAAAACTAAAAAAAAAAAAAAAATTTATAAAAATCCATGCCGGCCCATAAAAAAACAACATAGATCCATCTTAAACCCAAATCTATCAAGTATGAAGAAAGATCAAATTTCTTGAGGTGTAAATTTTTGTTTGGACATGCACAAGATTTAATAAAAAAAATTACACTTCAAGAAATTGGATCCCTCTCTTTAATAAAACAAGATTAAAAATGGATTTGTATTAGTAGAAAATAAATAAAATGATGTTTCACTTTCATATTTCATATTTCATATATATATATATAAAGAAATACAAACATTTTTATTAAAAAAATATTAAACTTTAATTATATAATATATATTCTTTTAAAAAAATTAAATGATTTTCTATAAATTATTATAGAAATGATGATGAGATTCGTATGTATATGTGTGTTAGAATCTAATTTTGATGTCACCATCGGAACTTCCTTATATTATAATGACAATTTGTCGGGAACGCCATTTACCAATGAAACACGCGGGTCCTGGGTTTTTTTCCTTGAAGTAAGGTGTGGGATATTTCAAAAAGTGTAAAAAAATGTATTAATGGAATACTCATGAGTGGCGTTTATGAAATCCATACACCTATACACTTCTAAATCCTATACGAACTATCTAAAAAACTCCTAAGTGTATTTGGTAAAAACGCTATTGGAAAATGTGGGGCCACATGCTATTAAAGCATCACTTCTAAATCTTATACGAACTATCTAAAAAACTCCTAAGTGTATTTGGTAAAAGCGCTATTGGAAAATGGGGGGCCACATGCCATTAAAGCATCCTTGTGATGGAGAACTGATAATCAATTGTAAGCCTAGGATTTTGTTGTCCGTACCTTCCTCACAAACCTGAGCTCTATCTTCTTGGATCATAGTTTTGACCATAATCCCATTTAAATGTTACATTGCCTTTATAATTGAGAAATTGAAGTGGAGAAGTGTCCTAATGGAGGGACCTAGATTCCACTCAAGAAGGTTCCAACGGAAAAGATCATCTATGGATTCATGAATTGTATATTTGGACAAATTATTTACTTGATAATAATTTAATTTCAATTAGTTACATATAATCTTATATTAATTATGATAGATATTTGATGTTATGAAAGGTTTGAGGTAGGTTCTTTGTCGATTTTCTATAGATTTTTGGTACATTGAACACGTGAAGGACACCTTTTCATTGGATTACAATTTATAAAAAAGATGCCAACCAAATGGCTTAATGTATTCCTCTATATTATATCTTTGTCATTGTTATCCCTAAAGTCTGCACCTTGATAGCTAACGGGAAAGGATGGGTAACCTCCGTTATAAAAACAGTTTAAACTTTGATAAATGGACCAAGTAAGGTGTTAGGTGTTCAACTAGGTGACATAGGTTCAAAAAAAAAGATCAAATGTCAATTTATAAGCAATTAACAAGCAATCATTATCATTATTTCAAAGGCATGTTTCTTGCATGTTAAACATGGTCATATAGAAGAAAGATTAAAGTAGAGTTGCAAATACATAAACTAATAAGTGTTTGGTCTTAGATATTCACAAAACATATTCCAATTCTTAGCAGTGTCAAGACGGGAATATGATAAGAAATATAGAGTACCAGTTTTAGGAAATACACATTAAATCAACATTGTTATTAGATCTTAAATTAGTATAAAAGTAATGCACTGTGTAACAAATAAAAATTAAATAATTGTCACTAATAAATAATAATGAAATAAATATTAATTAGTCAGGTTAACTAAGGGACATATCTCTTCGTGAATAATCACTATGTAAGGCCTATATAAATGGGCTACTTTATCATTGTAAAATCATCATTCATATTCATATTTACTCGTATATAATTATCTATCATGGAACTATTTTCTATTGGACTATTCAATTGAGATAGTTAATATCTAGATACATACATTACATTGGTATCAGAGCGATCCGACCCTTGGCCATTATTTACACTTTATGTAATTTGGTTTTTAACCATTATCCCAGGTTTCCATGAAATTCTGATTTTTGACAAAGAAGGAAAAAGAGAAAAGGTGAGACAAATAAAAAACAAAAAAAGGAAAAAAGAAACACAAGGTTTATAAAAACCATACATGGTTTTATAAACAAGCAATAGAATAAAAATGGTAAAAGAAGGAAACAAAGATGAAAAGGGAGGAAAAAAACACATTTTCTTTTGAAACCACAATGGATTTTAGTAAAAAACCATCAAACGGGTTTTATGATAAAGGAAAAATAAATAAATTATAGAGTTAAAGATTAAAGTGATTTACAAGTATATTTAAGAAAATATATTATAAGGGTGAGTCCCAAGGATTAATATTTATTTTTTATAAAAGATAATCTTGAGATTTGAAGTTGGGTGGGGAGGATAACATTCCTTCTTTCTAACTACTCAATCTACACACAATCTACAAGAAGTCAAAGGAAGAAGTTTTACAAAAAAAAATCGCATAGGGTTCTTGCACCTGCATCCATTATTATCAAAGAAAATATAACTAGACGTCTCAAATTACAGCGATTACATATAAAAAATGCATATGCAATTACAAGAAGTATTGGACAAGTTAGAGGAATATAAAACAACTAATAATGATCTTCAATTCGATGTTATGAAGCAAAAATTGCGTAATCAATTAGAAAAATAGGAGAATCGTAGCTTGAAATATCTAAAATCAATACCTCAAGAAAATGTTATTAGATAAGGATGAGAAAATATATTATCTAAAAAGTCACAATCAGATCCTAAAAATGATAAGTTTTATACGATTAATTGATCATCAAACTATTCCAATGAAAGTAGATATGGGATGGAACACACCCCAGAAAATGCAACACATTAGTTTAGGACTCCAAAAATTATACTGTGTGGATTTTTCGATTATTGCAGTTCGAAGCTCACAACATCATGAAAATTCATTACGAGCAAGAAAGCAAAGTCATACAATGAACTATGCTTCGAGGACAAAGCACATTTAAGGGGAAGGAAATGTAACAAATAAAAATTAAATAATTATGACTAATAAATAATAATGAAATAAACGTTAATTAATTAGGTTAAATAAGGGACATATCTCTTTGTGAATAGTCACTATGTAAGGCCTATATATACATGGTACTTTGTCATTGTAAAATCCTCATTCGTATTCATATTTACTCTTATATAATTATCTAGCATGGAACTATTTTCTATTGGACTATTCTATTGTGATAGTTAATATCTGGATACAGATATTACATTATAATGAACAAAACATATAAAAATAAACATTAATAATCAAATAACTAATACTTAATAAAGATACACCTTGATGAAATTTTATGCCTCTTTACGAAAGGGAACCCAAAATGGGTATTTATACAAGTAGCATTCTCATTGTAATTTCATTATCTTATCAATCATATATTTTATTATATTCATGGATTACTGTAATTTGGATTATTTGTCATGGATATGTTTTTTAAATGATTTTGTCATTTCAATGGTATTAGAGCCCCTTCTTGGGCAACAAGTCTGATCCCAACAATTTTCGATATTTTGCAGACTTTGTATGCTTGGTATTTTGGCCACTCGCATTTTATTTCAGAGTTCTCTCTCATTATTAGGTTATTGACCATAAAAGTTTTCTCTCCTTCCATAAAATGACACTCACTCCATCTCCCTGCAACCCATCTCAGTGCCTGCACACTACCCACACTCTGCCCTGTATGTTCCCTTTCATGTGTGCCCTATGCTCTCACTCCTCCCCATCTTACTACTCTATTCTCGCGTAGCTTCTTCCCTAAACGTTATGACTTCCATGTTCTCCTATTCCACACTACAAACTCTCCAATGTCCATGCAACCGCCCTTCCATCTCCCTAACGAGCACACACGCCCGCTTCCACCTGTTCCCTTCACCTTTTAGCTCTCACATTTCCCACACCACCTTCAAACCCCCTCCCTCTCTCTCATGTATTACCTCTTCATACACCCCTTATTGGGGCCTTTGATGTTACCCATCCATGTACACTCCAACAATCGGTGTTGAATTCCATGACCTCGCATCTACACCATCGCACTTCCCAACACGTTGCTCCTCCAATCATTATTCACTAGCCTCCGCTCCTTTCCCATCAACCTGTCGCTTCCACATTCCGTCCTCCTCATGCCCAATCTCTGTAGTTCACACTAGCCCTCATTCTAAAAAGTTCATCACTCATTCCACCTCCCATGTGTTTCATCCTCCCTGCAATGTCACATTGCGGTCATAACACGCTCCCCATTCTTCCTCTTCTTTTTCATTATTCACAACCGGTTTCTGTTTCCGCTAGTCTATCCTTCTAGTTCATTCCACCCTCTTGTATTCCTCTATCCTCCACCTACCACTAAGGGATTAAAAATTTAAAGTACACCAAATTCAAGAATAATAATAATAAGAATATTCATTATACTAATAAATATTATTATTATCATATTATCCTTTTTAACTCTAAAATTTTTCTATTTCCAAAAATATTATTATAATTATATTATAATAATTCAAAAATCCCAATTCCATTCCCACTTTTATATTCCCTTTATCACCTAATAAGAAAATAAATTATTGAAGAAAAGAGAAAAATATAACTTAAGGCATCTTAGAAGGAAGATTAGCGAAAATTGCAATGACAAAAGAAATGGAGACTAAGGTAGAAAAACACGGAAGATTTCCAAGCACCTTAAAAACTTATGCTTCACTGTTATTCCAATTAAAGGGAAATGCATTACTATTTCTATTTCTACTGTCGAACACAATAATTGTATTAGTGTTGAAATTTCTAATGAGATTATGATTCAAGAGTCAAATATATGTGAAAGGTTAACATTTGGAATACGAAAGAATATGAAATAAGCAATTTACAGTTGAACATTGGAGATTATACTTGTGTCTCATAGTTCTTCGTTAAATTCTTATGGAGCAGTGATGATGACCTAATTTTGGGATTACCATGGATAGAAACAATGGGGACTTTTATCTTAAATGCTGAAAATAAGTTTCTGATATTTCCCTACAAAAAGAAGAAAATCACATAAGAGGACATTAACATGAAATCATAATAAGAAGTCATGTCATCTAAAGAATTCATATTGTTAGATTTAAAACATTAAGCTAGCATTTCATTTGGATCTTTAACTGAGAGAACAACAACCACATCAATCAAACACAAGAGAAAACGAACATAGTGTTTTTCCTCGGGGAAACCATAACTGGAGAAAACCCCACAAATTCCTTAGAGATAGAATCAGTGCCAAAGTGAAACCCAAAAATAGTAAGATGATCTCTGGACAACAGTAACCTCTTTCTTCATTGCCCCAATGTCTTTCTCTTCCTCAGCTATGCGCTACAACTGAGTGTGAGTGAGTGTGTGTTAAATAGAGAGGCTAGCTCTCTATTTATACTAATTCCCGACTTAACTAAACCCAACTAGGGCCAACTTCACTAGGTGAGTCTAATAACCCTAGTGCCCCGAAACTGCGGGGACTTTAACCCTTAGACAATAGGAGAGTTAACCACCTTAACTTGACATGACTTGTTTACATTATAGAAACTTCTCGATAGGAACATCGTGGTATGACATGACTCAAGTACATTGCAAATACATCCCAGAATAAACATCGGGTTACAATACATAAGAAATACAAGTGAATACATTCTGAAGTTACAATTAATCAACACTCCCTCTTAACTTGGAAGGTATTCTTTTGACACAATTTAACAACACAAGTCTTCTTCTCTGTATCATTTAAATCATCATCGAGTCTTTGTCATCTTCACCTTCAAGTCATCTCTATATTCAAGTCATCTTCATCTTCAAGTCATCTTCATCTGGATCTGGATCATCCCTCGATCTGGATCATCTCTAGAGCATCATCTCTAGATCTGGATCATCCCTCGATCTGGATCATCTTTGCTGGATCATCAACACTAAATATTCATAGGTGCTATCTCATGATTCTTCTCATCACAGGAAGTTCTACAGAGCCAACCCTTTTTCATGCTATTTGTAGGCCTACCCTCCATGTAGGTGTTTTCCAGCACTTGACCCTAAGTCAGAATGGCCCACCCAACACTTATATTTGATCATGTAGGAACCAATCCTAAAATCATATCAGAAAGGCAATGCCCAACACTCACATCAGACCATGTGGGAACACCTCCCACAACCTTGTCAGAAAGGCTCAGCACTCACATCCATTCAACCAATGATTGGTAAGGCCCAACAACACTTACACTTGGCCATGCGAGGAACCAATCCTCCATGCCAAAAGGCTCTACACTTACATCTAACAACCAATGTCAGAAAGGTTCAGCACTTATATTCGACCATGCAAGGAACCAATCCTTCATGCCGAAAGGGTGCTGCACTTACATCCGTTCAACCAATGATCGAAAAGACATGCATTCACATCTGATCATGTAGGAACCAATCCTATAGTCTCATCAGAATGGCCCCCAGTCCCAGACTGAGCTACCTTCTAACTAACCAAGCGCCTCCATTCCCAGAATGGCATTCAGCGCTTACTTCTGATCATGTAGGAACCAATCCTACAGCCACATCAAAATGGCTCAGCACTCACATCTGACATGGAAGGAACCAATCCTCTCACCATGTTAGAATGGCTCAGCCCTTACATCTGACCATGGAAGGAACCAATCCTCTCACCATGTCAGATTGGCTATGGGTCTCATCATTTTCCCTTGGAGGAAACCTCGATCTGGAGAACACCAAGCTTCTCCATGAAGTACTCGAACTTCACCCTAGCCAATGGATTCTTCAGCATATCAGCTATCTGTTCCTCCGTCGCAACATACTGGAGCTTCACTGCTCTCCTCTACACTATATCCCTGCTATAGGGATACTTGATCTCGATATGCTTCAACTTGTCATGGAACACTGGATTCTATGACAACTTCACAAAACTTTAGTTGTCATAATGTATACAAGTAGCATCCATATGGAGATCAAATAAATCATACAGTAGCTTCCACAACCATACTACCTCACAACTAGCTGAACAAGCTGCGACATACTCTGCTTCATTTGTACTCAATGCCACATAGGATTGCTTCCTGCTAAACCAAGAGATCACACTTGATCCCATAGTAAAGAAACAACCTGAAGTGCTCTTCCTATCGATGGCACTGCCTGCCCAATCTGAATCAACATAACCCTGTAGGTTAATATTTTGATTCGCCTCATACTTGAGCCCGTAATCAATTGTACCCCTCAGGTACCTCAGAATGCGCTTTGCAGCAATCAAGTGAACATGTATCGGATTTGTCAGGAACTGGCTCAAGGTGTTCATAGCAAAGCAAATGTCTAGTCTCGTTTTTGTCAGGTACATTAAGGACCCAATCATCTAACGATACATCATAGCATCAATCGCTTCTAATGAAGCATCACTCAATAGCTTTAGGTTTGATGCCATAGGTGTGGTCATGGCCTTGCAGTCCATCATGCCAAACCTCTTCAGGATCTCTACTACATACTTCCCTTATCTAAGGGAGATTCCATTTGCATTCTGCCACACTTCCATACTTAGAAAATAATGCATCATACCCAAGTCCTTCATTTCAAACTCGGTAGCAAGCTTTCTCTTCGTATCAGCAATCAACCCAACCATACCTGTTACAAACAGATCATCTACATACAGTAGGAGCATGACTAGGTTGCCATCTCCAACCTTGTAGTAAAGGTTGGAATCTGCTTTACTCTTGGTAAAGCCTAAACTGGATAGAAAGCTGTCAATTTTGTCGTACCATGTCCCGGGTTACTGTTTCAAACTGTACAACGATTTCTTCAATCTGCACACATGAGATTCCCTATCATGTGTCTCAAAACTAAGTGGATTTTCTACATACACTTCCTCTTCCACTACACCATTCAAGAAAGCAGTCTTGACATCCATTTGGTGTATCTTCCATTTCATTACTATAGCCAAAGCAAGTACCGATCTGATGGAAGTGTATCTGCCTACAGGTGCAAAGGTTTCTTCATAATCTATTCCTTCTTTCTATGAGAAGCCACGAGCCACAAATCTTGCCTTATATTTCTATATGCTACCATCTACAACATGCTTGATCTTGTAGATCCATTTGGAGGTTACAACCGAATTTCCTTGTGGTCTTGGGACAACATCCCAAACATCATTTTTCATGATCGATTGATACTCTTCGATCATAGCATCCTTCCATTCTTTCCGTTCTGCCGCTTCTTCATAGTTGGAAGGTTCTTTATTGATAACATCACATAGTAAGGATACATATCCGGAGCAGGATCTAGTTCTCTTTCTTTCTCTGTGATTCTCTTCTGGAGCCCCATATCTTTTCGCACCTTGGATAATTTCTCATACTCAAGCAGGTTTCCTCTTATGAGGATTCTTATCCTAAGGTGGATCTATAGGTCTTTGTGGTTCTTCAAATTCTCGATCTTCTTCTTGAGTTTCTTCATTCATGGTTGTATCATGAATTCTGGGTGCTTCTGCTTCTTCAGTCTCTTCTATAGGTCTCTGTCTGGATTTGTTGTAAGCTATGTCTTCATCAAATGTTATATCCCTGCTAATGTCGATCTTCTTGTATCCTGGGAAGTATATTCTGTAAGCCTTCGAGCTTTCAGAGTATCCCACAAATATATCCTTCTTTCCTGAAGGATCTAGTTTTGTTCTCTTTTCTTTTGGAATGTGTATGTACATTGGACAACCGAATATTCTGAGATGGCTGACTTTTGGTTTCTTGCCAGAGAGGACTTCTTCAGGAGTCTTGTTCTCAAGTACTCTATGTGGAGTACGGTTCTATACATACACCGTTGTTCTCACAGCTTTTTCCCATAGATGCATAGGAAGATCCTAATCATGAAGCATTGCTCTTGTAGCTTCCATGATAGCTATATTCTTCCTTTCTGCAACCTCATTCTATTGTGGATTGTAAGGAGCGGACAACTCCCTCTTAATCCCTAATTCTTTGCATAAGTCTTTGAATTCATTTGATGTGAATTCTTCGCCATTATCAGATTGACTAACTTTGTGATGACAAAAGAAATGGAGATTAAGGTCGAAAAACATGAAAGATTTCCAAGCACCTTAAAAACTTATGCTTCACTGTTATTCCAATTAAAGGGAAATGCATTACTATTTCTATTTCTACCGTCGAACACAATAATTGTATTAGTGTTGAAATTTCTAATGAGATTATGATTCCAGAGTCAAATATATGTGAAAGGTTAAACATTTGGAATACGAAAGAATATGAAATAAGCAATTTACAGTTGAACATTGGAGATTATACTTGTGTCTCATAGTTCTTCGTTAAATTCTTATGGAGCAGTGACGATGACCTAATTTTGGGATTACCATGGATAGAAACAATGGGGACTTTTATCTTAAATGCTGAAAATAAGTTTCTGATATTTCCCTACAAAAAGAAGAAAATCACATAAGAGGACATTAGCATGAAATCATAATAAGAAGTCACATCATCTAAAGAATTCAGATTGTTAGATTTTAAACATTAAGCTAGCATTTCATTAGGATCTTTAAGTGAGAGAACAAAAAGCACATCAATCAAACACAAGAGAAAATGAACATAGTGTTTTTCCTCAGGGAAACCATAAATGGAGAAAACCCGAAAACTTCCTTAGAGATAGAATCAGTGCCAAAGTGAAACCCAAAAATAGTAAGATGATCTCCCGACAGCAGTAACCTCTTTCTTCCTTGCCCAAGTGTCTTTCTCTTCCTCAGCTATGCGCTACAACTGAGTGTGAGTGAGTGTGTGTTAAATAGAGAGGCTAGCTCTCTATTTATACTAATTCCCGACTTAACTAAACCCAACTAGGGCCAACTTGACTAGGTGAGTCTAATAAACCTAGTGCCCTGGAACTGTGGGGACTTTAACCCTTAGACAATAGGAGAGTTAACCACCTTAACTTGACATGACTTGTTTACATTATAGAAACTTCTTGATAGGAACATCATGGTATGACATGACTCAAGTACATTGCAAATACATCCCAGAATAAACATCGGGTTACAATACATAAGAAATACAAGTGAATACATTCTGAAGTTATAATTAATCAACACTCCCTCTTAACTTGGAAGGTATTCTTTTGACACAATTTAACAACACAAGTCTTCTTCTATGTATCATCTCGATCATCATCGAGTCTTCATGATCTTCACCTTCAAGTCATCTCTATCTTCAAGTCATATTCATCTTCAAGTCATCTTCATCTGGATTTGGATCATCCCTTGATCTGGATCATCTCTACTGGATCATCAACACTGAATATTCATAGGTGCTGTCTCATGATTCTTCTCATCACAGGAAGTTCTATAGAGCCAACCCTTTTTCATGTTGTTTGTAGGCCTACCCTCCATGTAGGTGTTTTCCAGCACTTGACCCTAAGTCAGAATGGCCCACCCAACACTTATATTTGATCATGTAGGAACCAATCCTAAAATCATATCAGAAATGCAATTCGCAGCACTCACATCAGACCATGTGGGAACACCTCCCACAACCCTGTCAGAAAGGCCCAACACTCACATTTGTTCAACCAATGATTGGAAAGGCCCAGCACTTACACTTGGCCATGCGAGGAACCAATCCTCCATGCTAAAAGGCTCTACACTTAAATCTAACAACCAATGTCAGAAAGGCTCAGCACTTATATTCAACCATGCAAGGAACCAATCCTTCATGCCGAAAGGGCTCTGCACTTACATCCGTTCAACCAATGATCGAAAAGGCATGCATTCACATTTGATCATGTAGGAACCAATCCTACAGTCTCATTAGAATGGCCCCCAGTCCCAGACTGAGCTACCTAGTAACTGACCAAGCGCCTCCATTCCCAGAATGGCATTCAGCGCTTACTTCTGATCATGTAGGAACCAATCCTACAGCCACATCAAAATGGCTCAGCACTCACATCTGACATGGAAGGAACCAATCCTCTCACCATGACAGAATGGCTCAGCCCTTACATCTGACCATGGAAGGGACCAATCCTCTCACCATGTCAGATTGGCTATGGGTCTCATCACTTTCCCTTGGAGGAAACCTTGATCTGGAGAACACCAAGCTTCTCCCTGAAGTACTCAAACTTCAGCCTAGCCAATGGCTTCTTCAACACATTAGCTATCTGTTCCTCTGTCGCAACATACTGGAGCTTCACTACTCTCCTCTGCACTATATCCCTACTATAGGGATACTTGATCTCGATATGCTTCGACTTGTCATGGAACACTAGATTCTATGACAAATTCACCAAACTTTGGTTGTCACAATGTATACAAGTAGCATCCATATGGAGATCAAATAAATCATATAGTGGCTTCCACAACCGTACTTCCTCACAACTAGCTGAACGAGCTGCGACATACTCTGCTTCATTTGTACTCAGTGCTACACAGGATTGCTTCCTGCTAAACCAAGAGATCACACTTGATCCCATAGTAAAGAAACAACCTGAAGTGGTCTCCCTATCGATGGCACTGCCTGCCCAATCTGAATCAACATAACCCTATAGTTTAATCTTTTGATTCGCCTCATACTTGAGACCGTAATCAATTGTACCCCTCAGGTACCTTAGAATGTGTTTTCAGCAATCAAGTGAACATGTCTCAGATTTGTCAGGAACTGGCTCAAGGTGTTCACAGCAAAGCAAATGTCTAGTCTTGTTTTTGTCAGGTACATTAAGGACCCAATCATCTGATGATACATCATAGCATCAATCGCTTCTGATGAAGCATCACTCAATAGCTTCAGGTTTGATGCCATAGGTGTGGTCATGGCCTTGCAGTCCATCATCCCAAACCTCTTCAGGATCTCTACTGCATACTTCCCTTATCCGAGGGAGATTCCATCTGCATTCTGCCAGACCTCCATACCTACAAAATAATGCATCATACCCAAGTCCTTCATTTCGAACTCGGTAGCAAGCTTTCTCTTTGTATCAGCAATCAACCCATCCATACCTGTTACAAACATATCATCTACATACAGTAGGAGCATCACTAGGTTGCCATCTTCAACCTTGTAGTAAAGGTTGGAATCTGCTTTACTCTTAGTAAAGCCTAAACTGGATAGAAATCTATCAATTTTGTCGTACCATGTCCTGGATTCCTGTTTCAAAATGTACAGGGATTTCTTCATTCTGCACACATGAGACTCCCTGTCATGTGTCTCAAAACTAAGTGGCTTTTCTACATTCACTTCCTCTTCCACTACACCATTCAAGAAAGCAGTCTTGACATCCATTTGGTGTATCTTCCATTTCATTACTATAGCCAAAGCAAGTACCGATATGATGGAAGTGTATCTGGATATAGGTGCAAAGGTTTCGTCATAATCTATTCCTTCTTTCTATGAGAAGCCATGAGCCACAAATCTTGCCTTATATTTCTATATGCTACCATCTACAGCATGCTTGATCTTGTAGATCCATTTGGAAGTTACAACCGAATTTCCTTGTGGTCTTGGGACAACATCCCAAACATCATTTTTCATGATCGATTGATACTCTTTGATCATAGCATCCTTCCATTCTTTCCGTTCTGCCGCTTCTTCATAGTTGGAAGGTTCCTTATTGATAACATCACATAGTAAGGATACATATCCGGAGCAGGATCTGGTTCTGTTTCTTTCTCTGTGATTCTCTTCTGGAGCCCCATATCTTTTCGCACCTTGGATAATTTCTCGTACCCAAGCATGTTTCCTCTTATAAGGATTCTTCTCCTAAGGTGGATCGATAGGTCTTTGTGGTTCTTCAAATTCTCGATCTTCTTCTTGAGTTTCTTCATTCATGGTTGTATCATGAATTCTGGGTGCTTCTGCTTATTCAGTCTCTTCTATAGGTCTCTGTCTGGATTTGTTGTAAGCTATGTCTTCATCAAATGTTACATCCCTGCTAATGTCGATCTTCTTGTATCCTGGGAAGTATATTCTGTAAGCCTTCGAGCTTTCAGAGTATCCCACAAATATATCCTTCTTTCCTGAAGGATCTAGTTTTGTTCTCTTTTCTTTTGGAATGTGTATGTACATTGGACAGCCGAATATTCTGAGATGGCTGACTTTTGGTTTCTTGTCGGAGAAGACTTCTTCAGGAGTCTTGTTCTCGATTACTCTATGTGGAGTACGGTTCTATACATACACCGCTGTTCTCACAGCTTTTTCCCATAGATGCATAGGAAGATTATAATCATGAAGCATTGCTCTTGTAGCTTCCATGATAGTTCTATTCTTCCTTTATGCAACCTCATTCTATTGTGGATTGTAAGGAGTGGGAAACTCCCTCTTAATCCCTCATTCTTTGCATAAGTATTTGAATTCATTTGATGTGAATTCTTCTCCTTTATCTAATTGAAAGGTCTTGATCTTCTTTTCCGTGTGGTTCTCGATCAAGGCTTTGAATTCCTTGAACTTGCTGAAAAATTCATCTTTGTTATTGATGAAGTGAATCCATGTCTTCCTAGAAAAGTCATCAATGAAAGAAACATAGTATACATACCCGCTTAGTGAACTTGATGACATTGGTCTGCATACATCGGAGTGAATGATTTCCAAGATTCCTTTTGCCTTGCTCTCGCTACTTGGAAATGTCTTCTTTGTATTCTTTCCTTTCGCACATCCTTTGCAAACCCCTTCATGTTTTGCTTGAATTTTTGGAAGACCTTCAACAGCATTGCTTGCAAGTGGCAGTGCTCTGTAATGCACATGTGCAAGCCTTCTATGCCAAAGTTCATTTGTCTCTACTATGTCATGGACCATAGCTTGTTCTGGATGGCCCTTCAACTTGTATAAACCTCCTTCTTGTTCTCCAATCACTATTGCATCATCAATAGTCTTTTCTCTTATCCACATGAGGACTTGGCCATATAGAAATGCAACCCTCATTCCTTTTGCATCCAATGATGATATGGATAGAATATTCTTCTTTAGTCTTGGTACAAACAACACATCTTTCATTTTTATAGACTTTCCGGAGTCTAGCTTGTAGGAGGATTCACCACTACCTTCTATGGGATATTGGTAGTCATCCCCAAGCTTCACCTTATGGGGTGAATTATGTTCGGATAGTTTCTCAAATGATTCCTTGAAACTTGTCATGTGCTTGGAAGCCCCACTATCAATAAGCCAATATTTTCTTCCATGAGTGACAGTTCCCGTGAGAGCGGAGATCAGAACATATTCATCTTCACTTGAAGAGTCTTCAGTTTCTTGTTTTACCCTCTTCCTTGTTGGATCATCATCCTCAGCAGTGTCAGCATGATGTCTTCTTTTAAAGTTCTTCTTCTTCTTGGATCCATTCTTATTCACGGGACAATTTCTAGCAAAGTGTCCTAATTCATCGCATGTATAACATCTGAGTCTGGATGAATCCCATCTTACAGGATTGTTTTTCTGATGAGAATGCTTACCTTAGTGATGATGATTTTCCCTTCTCCCTTTCTTGGAGTGTACTATGAGAGATTGATATTCACTTCCCATCTTTTCTTCTCGAGCTTCTATCCGAGATTCTTCTTGAGAACATTCTTCCCACAGTCTACTGAAATTGACTAACTTCTTCCTAGCACAGATTCCTTGGATGAAAGAATCCCATGACCTAGGGAGGCCATTCAATGTTGTCATCACAATTTCTACATTCTCCACTTATTCATATACTTCTTCCAACTGTTCTTTGATCTAGGAGACCCTTGTGAAGTATGACTGGATAGTCTCCTCATTCTGGATCTTGACATTCTTCAACTGGTTCCTTAGAGTCATCTTCTGATTGATGTTCTTCCCATCAAATAGTTTGGTTAGGGAATCAAACATGGCTTAGGTGTCTTGAGGGAGGACACCTATGGAATGAGGTGATCCTTTATAGAACTTGCAAGGATCCTCTTTTCCATAACCAACTTCTTCTTATGTAAGGCCTTGGCCTCATCTCCCTCTGGAACTAGAACCTCCTCATGGATGTAGGAGTCCAACTCGTTTTCTTCTAGGACCAGGGAGATCCTATACTTCCAGGCTCGGAAATTATCAGCTCCCTCAATATTTTCATCAATATTGATATGATGAGACATCTTAACGGATAACCTAAAATGGAAATAAAAAAGATTTAGATCTTACCAGGTCAAGATGTCAAATCTGGATTTGGACCTGAAATCCCGCAGTGCTGGTTCAAGAGCAGATTAGGGTTTTGCTTTTCCAGAGTTCTGTCCAACCAAATGCTTTGTATTTGATCCCTAACTTTGATTTTGGGGAGGAGATCAATCCAGGCCTGGGCTCACTGAAAAATTCCACTTCTGTGAAAAGCCCTAATTTCCAGCAATAGTGTCGGGTCCAAAACTAAAAAACCTCAGAATTGGATTATGCTTCGACAGAAAGATGCACCCTAGCGAGGAGAGTTATTCCACCCTACGTTTTCTGAAATTATGTGGATAGAGATCCACAAAATAGGAAGCCCTAGTTCTCGCAGCTGCACAATGTCTTCTTCTCAGGTTATCTCTGATACCATGTTATATTTTAAACATTAAGCGAGCATTTATTTAGGATCTTTAAATGAGAGAACAACAAGCACATCAATAAAACACAAGAGACAATGAACATAGTGTTTTTCCTCAGGGAAACCATAAATGGAGAAAACCCCGCAACTTCCTCAGAGATAGAATCGACACCAAAGCAAAACCCAAAAATAGTAACCTCTTTCTTCCTTTCCCCAATGTCTTTCTCTTCCTCAGCTATGCGCTACAACTGAGTGTGAGTGAGTGTGTGTTAAATAGAGAGGCTATCTCTCTCTTTATACTAATTCCCGACTTGACTAAACCCAACTAGGTCCGACTTCACTAGGTGAGTCTAATAACCCTAGTGCCCCGGAACTGTGGGGACTTTAACCCTTAGACAATAGGAGAGTTAACCACCTTGACTTGGCATGACTTGTTTACATTATAGAATCTTCCCGATAGGAACATCGGGGTATGACATGACTCATGTACATTACAAATACATCCCAGAATAAACATCGGGTTACAATACATAAGAAATACAAGTGAATACATTCCGAAGTTACAATTACATCAACACAGAGAAATATCAAAGGTGATGTAGTAGGGGAGTGAGAAAGAAATGAAGATGATCCAAAAGGTTTTTACAAGTTTAATGCATGTAAAGAAGAAGGGATCTCTCATCTAAGACATCATAATCATAAATTAATTCTACAAATCAAGAATGAAAAAGGATAAATTTCAATGCAATCAAAAGTTAGAAGAAGAGATTCAAGATCTTAAAAAAGAATTACTAGGAAAGGATGAAGACATTTCTTCTTTAAAAAATGTTAATTAAGAATTGCTAGAACATATTAAGAAGTTAAGAGAGCATAAAAAGTTGCAAGAAGAAAAATTCCAAAAGATTCAATATGATAATAAGCTATTAGAGAATAAATTAGAGAAAATCCCAAAGGAAGCATCTAGACTCTCAATAATAAAACAAACAATCCTATCGACACCCAAGTTATAAAAATTATTTTGACCAACAACAGGGTCAAAATGTACATAAACAGATGAGTTATGATTTTAGAAAAGAAACAACAAAAAATCAATAAACTAAGCAGAAAAAAGAAGTTATATCCAACAAATAGTTCCAATCAAGATAGATCTCGAATGGACTACATCACACTCGATGCAACACTTTTTCTTGGGAATTTGTAACCCATATCATTGTGTTTCGTCAAGTTTCATACTTACTAACACAAAATATCAAGGGATGACATTACAACCAAGAAATCATACGTAAACCTTGTCTTCAATGAAGCCTTTGAGGACAAATATTCACTCAAGGGGAAGGAAATGTAATGAACAAAATATATAATATATAAACATTAATAATCAAATAACTAATACTTAATGGAGAGACACCTTTATGAAAGGTTATGCCTCTTTACGAAAGGGCACCCAACATGGGTATTTATACAAGTAGCATTCTCATTGTAATATAATTATCTTTTCAATCATATATTTTATTATATTCATGGATTAATGTAATTTGACTTATTTGTGCTACATATTTCTTTAATAAACAATTTTGTCATTTCATAGTGAAATATTTCTTTATCCAACACACAAAACATTAGTAAAATATATGAAAAGCATAGTTCAATAACAACAAAATGATCTCTGAGAATGTATGTAATAATGAGCAAAAGCTTGTCATTATGTAATATTCAGTAACCCTATATAAACTCCAAAATTTGAACCCCCACTATGAATAACATCATTATATTTATAGCCATTTAATATAAATGCTTCAAATGTCAAATCAAATATAGGAGGTTTCTATTCCTATCCATTTTCTAATAGTATCTCCGTCGATAACGATCGGTGTATTGAATCAAAATTTGGTTCTAGACCCTATATTCTAGGGATATTTTGAATAGATAGGTCATAATAATTGAATTCATTATAGAACATACATCAAGTGCTTATATTCATAAAATACAAGTTAAATAATTTCGTAGAATTAAAGTCTTGCAAAGCTTCATAAGGTTTAAAATTAACATAACAAAGAAAAGCTACGCTATAGGTGATGATGTAGCATACTTGTGTATTTGAAAGAATTGTGTTGCAAATATTTTGTAATTTATGTAGTATAATTAGATATTTTATTTTATTTTTTATACCTAATATACTGCTCGAACACTATAGATGATGACCCATTATCTTGTCCCCATTCCGTTGAGACTACTAGTTGACAATGTTTCACCCACCTACTAGTTCCCTAGGTTAGGGAGGAGGCATTAAATATTTCAATAAGGGAGATATGGGACCCAAGAGAATCTTATTTTATCATTTACACATTAAATTGGGTCATACAAATAATAAATATGGAGAAAATAAAGTGGCATTGCTTCATAAGGGCATTTGGAGGTTCATGGAGACCATGGGTGGATAGATTCTTCCTTACACATGTCATGACTTAACCCAAAATTTGATATTATGAGTACTGGAAAATTATTGGAAGTTGAAGAGGTTTCAATTAACATATCATGATCCCATGTATTTAAATGTTTTAAGAGGATTAACTCCCCGTAGAAGAGGAAGAGGCTAGCAAGAAACTAGGTACCACTTGGAGAGAGATTCCTTGCGTTTTGTGACGACAATGATGGAAGATTCTATGACAAGTCAGACCTGATTGAATACCTATGAAAATATTATATGTCAGGGATAAAAATATCCTCCAACTGGGTGTGCTTGGGGCTTGGTGGCAACAATTTGAATTTGGAGGAAGATGAAAGGTTGAGGAGAAGGACAAGTGTCATGGAGGTTACTAAACATCAAGGATGGGTTGGAGGAAGCCTATAGGAGTGAATTTGACCTTGGAGGACCTTATTGTGGTTATAAAAATATTTCATTATGAATGAGAATGGATTTTTATCATTTGATAATTTTCCTTTGGCATTTTGGAAAGCACTAGCTTGTCCATTGTACGGTGAGTGTTCACTTACACTGCTAGTGAGCCAATTTCGAGAGAGTGAGATTTTCATCCAAGTTAGATGTGGGAGAGTCCACCCTGACCTATCATTTGTATATTCATGGATTTTTTCTACTTCATATATGAGGCTTCTACTATTCGTGACCCATATTTCCTCCCATTCTCTCAATCCCCACTTCAATATTTCCCTATTTTTGTATGATGGCGCACTTGTGTGAATGGTGGTTGCGCTCCCTTAAGTCCAGTTGATACCCAAGAATTGGTGAATTATTTATGGCTATGTAATATTTCCATCATCATCTCTTTAATTCTAAATCAGAATAAATACATATGCAAATGTCCACATTTCCAAGCTTTATTGATACTAGTTTCCATGTGTTGATTTCCCATTTCAATGCAGTTGTATATATGATGTATGTTGCGACTTGGATCTGAAATTATATGCTGTTAGTGAGAAATTAAAATTATTTTAATGGTACATATTCATTATTCTCTTTTCTGAACCATTATATACACAAATTGTGAGTCAAATTCGAGCTTTTACATGTCATTTCCCTTAAGCAAATATCATTGAATTTATGCATTCGAATATGAAGCTTCAAAAATCTGTTGCATAAATATTAACCATACCACATGATAATAAATGAAGTATAATAAAATTCCCCATACTTTTTTTGACAATTTTGGAGGCTTACATAGGAGTTGGAGAGCCATTTCTTCCCACACCCTAGGGGGGTTTGCACCATAAATTGCTAGTAATTTTACCATTTTTTCCAATGTTCCCAAATCAAGTGGAAGATTTCTATGACCTGTAATAAATTTATAATATATTGCATTCATCTGTCCTAAGACTCCATATATCAGTCCCTACCAAATTCGATACCCTCTTGTTCCATTCGAATCCCCTAGAGTCAAGACTAGTCAAGGCAATTTCCCCCCAAATTCTTCCTTTGATAGGAATTTTTGAATTGGGTCATTATAGTGGTATCAGAGCATGATATTAGCACATTTTTTATTTCTATATTCATGTTTCCAACATGAGACACTTCTCCTGTATTAACTACAACTTCTTCCTCTTGTTTAAATGCTTCCAACAAGCATTTCAACCATCCATTGATTACTTGATTCTCTTCAAGCAATCCTTTAGTATGCTGACTATATGTGTCAAAAAAAATCTCCTATGTCTCTGTCTTGAAAATATTCAGTAATTTACCTTCAACTCTTTGACCATTTCTATCAGTCAATCCACTCTTCCTCTTTCCTAAGACTGCTTCTTCTTCCACCTGAGACACAGTAGCCTCATCTTCATCCTTATGATCTTCTCTTTCCTTGTCACTGAATGAAATTCTTGGTGACACTATCTCATCCCTATTTTTCAAAATAGAATTATTATCCTCTTTCCTTATGACAATCCCAAAGGTCTTTCCATCACTCTTACCTTGGCTTTCTAAGTAAACCAAAGCTTCTTTGTCACTAAGCCAGTCCTCTTGTGACAATACTTCCTCTCCCTTAATCAGAATAGAACTATGATTTTATACTACTGTGACAGCTCTAGAGGTCTGTCTCATAGTCTTCTCTTGGCCATTCACATAAGCCAACTATCCCCTTTCCTCAACATCAGGTTCTTCCATAAGAGATATGACTATCTCGCATTCCTCAATAGGGTTGATTCCTTCATTAAGTAAGGACTCTGTAGACTCCTTCTACTGCAATAACTAATGTTTTCTTTTGTCATTGCTTGGAAACACTCCCATCTATCCATCTGGACTAACTAGGTCTTCCACACTTTCATCTTTTTCTATGCACTCCTCAAGGTACTTCATCTCTTCATCAAAATTATTAAAACATAGCTTATTTACCTAAGGTTCCCATTCACAATTTGACTCAGATTTATCTAACAGGTTATCCAGCAATAACATCTCCTTGTCAGCTTCTCCAAGCACAATATCTTTATGCTTGACATCTTCCTCATCTTTATGCCTTTCCTGGAAACCTTCCATTTTCGTCAGTTCTAGGACTGATCCCTATTTAGTCTGAGACATAACTGTCTGAATTTCATATTCACTACTATCTCTTGCTCTATCACAATCCCAAGCTCTCTGTGACACTACTTCTTCATCTTCTATCAGAATAAAATTCTGATCTTTCATCACTGTCACAATTCTAGATTTTTGTCAAACCATCTTCTCTTGACCATGCAGATAGTTCAACTCCTCTTTATCTTCGTTAATATCTGGTTTCATCATAGGAAGCATAACTACTTCATATTTATTGGTGTTACTTTCATAACTTGACAGGGAATTTTTCAGTTTCCTTCTGCTGTAACACTTCATCTTTGTCTTTTCCCGCAAGAAACTTTTCTTCTTCACTCAAGACAACTCCAAGAAATGGATTGATTTTTGTAAAACCTACAAACACATTCAAATTGTTAGCATTAAAATCACAATACTCCATGGTCTTATTTGATGAATCAATCACCAAATCTTCATGCTGTCCCAACTTTTATACAGGACTCAACAAATCCTCAATACCCTTCGTCTCAGACTCTTCAAGAATAACATATAAATTTTTGAAATCATCTTTTTCCTCTTTCTGTTCTTGGTTATCATCATATGCCAAGTCTTCCTTGCTTTCAACTTTCATAGTATGCTGAAAAGAATCACCTTATTCTCTCTGTGTAAGTGTATTTGCATGAGACTCAACTGTCTCATCTTCTTCCAAAACAGAACTCAATTTATGTCCTCTTCATTCATCCTTTATGAAAACATTAGCAAATTGTCTTTCCTCAGTCTTTGCACCTACAAACACACACAACGTATGAGATTCAAAACATTGAGACCCCTTGGCCTCTCTTGAAGCCTCAGTCTTCAAGAATTCTCTCAGACGCTCTCTTTCCTTGAGTATCTCTTCTTCATACTGAGCTTTCATTAGTTGATTTCTCCTCCTCTATAGCTTATGCCACTTAATATTTATTTTCAAAAGAAAACCACATTTATGGTATTCTTCCTCCTTCTATAACAACTCCATCAGTACTTCCATATGAATTTATATCTCAGCCTTCTCTCTCTCATACTCTTCATCACTCAATTTCCTCCATATTCCATTTTCCTTGGCATTTTCTTTCCTCTCTTTATGGCTGCCTCTTGAACCTCTGATATGACTCTCAATAGTCATCTTCTTGAGATTATTTCACTCTCTATGAGTTGCACTAGCCTCTGTAGTAACACTTCTCACTACTACATCTCACCTCACCAAACCTCCTCTATGCTTGGTATTTTAGAAAGTGTTTGTGCCAGAAATTGTTTCTAAGGCCAGAGAAACAAGCCAACACACACTCAAGATAAAATTCAATAAAACAGATTAGGTTTAGGGTTTCTGCAATGTTTTAGTGGTTGTAAACTTTTGGAGAAAGACAGGGAATGCATTCATGAGCAAAGTAGTAACTAAATCATAAACAAAATATGATAAAGATGCATAATATATCACACAAGATCCAACAGAAACACTATGCTGAGGTTCATTCATAAAAGACAAGCATCACCAGTAAATACACATAAACCAGTAATGAATATATCAATTAAGAAACTAAACAAGTTCAATAATGAAGCCAACACAGAAAACTGAAGGGGAAAAATGTCATATATCTCATAATTTCATCATCAAATGCATATAAGAGTCTTGGTACTTAACTCCTGAACAAGTCTAAAGACCTCCTGTAGCTCCCAAAAATCAGAACCCTGCTAATGACTTTCTAACCTCTCTAAATAGTGTTTTTTACAAAATCAGTTAGGTGTCAAAAACCCTAACTGTCTTCCATCCACTCGATGAGGTAAAGTAAAAAGTAAAATATTACAAAACATGACTTTTCTAAAAATAGTAATCCCTAACTAATATGTTTCTGAAAAAGATAACAAATAGCTGAAATGAACAAGTGACTCATAGCTCTTTTGCTGCCTCAGCTAGAAGAGCAATGCCATCTACTGCTTGAGCTTTCCTCTTAGCTTTCTTCTTCTCCTGCTCCAGGTTAGTTATCCTTTTGGTGAGCTTCTTATTTTCCTGCTGCAAGTTCTTTACTGTCTCTTCCAACTCTATACAGTGCATGTCAGTAGTTCTTTTTCTCTTGAGAACCTCTTTGGATACTGCTGTCAGCTCCTGGAAATTATTATTGACATCCTATAGTTCTTCTATAAGCCCTCTGTTAACCTTCATCAACCCATCATTGACATCTTGCAAGTATTTCATCTGCTGTTTATACTGCTAAATAATTTTCTGCAAGCTTTCTTTATCTATGTCAACTGACCTTCCTGCCATGCTCTCTTGTTCAAAACTAGGGATCTCAGGTATGTTTGCATCCTTTATTAACAAGTCCGTGAAATCACCAGGAATACTATGGTCTTTCAGAATACCTGCTTCCCTAGGTATAAGCTCATCTTCTTCTTCCCATTCTTGATTTTCAACAGGAGATACTTTAGCTTTTTCTTCCTGCTGTTGCTTCAAAAGTTTATTTTTTATTTCAAGAATTATGGCAGACAATTCAGACTTAGGCTGCCTTAACTCTTTTACAGACTATGACAATCCTTTTACCTTTGCAGGCTGAGAAGAAGAAGGTTTAGCAATTGATTTTCCTTTGTTTTTACTGTCCATTTTACCAATTTTTGTCTCTTCATTTGAGGTAGTATCAATCAAGACAGTCTCTTGTTTGGAATTCAATTTTGGATTAAGTAACCTCTTCATATTCCATCTTAGTTTATTTGTTGTCCTCGTTTTAGGCCTCCAATATGGGGTTACAGTCCTTTTCTTCTTCTTATTAGGTTTGGCTACTTTAATCTCTGAAGTGAAGAATTCTCCACAGGTTTCATGCTTGCCTTCTGCTTTATCAATAGGCTGATATTCTTCCAGTAAATATCCCTCATCATCTAAGAGAATGGTGAGTGGACTTCTCTTTTAGGTTTGAAAATCATCTTCAGGCATAGCCACCTTTTCTATAACAACAGCTCTAGCTTCCTTGGAAACTGCTGCTGGTATCAACTGCTGCCTAGGCTACAATTCTTCTTCTGAAAACAGTGAATATCTACCTGTAGTACCAACTGAAAACACCTTGGGTTTACTGTCAATATCCACATGCTCTGCTGCCTTCTTAACTTCAACATTCTCCTTGTCTTTAAGTTTAGCTTTCTGGCCTAATTTCCTCATCATTACCTTCCCTTTATCTGCTTGCCTCTTAGGCTGCTGATCTTCTTGTTTGACATGAAAACCTGACCAGAAAAGAAAGAAGTCCCAACTTTTACCTTCATGCTGCAATACAGTGCTAATAATCAGCTTAATTAGCCCATGATGAAAGATGGACTGAGAGGAATGGTCCATATGCCCTTTAACCCTGCTAGCCATTTTTTGCAAGCTTTTGAGTAGGAAAAATGGAAGGTTCATCTTGGACTGTCCCACCATATGTTGCAAAAACCTGAAGTGATACTTAAACACATAAGCATACCTGACCTCACAAGTAATATAACTCTGCAAAATTCTAATTGGTTCAATCCATTCCTTTCTGAAATTTTGAATAAGAATGCCTTTATTCCAGTCAGGAGTGACATTTGGTAATAGGTATCTATGAGGATCAAAGGTAAAAGGCAATTTCTTAAATCATAATTCACCTTCATTCTTAACCCCTGTGGCTTATGAAATCAACTCCACTGTCAGTCTGAATTTAAGAGTATCAAAGGTCACCATGTCATTTTTACAGCACTGTACAAACCTACAAGACACTTCAGCATTATACCCATCTATCTTCTTGAAAAATTCCATCCAACCAGCTTGTTGAAATAATTCAACACATCCAGGGAGCTTTTCAATCCACCCTACATCAGTTGGTTCAGCTCTGTTAATTTTACCACTCTTACCCATTTTTTGCAAAGGATGGAAACTGTACGATTTTAGGGTTCAGCAGGTGACTTCGTAGCTGCCCTTTTTTATGCAAATCTTCTTAGATTTTACTGACAACTTTTCTTAATCCTCTCTAACTGTTCTTTTTGTTTTCCTAATAAAGATTAGGTTTATCATAAGCATAAGAGACTTAGGTCATTTGAAATATTCCAAACTCTTCAATGCAACTGGTGACTGTCATGCAATTTAATTGTTCTATTGGCTGTCCATCTCCAACATGTAGAATATACCTGTGTATTAGTACTCATAACCTGCAAGAATCATGTATAAACCATCTCTACACAAAAAGAGTATTACATGAAGAATCACAACTGTCAACCTTTAGACTAAACGCAGCCTGTTTATAGGTTAGATGAGAAGGTATATAAAGGATAAACCATCTGAAACTTAATCCATTGTCAGCTCTCAGAAATCTTAGTGTCAAAATGATAATAAGTTTTCATCAACTCTCAAGCCTTTAACTCCTCGCAGCTTCTTTTGGCTTTCAAAAACAGTAAGCTTCAAAACCTAGAAAAATTAGGTCTTTAGGCTATATAGGTTTTTATACTGTCTCAAATGTCCATTTCCTTCCTCTCGTGTTGCACCAGCAGCAGTATTAAATTTGAATCATCATAACGTACATTGTATTTCAACCATGCCTCTTGTAAACTTCAACAAATGCATATTCCAATATAAAGCTAAATTTCAGTCCTCCACTTAATAGAACATCTCAACATGTCTCAGGCAGCTATTTATTTTGGATGAAACTTCATTTAACAGCACAATTTAACCTTTCCCTTGATCAATTTTGATAAAACGAACCCCACCGAAAAAGCCCCAAATTTTCAGCTATATTGGCTTATCGTGGAATACCTTTTAATTGATCGACTGCAGTGGTTTAAAATCATGACCTGAGTGGTTAAGTTTTTCACCTCGAATGTATAGGTGTCCTTCAGGATGCAATTTGACTGCAGACAGCACAATCATGAAGCCCTAATTTCCCGTGACTCCATAAAACCTCACTCTGTTTCCCAGCGGGCATATCTGATTTTTTAGTGATTATGGTTACTCCACTAAGTCCTTCGTCTTTGAATATGCATGCAAATGACAAATAATCTCACATTAAACATCAAACCATGCTGCTACCTGTCAAAGTGAATTGCCTTTGGGCTTACGATGACCACGATTCCCTCATGACGTAGAACCACCTATTCTTATGATAATTCCTGAATCAACACGTAGTAAACACTTCCCAATACATGATTAGTCACTCATCATTCAAGAAAATGCCAATTTTTTGCTAAAAAATTGGAAGAAATGAGGGTCGCGATATTCTTGTAGCGCCCTTTCCTTAATTTTTGGCTCTAGCGCTACAAGAATAGTTTTAACGCTGTTTTGGTGCTTTTTTACAGCTTTTTGTCATTTTGTATGCAGTTTAAAAGCTGTTTGAACTATGAGCTATACTTAAAATGCTATCTGTGACCACATCATTCAATAATATGACTTTTTAAAACCCTTTAAGACCTAAGGGAGGAAAAAACAAAATAACTCTAAAGGCAAAAAACTTAAAAATTAAAGTAAACACCCAAAAGCTCCTATAGTAATTGAAAAGATAAAGTCAAAGAAATAAGAAAACTTGATCAAAAAGGTAATCGAACATGAAAAGGTAAGAAACAAATTCTTGACATAACAGAAAGTATTGGTCCTCTTTCTAGAACCCTTCTGAGCAAATCTCTATGGTCCTTCTAGGATTTCTCTCACAAGTCATATGCATGAGAACATAACTGTCCTCTTGTACTTCAATCTTCACTTGAAATATTAGGTTCTGGGCACACCTTGGTTTTCTCTCAGAAATATTCACTAGTTTCTTTCATCACTGCCCTTAATGACTGTGATATTCTTTGCTGAGATGCTTCACTTCTGCTGTTACCCCTTTGCATGCATACAATCCTCCCAAAGTAGATATATATGCCTATATCTTAATGTTCAGGCTCCAAGCCTATTTTTCTTTTGCATGCAAAACTCTTCCACTCACAAGTTCTCTTATAGACTTCTTGGTTGTCTTCTATCTCGAAAAAATACTGTCTTGTACCCCGTGTTCTTTCTTTTTTTCTCAAAGTAAACTTACCCTCTTCCTTCACACATCACTGTGCTTATGCTCATTACCTTCATAACTTCCACGTTTTCCACTGGTCGAACTCTGTCATGACCTCTTACTCTATATACATGTGCAACCACCCTCTTGCACTAAGCCTCTGCAATAACAGTTCTCTTTCCAACTCTTACAACTTACCTCACCAATCCCCTTCTCTGTACTTGGTCTTTTGGTAACGTTGGTTCTCTCTCCAGAACCTCTTGAGCACTCTTCTTTTCTCTTTCAGGATTCTATTGTTATGCTTCTCCCTCACATGTGCATATCCTTCACATGATCTTTTGCATCACTTACTCACTCCCCTAGACAATTCTACCCACAATCACAAGTGTGGAATCGCCCAACAACTTCTACCTAGTCATACATGGAAGTTATTTCTATTTCCCAACACGTAGGAAATATTTTCCTGCTCTGATACCAAAAATGGTGCAGGTGGGGATAGACCTCAGCCAACCCAACTATCACTTCTAGGATATAGGGGATCAGACACTTAGCAAGATTACCCAATTTAGCCTAATGACAAAATTCTTCTCCAAAAATTGCCTCCCCGCAATTTTTCCTCTGCAACCCTATTTCTGCAATAGAGTTTCCATAGTCGGGTTGCGGGATATGGGATCTCAAACACCCAACGTTGCACTCCGTAAATTTATTTCTGCAACATCCTTCCCAAAATTGAGTTGTGGGATGTGGGATGCCAACTTCCCAAAATTTCTCCCCAAAACTTCCGTCCCAAAATTCTTCCCCCGCAATTTTCCTAGCCGTTAGATCTTTTTGGCCCTCACTCTGACCGTCGATCTTCTTCTTGATGTGGACCTCTCAGATCTTTGTGGATATGTTAAATTCCTAGCAAATTTTGTTGTAGGATTGTCCTAGACCATCATATCTTTATCCGTGGAATCAATCTCAACCGTTCATTCTGCAAAACTCATTAATGGAAGAAAATATGTGAGTTACACTGATTGATCATGAAATCGATCAATCCATCTTGCAATCATCCCAATTCTTTAGCTTATCACTCTTATGCATGCATTCACACTCTACTTCAACGATTCAAGCAAGAAATTGATGTGTGAAATCAACACTTCATTGAAATACAGAAATGTTCAGGAAAACGCTGAATTCGGCTCTACAAAGATACACAATTCAACACAAAACATGCACAAAGGATAAAAACCCTATAAACACATGGTTTATCCTTCTATTAAGCATTAAAAGGAAAATGCACACAACTTGGATCTCTCTTCTTCCGATTCTTCAAAATATTTACAAGTAGGAACCAGACACAAGTCTATCCTCTTCTTTGCAGACTCAAAATTCTAAATGTTGAGGATCAAAACCCCTTCTAATTCTCTACTTTTGCTATTTAACCTAAACTGGTAACTCCTACCTTGAATGGTGTTGAGGCCTTGAAAATTGTAGGTAAAAATAGTAGGGATTCTCCCTAATAAGAGTTCCCAATTAGCTTGTTATTGTTTGGTATGGGGAATTCATCTAGTTTACGATCTGGCTACCGTAGGTCAAGTAACGGTTAAAATTCTTTACTGGTTTTGTCCTGGTCCACCATTTAGGTGTATTTTTCAGTTTTATATGTATGTATGATATGAAATTTCCTAGATAAATGCAGACAATAGAGATAACGAGGAGTGTCACAATGTGATGCGCAGGTTCTTACCTCTCTTCTTACCTCTCTCACTTCTAAATCATAAACAAAGAAAACTAATTAAGACTCACTAACCTATCCCTAGGGAGCAATACTGTAATTAATGTTGAGTAATGTATTGTATATCATGCATTAAGAACACTACAGATAGATGTTAATATTTTTGAATACATGAATATCAATAGATAGATAAACAAAAAGATAGCTCATTGTTAATTAAAACATTCATTACTCAAATATGTTTGTGGAAATTTCACAAAAATAAATAGGAGAGTATTCATAACATGAAAGAGTTCATAAGTTAGAACGATCTCACAGTTCATGAAAACAAGCTGAAACATAAATAGTTCACATCCAACCAGTCCTTGTCAAGCATTTGAAACCCCACAGTGCTTTCTCCAGCCCCAAAAATATAACTCTTTATTATAAGATGAAATAGTTCTTCTTACAATAATATTGCACAAAGATAGTCTGAAAAAAGGTCTTTTTATACATAAAGTTTTCCTATATTTATACAAAAAAGAAAAAAATCTTGGGCTACCCTCGTTGCCTTTTGGGCTTCCCCAACCTTTCCTCTACAAAATTTTGTCTTCTAGCTTGTGAACAAAAAGATAAATACAAAATATTACATTATTTATCAAAATGCTAGACATTCCAACTAAGAGGGCCCAGTTTGCTTGTTCATAAACTTCTTCCATACATTTGTATATGCTGCTATGTTCTCAAAACCAGAAGGTTTGAGAAATCTGATAATAATTTCATGCTGAGCAGCCTAGGATTTTACACCTGCTACACTAGCAGGAATCAAGCGCAGCTGTTCTTCTAGCAAGTGGATACTTACGGCTACATGTGCTATTTCAGTTTTGAGTACCTTTTCATCTAATTCCTTGACTTGTTGAATGGCCTATTCATCTTCATTGCATCTTTCTTGTAATTGTTTCAAAAACATTTCATGCTCTGAAAGCACTTCTAGTCTCTTTGCAGCAAAGGTCTAACACTGAATTTAAGTTAGGAGCACTCTCCTACAGAATTCAGCACAGGCATTCTTTGTTTTCTTCACTATCTTTTTTAGTTCTTCTGCTGCTTTGCTAGCAAAATTGATCAGCTCGTATTCCAGCTTCAACATCTCCAGATCTTTGACAGATATATCTATGAGAGATTCCTTGTTCGTTTCTACCCTTGTCATCCTTCCCTGCAGAGTTTATAAGATATCTTGTGTTCTATCCAAAAAAAAGAAGTTGTATTTACAATTTCCTCTAATCTGATGTCTATCTGTTGAACTTCAAATATTTCTTCCACCATCTACAGTTGCATTTGATGAATCTTTTTTCGGAGCATAAGAACACGCTTCTTTAAAGGTCGAATATCATTTTTCTGTTCCATAGTGCTCTTCAGTGAAACTACTAGTGAATTCTTTTGATCCTCCAAGGCTGCTATCTGAGTTTCATATAGCTTAGCCTTCCCTTCTACAATGGTCTTTTTCACTTCCAGCTCTATCACTTTAACTTCCAATCTACCCTTTTCCTTATTCAATTCTTCAATTGATAACCTAAGCTCATGCCTCTCTGCTTCCGAACTCTAATATTTCTGTTGTAGCTTTCCAAACTCTGCCGAGTTGGTCTGGGAATTCTTCTCTATATTTTTTGTAGATATTACCAAAGCATATTTATCTACCTGTAAAGTCTGACATTATGCCTTTGATATCTCGACCTCACCGATTATGTCCTCATAATTTCTTTTCAAATTTTGGCTTTCACTCCTTTCTTTCTTCAAAGTCTCTTTCAGTTGTGTGACCTTTTTCTGAGAATGCTCTAGATCTGTCATGATTCTAGCTACATTGTCTTCAGTGGCTAGGGATAGGGATACCCCAGCTCTAGCCATTAATCATGGATCTTTGTTGGTATCGTGAACCATTGTTTTATCAGTCACCATCACTCCCAGTTTACCCATAGTGCTCACCTTCTTTTCTGTTCGTTTGACAATTCTCTTTTTTTCCTTGTTGTAAAAGATAGTGTTAAAATATAGCACCTCTTCCCCTTCAATGGGCATGAAAGGAATTAACTCAACTCCAGAAATTAACACTGAACCTTCTCCTACTGCACTACTAGAAGGAACAACAGGCTCTAATGGGTCAATATTAGAATGAACCTATCCTTGATCAACAGGGTCTTTTTCTTCTTGGATCTCTTCTCTCAATCCTTCACTTGCCTTTTCTGTTGGCTATTTTTCCTTTTGGACACATTCTAATGTGAACCCCTCACTTTCTGCCTGCTTTTTCTGTATTTCGTCTTCTTCTTTTCTTTTCTTTTCTTCTTCAATCTTGTTTGCTGCTTCTTTAGCTTCTCGTTTCTTTTCTTCTTCCTCTTATCTCAACCAATTCTTTGCCTCTTGTACTAGTCTGTTAGCTTCTTCCTACCTCTTTTTTGCTTCTTCTTCTTCTTGCCTTTTCTTCTTCTCCCTAGCTTTGCCTTTACCACCAACAGTAGTCATATTCTGCTTGAATCTTTTCCTTAAAGCTCTCATGTTATTAGCATTTCAAAAGGTCTCTTCATCCTTATCCCATAAATTTGTATATTCGAAATGCACTCCAGCTTCTGTGCAATAATCATCAAATTTTCCCTCAGAGTCATTCCTATTGAAATTCATTTCACCGAAGTTAAAATACTCTAATTCCATGGAAAACTCCACTGCATTCTTTACCTTGGAAAATTTGTAACTTCCAACAAAAAAGGGCACTGTAGGATAGACTGCCTTCTTCTGCTCAAAAAGGAAATTTCCTATCCCTTCAATGTACAACTTTCTCATAGCCTCTTTATGGATTACATAATCTGTAGCATATATGGAGAGAAGAGAAGGGGCTCTTGAACCACCGTACATTCTTAAATATAAACCTTCTTTTGTTAAATAATAATTTTTATATCCTTGCACAACTTTGAAAGCTTCTTCTGACATACAATTGCATTCGACTAAGAAAATCAAAGTATATAATGGCATAATGAAATGCTCACAAATATCCTTATAATGGCTATAATATTTGTGGGCCCAGAATAATTTATAGGCCACATACACTGGAAATCAGTCCTTATCCCAATGGAACTTTAAGGCTGGGAATGGCTGAGTGCATAGAATGCAATCAATAAAAATAGAACTCATGTAAAATTTTGACTTCTTTTGGGATGCTCCTCCCAATGCTGCGCTTATACACATTGACAGATTGTTGGATACTATACTTTCCCAATTAAAAATTGTACCTTGTGTAGAAACAAAATAGATAACTGGTATCCAATCCATTTTAAAACTTTTTCCATTAGCTCGTCCAAAAATTTTGTTCACCATCAGAACAATGAATCTATATGGAGTACAGAGAGTTGATGTTTCATACTCTCTAGAAGGCCTTGTACAGAAGTTTTTCCTGGTATCATCATCTTCTTCACTGTTTCCACCATATCTATATTCATCTCCTTTAACCAACTTTCAGTCAGATAAGTTTGTGTTGTTGGTAAATTATACGCCATAGATACATAAGGTAGGATATATGCAACATAACCCTACTTCGCGGTATTGGCCAATATCATCCTTGTTACATCTGCCCTAGGAAGAATCCAACCTATCACTTCTGAACATGGGAAAATATCAAGTCTGGTAGCCACTTTCATAAGGGATGACCTCTAAATATTTGCATATATGTGCACATATTCAAAACTAGTATCTGGAACACTCTGGCTTGAAATCATCCTATATACTTCTCCTCATTTATATTCTGGCTCAACTCCGATACTAGCTTTAGTATCTTCATAAATGACTTCCACTCTAGTTATCACATCCACTCCAAATTCCTCTTCGGCTACTTGGCATTTCTTCTTCTGTTTTCATGGCATATTGCTGTGTTGATAATTTACTTGTAACCATTATACAACATGATCTTAGTCTATTTATCTCTAGCAAGCGGTGTAGTGATAAAGCAATAAAACAACCAAATATTACCATTTGATCAATATGCCTACTCAATAATATTATTAACACACACAACCATTTTGAGTGAGAGACTCTAAACAAAGAGAACCTGCAAAATATCCCTCTGTCCCCAAACCTACTAAAACTCCATTAGCTTAAACCCTAACCTCTTCCAGCCTCCTAAAAAAAATCTATATGTGCATCTTGACTGAGGAATGGCTCATACCTCTTGTCTTCTCAAAACAAAAATTCTCAAACCCTTATAGTTACGCAGCCCTCCCGTATCCCATAGAAACATACTATCAAAGAGGACATGACTGTCTAACCCTAGGCTTAAAACAGAGAAATCAAGAACAAGGCGGTGCAGACAGCAAAACGCTCGTTTGTACCATGCCCTAACCTTCCACAAAACTGTCATAGGCGTACTCATGACTGTACAAAGGCTGAGTGGGAAAACAAAAATTAATTGGCCAAAACAAACCGGCTGCATTCTAAATAAAGGAAGCTTCACCATAGGATAACCAAAAAATGCATAAAACCTTACTCTCCCGTGGAAAACATAATCCTACCCACCCTAGCTATTTAAAACAACAAAAACCAAAGAAAAATGAATTCATGAGAGAATCCTACCTGGAAATGAAGTGGCAGGGGACCTGGACAGGAGATGACTTCCGTGGGCATAGAGGAGATTGACAATTGCACATGTAGGACTGGATGGCTCCACAGTGAGAATGACAAATCACCAGATCAANGTGACCTGGACAGGAGATGACTTCCGTGGGCATAGAGGAGATTGACAATTGCACATGTAGGACTGGATGGCTCCACAGTGAGAATGACAAATCACCAGATCAAAGACAGATCTATAAACCTCGACTAGGAGTAAAATTAACGTGGCGGGAAAATATTTTAACCAAACGTCAGACATATAGTCCTGAAAAAATCCGCAACATCGGATGGGAAAAGCTCTACTTACCTGGTAATTGTATGGGAAAGTCACATCAAAAATAAGGCAGACTAACCTCTTCGGTATCGGTGGGAACATCATGAAGCTCTGGATTGACTCAACTCTAACCCTTCACAATGTTGGATGGTGTACAAACTAAAACTTTTGTTCCATCTCGAAAAACAAAACCGACGGCAAAAACGCCAACTTCACCGGACATCGGACATTGGAAAAAGATAGTTGAACGGACACCTGATTCATCGAATCTGCTTTACACTAAGACACTGGAACATTGGAAAACTATCTCCGAGATCACACACAAACCAACACCCGATACAACAGCTCATACCTTGGAAGGCTTCCGATAAATGTTGATGTGTTTGTAACTTCAGAATGTATTCACTTGTATATCTTATGTATTGCACCCCGATGTTTATTCCAGGAAGTATCTATAATGTAATTGATTCATGTCATGCCCCAATGTTTTGATCAGGAGATTCAATAATGTAAACAAGTCATGCAAAGTCATTTAGGTTAACCCTCCATTGTAAGTCAGGGAAATAGTCCCCACAATTGTGTCAAGGTTAACCCTCCTTGTTGAATAGAGGGCAAAGTCCCCATAGTTGTGGGGTACTAGGGGTATTAGACTCTCCTAGAGATGTCGGCCCTAGTAAGTAATTGTTTAGTGGGTCTGACATGTTGAAATGGACATTAAGTGAATGAAATAATATAAATAGAGTGAGACTCTCTATTTATCATACACAGACTCAGTCACTGGGGTGCATGAGTGAGAGAAGAGAAGCTCTCTCAAGTGTGTGAGAGAGAAAAAGTTGTGGATATCATCTTTTCTATTTTCAGGTTTTATTGCTTCCAGTGGTGCTCATTATATCTTTGAGTAAGTTTTGGGGTTTTCTCCTTTATGGTTTCCCGGAGGAAAATTCTTTGTGTCTCTTGTCTCTTGTGTTTATTGCTGTGCATGTTATTCTCTCAGATAAGATCCTAAGATAATGCTAGCTTGAATGATAAAAATATAACTTGGTATCATAGCAAACCTAAGAATAAGACACTGTGCAGCTATAGAAGCTAGGGCTTCTTAATTTTTTGGTCTCTCTCCACAATCCATCAGAAAAATTTTACTAGGCTGACTCTCCATTGAAGGGCGGATCTTTCTGTCAAAGCAGAATTCGATTCCGAGCATTTTCAGTTTTTGGTGCGGGAAATTGGGGCTTTTTACAAAAGAAGAATTTTTTAGTGATCCCAACATATGATTTCTATCCTCATCAAAATCGAATTTTAGAGACCTGGGTCGATATTTTTGGTTGGGTGAAACTTCGGGAAAGTTAAACCCCAGTTTGACCCCGAGCTGGAAAAACCCTAAATACTAAAACTGATAAGTTTTGGTAAATTTGCTATATCTCAAGATTGTAGAAGTATCAGGGGTCAAAACTTTCGCAGATCAAATATACAATCCTTATGTACACGGTATCCAAGTTTCAGCCTGAGATTCTCTATATTCTAGGAGATATGATTCCTCCAAGTTAGGGTTCTAGCCTCTTCCAAGATTCATCCCTAAACAGGACACCTGGGGAGAATTTCTATATCTTGGGAAACCAAGGTCCAAATGGAATTTCTTAAGATGTTCCAAAAATTTCATTGAATTTAATTTCTGTGGTAGATGTTTTAGACCCTAAATATTAAACAGTGACATTTGGCAGTCCGTACAACTTCGCTATGCTGAATAGTCCTGAAACAGGTCACCTTGGGAAAACGATCATAAGTCCCAATTGGTGAAACTGATTCTGATGAAACTTGTGGTGCTCAAATAGATACAGGAGAGGATACCTCAATGCAATGTTTCAGAAATGTAGGAGCAGTAATTTTTGGGATACCGCAAAAACAGTATCAGGAATTTCTGAAGAAGAAATTGGAAAACTAGGGCTTCTTGTTTCGGGAGGTTCCCTCCATTGTTTTCAGAAATTGGAAATCTCACCTTAAAGAGATCTATCTTTCTATCCAATTAGATATGAAATATTCCAAGTTTTGAAAATCAGGTTTTCTCTGACAAACCCTAGATGAACCAGATCTGGAACTAGGATGAACACCTGAAATCAGTAAGATCTAATCTTTTGCTATTTTCATTTGAGGTTCTCATTTCAATGTGATCTATCACATTAGTTTGATGATAATATTGTTGAAGTTGACAACTTACAAGCATGGAATTATATGATCTCTCTGAAGAAAATGAATTGGACACCTACATAAGTAGAGAGGTTCCAGTTTCAAAGGAAGATGAGGCTAAAAGCCTCACACCAGAAGAACTTGGTCAAGGCCAAGAATATCATTGCTGATTTAATCATGGATCACCTAATACCACAAGTGTCTTCCCTAAAGACACTGAAAGAGATGTTTGATTCCTTGCACAAGCTATTTGAAGGGAAGAACATAAATCAGAATGTGACTTTGAGAAAATAGTTGAAGAATGTAAAGATCCAAAATGCAGAGACCATACAGTCATACTTTACGAGGGTCTCTCAAATCAAAGAACAACTTGTAGTAGTAGAGGAAGAAGTGGAGAATGCAGAAGTTGCCATAATCACCTTTAATGGACTCCCAGGATCATGGGATTCATTCATGCGAGGAATGTGTGCCAGAATGAAGTGATTACTTTCAGTAGACTCTGGGAAGAATAAGAATCTTGACTCATAATAAGAGAAGAGAAGATGGGAGCAACTGAAGATCAAGCTCTCACCATCCAAAAAATATCCCTCAAGTGATGAGGAATATGAAGAACTCAACTCTTGAATAAAATTTTATCCATCTTAGCATTTGGATAAGAAATGATGAATGAAGAATATGATGAAGCTAAAGGATCAAGAAGGAATCTACCCATGAAACAAATAAAGATAAGTATTCAATTGTCATTTCATGATATTGTTTTGTTATGCATTTGTTTATATTCAGTTGATGCATTATGCATGATAAAATGTTTGCATTAATGATAGTATACTACTAATATGCATGTGATGGATAAGTAGCTCATGGTTCTATACAAATATCCATTGCTACTTATCTAGAATGAAACCTCTTTGGTGACATATTGGATTAGTGCACAATTCCAATGTTGTTCTGGTAGATATGGAAGGCATCTAGAAACATTTCCGTGAGATATGGATGAATGTTGTATTGGCTAAAATAGTTGCATGCTCATGTATTTATGCATAATAATTTTTCCATTATGAAATGTTTCTAACCATACAACTAATGCATTTGACTTGTAGGAAAGATTGCGTAAAATCGCCTACAAGCAAAGAAGGATGAGACTTGTTCCGAAGAGCAAGTGACGACAGTTCAATATGAAGAATAATATGACGAATGCAACGACATCATTGATGCAGAAAATTCCAGCCATGAAGAAGTAACCAACAAGAAAGGGAAGACCAGTTCAAGAAGAATGATGTCTAGGATGCAGTATCAATACATGAAAGAAAGTTTGTAGTTCCATCATGCAGTAGATGGAAACATCGTGGGATACAATGCAAGATTCATAGCACAAGGATTTTCATGAAAAGAAGGCATAGACTATGAAGAGACATTTGCAGCCAGTGGGATTTGAGACATATGACAGGAAGAATCATGTGTGCAAATGAAAGAAGGCCTTGTATGAGCTCAGAAGAGACCCATGCGATAACACATACATGATGAGCTTGATGAAGATCTTAACCATTGCTACAAGGTTGAAGATGAAAGCCTATAGAGGATGAAAAGCTCACAGATGGGTGCGAGAAGAACTTTTTCAAGATAGAGGATCTTGGTATCCAGTGACCCTAGATGATACATAGAATATTAGTAGCAGAGGAAGCTACTTATCACTTCGGTATAGAATGTTTCAAGCATAGAGTATGAAAGACATATCGTGAATGATGCTCCGCTTCAGAGGGAGTGACTGCAGAAGATCCTAAGGTTTGACATGGTAAGACAGGATGGACAACTTACTGATGGCTCTAGGATTTCCTAACAGTAAAGAAGATTCCAACCTTTTCTTCAAGGTTGAAGGTAGAAGACTAGTGATTCTCTTGTTATATGTCGATGACTTGTTCCTGAAAGAAAAGAGGAACTCATTAAAGTTGTGTTGAGGCCTGGAAATTTGCAGGCAGCAATAGTAAGCGATTCTCCCCAGTCAATGTTCCCAACTAGCCCGTGACTGTTTGGAATGGGGAATCCATTCGGTTTGCGGTCTGACTACCGTAGATCAAGTACAAAACAAAGGGCTTTACCGGTTGCAGCATGACCCATCGAATTTTTTTTGTATTTTGACTTAAATATGATATGCAAGTGCCTAATTAACCATGCAGGGTGATAAGATGCAAGGATCAGTCACAATGTGATGCGCAGGTTCTTACCTCTCATCTTAAGGCTCACAAGCATCCAAATCGCATACAATAAGAAGATAAGATAACTACCTAAACTATCCCTAGGGAGCAGGATTATCATTCATTGGTGAGTAATACATTTTGTACATGCATAATGAAGAGTTAAAATTAGCTGACACTTCTTTCAAGACACACGAACAATTACAGATATTTAAACAACCAGATAGCCAATTGTTTTATGGACAACATTTATTACTCACAGTGGAACACGCCACAAAATATACTGAAAAGCATTCAATAAGAACATAGGTTCAGGAAGTTAAACACTCTCACAGTTAATGAAGTACAGTTGAAGATGAAATAGTTCCCCTTCAACATTGTTCATTAAATCACATTGATACATTCCACATTTTGCTTTCTCCAGCAGGCAAAAGTTGCAGTTTTTGATTGTAAAACGAAATAGTTCCTCTTACAAGCAAATGGATTACAAGTTTTTTTCTAGCGAAAAAAGTCCTTTCTAAATTCTATCTTTCAAGTATTTAAAATACAGCAGCCGATCGTTTGGGATGCCCCCAAACGTGTGACCTTCTAGTTCTTCCAACGCTCCATATTCTTCTATGTTATCTGTATACACTTAGGAATGTTTTAGTAACGGACAGACAGTCAGGTTCGTGCCTTTATCATTATCAACTTTGCCTTCTGCTTCGATGGCCCATTTAGCGATCCGGTCGGTTTCTTTTCGATCCTTGCCAAACTGCTCCTTTACGTCTTCGCACATCAGTTCCTTACGTCCACTTGCAATTAATTCCAAGTGTATTACTCATTGGGACTACGTTATAAAACGAAAAAATAGATTACATAAACTGAAATGGCTATCCCACAAGAAATGGCCAGGTGTACCACAGCGAAAGTCGGAAGGATACTAACATCGGAAGTCAAAGGCCTTGCCCAGTCGCAACGACGGAAGAGAAAAAAGGCTATAGCCTCCGATTCGAAGCTGTGGGTGGGAACAAAATTAATCGAAAATCGGACGACATTACATCGGGAGCTAAATTACTTTCCCATCCGCAACGGCAGATGAGAAAATACTAAGACACGCGACCTTCGGGCAAGACAATTCCCAATCAGAAATCGGAGCACTTTGTGCTTCGGAGGCTTAACCACTTTGGGAGCTGCAACAACAGAAAAGAATTGTCTACGAGCAAGTGATTAAAAGAATGATACACATCGGCAGTCGGAGCAATTCGAACTTCGGATGAAGAATCGATTTAGGAGCCGCAACGATAGAAAATAAGACTAACGCATCAGATAGAGGACTGCTTTAGGCTTCAGAAGCTTAGTTGCTTTGGAGCCGCAATGGTGGAAGCTAAGGAAGATTACAGCCCCCCGATAAAAAAAAATAAAAATGAAAAACGCTAAGTGCTTAAGATTCTGAATTCCAGCAACAGAAAAGACTGCTTCTGCAATGGTGGCCCTTTGACAAGCAAATCAAACCAAAAATCTACGATCCCATACAACTTAGAAACACAGGTAATCACTCAATAACTTGGACGAGTGTTATTAGCCTTTCACAATCATTCAAATCAAAGTGTAACCAACAACAGATCATGGAGCACACGATTAACAAAAAATGCTAAATCAAAAGGAGGGGCCCAAAATTTTAAGAACTTTGGGGAGAACGGTTGCAGCGGCAACAAATGGCGATTACCTGGTGAACCTAGATCTTTGGGAGATTACTCTTTGAGTGGCAGACTATTTAACCCACAAATGCATCTATTAAAGTCTTACAGCTATCTGGATTTCTCAAATGACAGAAGTGTGTACCTTTAATCATTGATAGTAGTCCGATTCGGGGAAGTGGAAACCAAGATTTCCAAGTCCAGATGACTCTGTTGAGGCCAGAGGATGAGTTTCATTATTACCTTTGTCTTCAGGTAGCTGACAGCTTGGACCCCACAGGATTGTAGCATATGGTAAACAAAAATATTTGTTTGTTCCTCATTCCCATGCCACTTTAGCACTTTTGTGCTTCTGGGATTTTGTCCCTTTTATATATGAGTCCTCCTGCATGGATTTCTTACTGAATCTTAATTCAGGATCCTCTATCCCATAGTGTCCCTTTGTGTGAGTGGTGTACTTCAAGTTTCAGCTCACAGACGGAGAGGATATTTCGGCAATTTAATACTTATGATTCAGCACCTGCTTTGATTTATGATGCTCTCATAGGAGTCTTGACTCTTTATTTGCTTCTTGGCATGGGATCATTTATATTTAATATACTGTTTTCCTTGCTCCTTTCCATGGGTCCTCTGTTGTCGCTCCTTATCACATTTTAAGTGTGACGTGGATGGAGCCTCAACATAGTACTCCAGACTCTTTGAATCTTATTTATTTCACAGGGGTTAAGCAGGACTTCAATGCACACAGAATTATTCAAGAAAACGACTAAACTGGAAGAAATTCTTTTATACAAACACACAGTCTGAGACCCAAAATGTTTATCAACCCCAGGAACTTTGGATGTTCCTCATGCAACCACAGATTTGCTTCCTTTATTGAAATCAATAAACTTAAACTAAAGGAAACCAAAAAACATGACTCAAAAGACGGCCAAACAGCTTATTTATATACAAGACAGAAGAACTCAAAGAAAATTAGGAAAAATAAGGCTTGAGGACCGAGCCATTTACTGGTAAGTTCTCTTCCCACCCCTGCAGATCTTGTAACTTATAAGTAGAAGGGCCAAGCTTTGCCGCTATCTGATAAGGGCCTACCCATAACTGCTGGAATTTAGTGTGTTTTCCTTTCTCATCATGGGGGTGATCCCATTTGAGGACTAAGTCTCCTATTTCAAAGTCTTTTGTTCCAACTTTATGTTTGTCGAACCATCTCTTAACTAACTCTTGCTGTTGCTTAAAGCGTTCTCTGGCTTTAGATCTAGCCTCTTCTGCTTTCAGGAGATTATATATTCTTCTTTGCAAAACTTCATCATCCGACCCTTTAGACTCTTGAGCTAGTATGGAAGATGGTAGCATGATATTGGGAGGAAGGATGGCTTCTTTACCATAGACAAGGGTATATGGTGATACTCCTATCGCAGACTTAGGGGTGACTCTATCATCCCAAAGGGCATTCGGTAGTGCTGAGTGCCAACTCCTCTGGTTTTCTACCACAGTCTTCTTTAAAATTCTAATAAGATTTTTGTTAGAGGATTTAGCCAAGCCATTTCCTTGTGGATAGTAATTAGAAGAATAATGTAATTTTATCCCTTTATCGTGAGCAAATGTAGTCAATTTAATTGATGAAAAGTATTTAGCATTATCAAAGACTAATGAAACTGGAACTCCAAACCTGGTCATGATATGATCTTGCAGGAAGCTGATGACTTCGTCTTCATTTATCTTGCGCAGCGGGATAGCTTCGACCCATCGAGTGAAATAATCAGTAGCGGTTAGAATGTACTTGTGCTGCAGAGAGGAATTCGGTTTTATTTCTCCAATAATATCCAGCCCCCATTGCTCGAATGGCTTCGTGATCATCACAGAATTTAGGGGTGCTGTGGCTTTAGGTTGTCTCCCACTACACCTTTGGCAAATATCACACTTCCTGACATGTGCGTGTGCATCTTTGAAGAGCGCGGGACAATAGTAACCTGCCTTGAGGATTTTGTGGGCTGTAGTATATCCTGAATAATGTCCTCCAGCAGGACTGTCATGCAATTCTGCCATCACTTTCTTCGCATCTTCCTTTTCTAAGCATTTGAGAAGAACCCCGTCATAATTATTTCTGAATAATACTCCTTCAACAAGTTGATAGGAGGCTGATTTAAGACACAACACCCTTCTTTTCTTGGAACTCCAATGTTCTGGAAACAGCCCTGCCTGCAAGTAATGCACAAGGTCTCTATACCAAGACTCAGGAGCTGTAAACAAAGGACATACCTCCATAATATGTAGTTCGGCTTCATCTTCCTAGGCATGTTCTTCATTGCTCCCATTTTCGGTCATCTGTTTTCACAACCTTTGTCCTTTAACAATAGATGCTGGCTTGAATTCAAGGTCGTACTCTTGAAGAGCTGTTACCCAGTTGCCTCTTCTTTCTCCCAACTCTTTCTGTATAAGAAAAGACCTTACAGCTGGGTAGGGGATGATCACCTTGGTTCTATTTTTTAAAATATAAGGTCTGAATTGTTTTACTACTTTGAATACAACGTAAGCTTGTTTATCAATAGCTGGGTAGTTCAATTCGGCCCCCTGTAGACTAGTACTCATAAAGGATATTGGGAATTCATCCCCGCCATCTTCCTTTTGGGTGAGCACCGTTGCTAGTGAATCATTGGATGCAAAGGTATACAAGATAAAATATTTGTTGAAATTTGGGCTTTTCAAGGATGGTGCGTGTGCGACAACAATTTTGATTTTGTTGAATGCGCTCTTCTCAATTTCAGTCCACTTGAATAGTGTATTTTGCTTTGCCATCTGCTGTAGTGGTTCGACAATCTGAGCAAAATCTTCACACAAATCTTCGCACAAAGTTTATCGTTCCCATAAATGATTGCATCCCCTTTTTATTATGGGGCAAGGGAATTTGTTCAATAGCCTTAATTCTTTCTGGATCTATAGAGATTCCTTTCTTCGAAACTATGTGACCCAACAACTTTCCCTCTGTGATAGTGAACACGCACTTCTTAGGATTAAGTGAGATGTCATATTTCTGATAGCGTTTGAAAATTTGCCTTAAGTGAAACACATGCTCTCCTCTTCTCTTCAAGAATATTGTAATATCGTCAAGGTATACTACAGCACTTCGGCCAATCAATCCGCAGAAAGCTATGTCCATAGCCCTCTGAAACGTTGCTCCAGCATTTATAAGCCCAAAGGGAATTCTCCTGTAGGTGAAGGTTCCCCATTTGGTCCTAAACGTGGTCTTCAATCTATCTTCTTCGGCTACTAATACTTGATTGTAGCCAAAGAAACCATCTAATAATGAAAACAGTTCAGAACCCGAAACCATTTGTAGCAATTGCTCCATGGGTGGAACAGGATAGTTATCCTTGTCTAATGCACGGTTTAGGTTCCTGAAATCCACGCAGAGTCTGATTTCTCCAGAATTTTTCCTTACCGGTACCAGATTTGATACCCACTATGAGTGTCTGACTTTGAAAATGATTCTAGCATCCAATAATTTCTTCACTTCACTCTGAATCAGCGGTTCCAATTTTGGATGCATTTTTATTAACGGTTGCTAATATGGCTTGACACCTGCTTTAATGGGGATGACATGCTTGATGATGCTGGTGTCATATGTTTTCAAATCTTCATACGTCCATGCGAAAACATCTTTATATTGTTTAAATAGACTGATGAATCTGTCTCTTTCTGCTGGTGAACAACACTTGCCGAGATTCACAAATTTGGGAGTCGTCTCAGTCCCAAAATATATCAGCTCAAACTGTAGAGATGAGCTGTGGGTCTTCACGTTGGCTGGTCTTCTGAATTTTAAATTCAGATCGAACATTTTTTCTAACGTTCTGACTCCTTTAGGAATGAAATTGTCATATTTCATCTCGGCCTGATGCTCCTCATCATCTATAATGGCTCCTTTAAAGACCTCGTCATTTGTCAAGCATTTTATTATTTGTTGATCATCGTCCAACACTCGCAAGTTGGTGATCATATCTGGTACTGAGGGCCTGAAAAGAAGTTCGACAGAACATCGATTATTAGTGGGTACGAGCCTAGCAGCTGATGTGGTCAGCTGTTGCGTTTTTAATTCTTGGAATTGAAATAATGTTGAATGCATTAAAACATTTAACAGGTCCCATACCTCATTTTGGTAAGCTTTCAAGTGAGGGGAAACACAATGTATTTGATTTCGGATTTGCTTCACAATAATTTTAGAATCCCCAAAGACTTTAAGATTACTTACCTTTAATTCAATCGCTTTCTTTAGTCCCTGCACTAGTGCTTCGTACTCAGCTGTATTATTAGTACAATCAAACTCTAATCTACAAGAAAGAAAATGTTTGTTCTTCTGGGGGTCGATCAGGACACAACCATCCCTTGACCCCTCTAATGTCTTAGATCCATCAAAAAACAAAGTCCAAAAATCACTAACTAATGAATGTGAATCTATTCCTACTGCTAAGTCTACTATTTTACAGTCAATCTCATCATCCTGTGAGAAACGAAGGAGATCAGGCTGAGTGTCTGATGTGTTGCTGGCTTCTTCTGCTTGGTAATTGCCAGGTTCCAACTCAATAAAATAGTTTCCCAATACAGAATCCACTGGTACATTCTTCTCATCTAGTTGAGTAACATTGTACTTCATGTGAGGTTCTCTTAGAATCTTAATCTGGTTCAGACTCCCTTTGTATGGCAACCATAGATGCGACCAATCTAAGGTGAAATATCCATTTAATTTGTCCGACCAATCTCTGCTCAGGACAAGACCGTAAGCATCTGGTATATCAGCCACCACGATGTTAATAACTTGGCATACTTTGTCATTAGATGCCATATGGACTAGGACATCTTCCATCTCACTAATTACCTTTACATCCATTCTGTCCAATTGAACCACCCTCCACGTGGATGGCTTAGGATGCCCATTGATCTTTTTACATACTGATATGGGCATAACATTAACCGATGCCCCTGAGTCTACCAAGAAATTATGTACATTATGATTGAAAATTTCAAACGTGAGGAGGAAAGGTGGATGTTTGATTTTAGACTTACCTCCAACGCTGGTTTCTCCAATTTCTTCTTCTTCCTGAGGTTGATTATCCATGGGCAACGTCTCATCTGATGCTTCAAGTGCTTTCAACAATCTTTCTTTTTGCTGTGGCACTTTACACATTTCGAATAGTGGAACATTTGATTTTATCTTCTTTAAATCCTCCACGATGTCATAGTCCATTGGCTACTCAATGTGGTGAGGTTTATCAGCATTCATCTTTTCTTCACTTGGCTTGGCCCGCGCGTCATTTTGCCTAGGATCCTGGATGGTAATAGTGAGTTCTGGAACTATATCAGCTGAGGGTCTATTTTGAAATTTCTTTATATTTCTTTGCAGCCTTTTGATCTTTGGCAGTATAAGACTGTTGTCTTTAATCGGCCCTTGGCTCCTCGTTGCTACGTTGATTTCCTCTTCAGCATTAAATAAGGAAACAGAATTCCACAAAACCATAGTTTCCTCTTCTTGCTCATTCGTTGTAGCGGTACTTTCTTTTCTTTCCTCATCTCCTTCTTCGGTTAATCTAGAATCCAACATCTGGTTCATGACCAACGCCATTGAATTTATCCATTGCGGAAAATTCTTCTCAGAGTGGGGTTGTTGGTGGAAAGTGCAAAAATTTTCCATCCCTATCTCTGTCAAATTCATAGATGCTGTATTATGCGGAGGAGGTTGAGACTAATTGTTGTCCTCTCGTTTCTTGTAATAGGGCCTATAGAACTTTTGTGTTTCCTTCTCTTTCTCCAAGTCTATGATTTTATTAGACAGCCTCTACACCATTTTGGCCATATTTTCATAATCCAACGATTTCTCTTCCTTAGGATTATTAAACAATAAGGCTTTCCTACCTGCACCTTTCTCTCCTAACTGTTCTGGATAATCTTCAATACTTTCTCTTTCTGCTTCCACTACTTCTGCCTCTTCATAGGTTTCCGTCAAAGTAGGATTGGCCCTACCTTTGGCAAACATGGCCAAATCAGGGCCTAAAGCGGAAGTATAATACTCAATCAATACCTTGTGAAGGCTTATCATTCTTGAGATATGCTGCAAACCGTTGTGTGAAACTGTGCACCTTTTCTTTTCTTTCTTTCTTCAACGTGCACAGCCCTTTCATGAGAGCTGCATGAGTTTTCTGAGTTGCATACTTACTTCTGAAAATTCTTTCGAAGGTATCCCAATCAGGGATAGAGTTAGCAGGCAATCCAAAGTACCATGATGCTGCAGCTCCTTTAAGGGTATGCGGGAACAGTCTGCAGATGACATCTTCATATTCTCCGGCCCTTAATCCTTCAATTTCCAAGTAAAATATTTGTAGATGATCATCTACTAGTATTTTCTCATTTGTGTTGAACTTGGGCAACATCTTGTCAAAGGCTTGAGGTAGGTTGTGTAATGGAGGTGTAAGGTTTAACGGTGATCTGGCTTTCCAAGCAGGTGGTGGATTTGGTGGGTTGGGTGGTGGATTAGCATTTACTCCTACCATGAGTAGGGGTGGAGAGTGAGGAGGTGAGCCAATTGGAGTATGAGAAGGAGAACTGTGAGGGGTATCTAGGCCTTCTTGATTCAAAGGTAGCACAACTTCTTGTAAGGCCGTCTCTACAAGTTCTTCCCAGTCTCCAACCAACACTAAGTCTTCCGCTACAGGACGATCTTTCCTTTTATACTCTCTTTTGGGCAATTCAGGGATGATTGGAAATCCTCCAATCTTCTTTACATATGCCCTAGTGTGTCTTCTCATATCATTAACAATTTCGTTTCCAACAGAATATAGATGTTCTCTTGCTTTCGGAATTGGATTATGAAACCCACCACTTTCAGAACTGTTACCAGTGGAATATTCTCAGGAAAATAGGTTTCCTCGGCTAGCCATGCACTAGCGTCCCTCCTTCTAGCGCCAAAATTGTTGAGGCCTGGAAATTCGCAGGCAGCAACAGTAAGGGATTCTCCCCAATCAGCGTTCCCAACTAGCCCGTGACTGTTTGGTATGGGGAATCCATCCAGTTTATGGTTCGGCTACCGTAGGTCAAGTACAAAACAAAGGGCTTTACCGGTTGCGGCCCATCCCACTGATTTTTTATTGTATTTTGACTTAAGTATGATATGCAAGTGCCTAATTAACCATGCAGGGTGATAAGATGCAAGGAGTAGTCACAATGTGATGCGCAGGTTCTTACCTCTCATCTTAAGGCTCACAAGCATCCAAATCGCATACAATAAGAAGATAAACTAACTACCTAAACTATCCCTAGGGAGAAGGTTAATCATTCATTGGTGAGTAATACATTTTATACATGCATAATGAAGAGTTACAGTTAGCTGACACTTCTTTCAAGACACATGAACAATTACAGATATTTAAACAACCAGATAGGCAATTGTTTTATGGACAACATTTATTACTCACAGTGGAATACACCACAAAATATACTGAAAAGCATTCAACAAGAACATAGGTTCAGGAAGTTAAACACTCTCACAGTTAATGAAGTACAGCCGAAGACGAAATAGTTCCCCTTCAACATTGTTCATTAAATCACATTGATACATTCCACATTTCACTTTCTCCAGCAGGCAAAAGTTGCAGTTTCTAATTGTAAAACGAAATAGTTCCTCTTACAAGAAAATGGATTACAAGTTTTTTTCCATCGAAAAAATTCCTTTCTAAATTCTATCTTTCAAGTATTTAAACTACAGCAGCCAATCGTTTGGGCTGCCCCCAAACGCGTGACCTTCCAGTTCTTCCAACGCTCCATAATCTTCTATGTTATCTGTATACAATTAGGAATGTTTTAGTAATGGACATACAGTCAGGTTCGTGCCTTTATCATTATCAAATTTTCCTTCTGCTTCGATGGCCCGTTTAGCGATCCGGTCGGTTTCTTTTCGATCCTTGCCAAACTGTTCCTTTACATCTTCGCGCATCAGTTCCTTACGTCCACCTGCAATTAATTCCAAGTGTATTACTCATTGGGACTACGTTATAAAACGAAACAACAGATTATATAAACTGAAATGGCTATCCCACAAGAAATGGCCAGGTGTACCACAGCGGAAGTCAGAAGGATATTGACGTCGGAAGTCAAAGGCCTTGCCCAGCTGCAACGGCGGAAAAGAAAAAACGCTATAGCCTCTGACTTGAAGTTGTGAGTGGGAACAAAATTAATTAGAAATTGGACGACATTACATCGGGAGCTAAATTACTTTCCTAGCCGCAACGGCAGATGAGAAAATACTAAGACACGCGACCTTCGGGCAGGACAATTCCCAATCGAAAATCGGAGCACTTTGCGCTTCAGAGGCTTAACCACTTTGGAAGCCGCAATGGTGGAAAAGAAGTGACTATGGGCAAGCGATTAAAGGAACGATAAACATTGGCAGTCGGAGCAATTCGAACTTCAGATGAAGAATCAATTTAGGAGCCACAACGACGGAAAATAACACTAACGCATCAGATAGCGGACTACTTTAGGCTTCAGAAGCTTAGTTTCTTTGGAGTGGCAATGGTGGAAGCTAAGGAAGATTACAGCTCCCCGATAAAAAAAAAATGAAAAACGCTAAGTGCTTAAGATTCTGAATTCTAGCAACAGAAAAGACTGCTTCTGCAATGGTGGCCCTTTGACAAGAAAATCAAACCAAAAATCTACGATCCCATACAACTTAGAAACATATGTAATCATTCGAGAACCTGGACGAGTGTTATTAGCCTTTCATAATCATTCAAATCAAAGTGTAACCAACAATAGATCACGTAGCACACGATTAACAAAAAACGCTAAATCAAAAGGAGGGGCCCAAAATTTTAAGAACTTTGGGGAGAACGGTTGCAGCGGCAACAAGTTGCAAGAAGAAGACTTGCTACCAAGTTTGAGATGAAGAACTTGAATATGATGCACTACTTTCTAGGCATGGAGGTGTGGTAGAATATTCCTAGGAAAAGGGAAGTATGTAGTAGAGATCCTGAAAAGGTTCAGGATGATGGATTTCAAGGCCATAACCACACCTATGGCATCAAAATTGAAGTTATTGAGTGATGCTTCATCAGAAGTGGTTGATGCTACGATGTATCATCAGATGATTGGGTCCTTTATGTACCTGATGAATACAAGACCAGATATTTGCTTTGCTGTGAACACCTTGAGCTAGTTCCTGACAGATCTGAGACATGTTCACTTGATTGCTGCAAAGCATATTCTACGGTACCTGAGGGGTACAGTTGACTATGGGCTCAAGTATAAGGCTGATCAGAAGATTAACCTAAAAGGTTATGTTGATTTAGATAGGGCAGGCAGTTCCATCAATAGAAAGAGCACCTTAGGGTGTTTCTTCAGTATGGGATCAGGAGTGATCTCTTGGTTTAGCATGAAACAATCTTGCATGGCACTAAGTATAGCTGAAGCAGAGTATGTCGCGGCCTGTTTAGCTTTTTGTCAGGTAGTATGGTTGAGGAATCTACTGTCTAATTTATTTGATCTCTAGTTGGATGCTACTTGTATATATTGCAACAACCATAGTTTTGTGAAGTTGTCAAAGAAACTGGTGTTCCATGACAAGTCAAAGCATATCGAGATCAAATATCACTATATCAAGGATATGGTGTAAAGAGGAGCAGTGAAGCTCTAGTCTTTTACAACAAACAAATAGATAGGTGATGTGTTGACTAAGCCATTGGACAGAGTGAAGTTTGAGTACATTAGGGAGAAGCTTGGTGTTCTCTAGATCGAGGTTCCCTCCAAGGGGAAGTGACGAGTCCGTGAGCCATTCTGACATGGTGAGAAGATTGGTTCCTTCCATGGTCAGATGTAAGGGCTTATCCATTCTGTCATGGTGAGAGGATTTGTTCCTTCCATGTCAGATATGAGTGCTGAGCCATTTTGATGTGATTGTAGGATTGGTTCCTACATGATCATATATAAGTGCTAAATGCCATTCTTTGGGAGAATGGAGGCACCTGATCAGTTACCAAGAATTTGCTTAGTCTGGGATTGACAGTCAGCCTAGGGTTGAGAACCTTTCTAACATGATGTGTGAATAAAAGTTTCCTATCATGATGTGTGAATAAAGTTTCCTATCATGATGTGTGAGTAAAGTTTTCTATCATGATGTGTGAATAAAGTTTCCTATCGTGGTCAGATATAAGTGCAGAGCCTTTCTAACATGATGTGTGAATAAAATTTCCCTAGCATGATGTGTGAATAAAGTTTCCTGTCATTATGTGTGAATAAAGTTTCCTATCATGGTCAGATATAAGTGCAGATCCTTTCTGACATATTGTGTAAATAAATTTTCCTATCATGGTCAGATATAAGTGCTGAGTGGGCCTTTCTGACTCAGTCAGATATAAGCATTGAAGAAAATGAATACCTACTTGGAGGCTAGGCCTACAACCGGCATGAAAAAGCACTGCCTATGTAGAACTTCCTGTGATGAGAAGAATGAACAGATAACACCATTCGATTGAGATAGAGGAAGCAGTGATGATGATGATGATCCAGTGATGATCCAGTGATGATCTAGTTTCAATGATGATCCAGACTTGATGAACATGACTTGACAATGAATATGAATTGACGATGAAGATGACTTGAAGATGAATATGACTTGATGATGATTAAGATGATATAGAGAAGAATACTTGTGCTGATAAATTGTGTCGAGGGAATACCTTCCTAGTTAAGAGGGAGTGTTGATGTATTTGTAACTTTAGAATGTATTCACTTGTATATATTATGTATTGTACCCCGATGTTTATTCCAGGAAGTATCTACAATGTAATTGAGTCATGTCATGCCCTAATGTTTCGATCAGAAGATTCAATAATGTAAACAAGTCATGTAAAGTCATTGAGGTTAACCCTCCATTGTAAGTCGGGGCAATAGTCCCCACAATTGTGTCAAGGTTAACCCTCCTNTGGGAAAAGTCCCCACAGTTGTGGGACACTAGGGTTATTAGAATCTCCTAGAGATGTCAGCCCTAGTAAGCAATTGTTAATTGGGGCCGACATGTTGAAGTGGACATTAAGTGAACGAAAGAATATAAATAGAAAGTGAGACTCTCTATTTATCATACACACACTTACTCACTAGGGCGCATGAGTGAGAGAGGAGAAGCTCTCTCAATTGTGTGAGAGAGAACAAGCTGTGGAGATCGTATTTTTTGTTTTCAGGTTTTATTGCTGCCATTGGTGCTCATTCTATCTCTAAGGAAGTTGTGGGGTTTTTTCCTTTATGGTTTCCCAGAGGAAAATTCTTTGTGTCTCTTGTATCTTGTGTTTATTGCCGTTCATGTTATTCTCTCAGATAATATCCTAAGATAATGCTAGCTTAAATGATAAAAATCTAACAATAAACGCATCGAAAAGATAATGGACTATGCCTCCGCTGTTTCGGAATACTAGTCAGCTAAGCATCCGATATGCACATTCAAAAAGACTAAGTTTTTACAGAAAACTGTTTACGCTTGGGAAAACCTCGGTAGAAATAAAACACTCTTAGGCTGTCTAGATATTAAAATAAAAAGGGGGGAGCCTAAAAATAAAAATTTTTGGGGAAAATAGTTGCAGCCAAAACAAACCACTACCACACATGATGAAATGTCCCTATATTAACAAAACCAACTACGACTTGATCTCCACGTAGGGAGTCATGATCCAAAATGATTCTCACGTCGCTATCAGGCTATGACATAGAAAAATGACTCATCCTCTACTAACACCTATTATATATTTGATCCTATCTAGACTTGATAGGAAGTAAAATACTTTACATGGAATATTACAATGGTTTTATAAGGAACCCCTCCTTGGGATAATGTCTAGACCTTAGGGTATGACCAAAAATTTAGTAGTTGGACTTGAGGGCTAATGCTCCTGGATCAAAAGGAAGCATCGAATAAGGATAATTCCATTCCATATAATGGAAGCATAGAATAAGGATAATTCAAAGGATATAAACCATCGAATAATAGTTTGACTTCTAATATATTATCTTTAAGAACATGTTGGACACAACAATTACACTGAGAAGGGGGTGGAGGTGGGGGAGTGAATTAGTGTGATGGAAATTAAAACCCTTTTCAACTTCTATCAATTTAACAGATTTCATCAATGCATTATACTACTGAGTACATTATCATTTGATAATAACCAACAATGAATCATAAGCATAACATCAAATAGATCAGTGAATCATAACAAATAACACAACATTTCTTTGGTAAACTTGTTTTATGTATTTTACATGGAATAATTCAATATTCATGATTACATCAACACCAAATGATAAGAAGAGATACAACTCCTAATCCAAGAATCACCTTGTTTTTCTTAGCTCCAACTAAGAAAGGGTTAAGGAATCCAATCCTTAGGTGTGTAAGACTCCTTGTTAATCAAGAAATACTTTTGGTGTTCAATCAATAATTGCTTATCATCATCTAGCACAAAATTCTGCAAGTCAGCTTAGGTCATCAAAGGTACTTATGTTAGTCATCAAGTGGTCCTTTGTGCATGTCATCTGAATTCTTCCATCATGCCAAGGATATTCTCATCATAATCCTGCTCATCAAGGGAGTATGCTATCTTGTCAAAAGATCTATCACTACTATCAATTTTCTAATTATAGGTTGGATATTCTCATGCCAATTTCTTCCAATACACATGACTTTAAGTTCATGCCAAATAACTTAAGGTATTTTTACATCTGTCACTCAGTTGCTTCAGTCACACTCAACTATCCAAATCACTATTCAAATATCATCTCACCGTACTTCATCATACTACTGTGTTCTGTATAATCATCATATCACTTTTCATAATAATCATATAACTATGTACTGAGCATATCTCTGGACATATCAAAATACAATCATCATGTTACTGTGCAATCGACATATCATTGATCATTTACGTGTTACAACTGGTTATCTATATCATTACGAAGCATAATGAGTAATCATTATTTCACTGTGTACTTTTGGTTTAGCATACTCGCACTGTGTAAACATCATATCATTGTGTAATCATCAATGATATGATGGTATAGACATCATCAACCATCACTGGAACATCATATCACTGTGTAGGAATCATCAAACTAGCACATCATATCACTGTGTAAATCATTAAGGCCTATCATACATATTGTGGATTATCATACATACTATGTATGTATAAATCATAGTGGAAACATCTCATGCATATATCACTGGGAATTCTTATATATTCACATAACTACATTATCATGCACTACTGTCACTATACATTATATCTAATTTTTTTGGTGGTTACAAGCTTAGTACAATCCAAAGTTGGAGGACTTTCTAAAGGAAGTGGTAGTTGTTTTTCTCAATTCACATTCTATTATAGTCTCAAGTTTTATGAGAGCATAGTGAATCTTTTTGCCACAATTCTGAGCTGATGAGAGGAAGGTTCAAGAACAAAGTCTTGGAGATCTAGTAGCCTATCCCAGTACCTTGCAAATCTCACAACTGTAGCAGTAGTCAACTTCAGTCACACTTGTGAAGCCTCATTTTAGAAGAGGTTAAAATTCCATCCAGTTGATTGTCATCCTATTCTAATGATGGTATGTATATATTATATATAGCTTGGTAAAGTCTTAACTTTAAAAAACAAATTGATAGAGGCCCCTTCTTAGTGTGACCATTGTGTCCAATGGAACATATGTCCATAAACCACAATCAAATAGTCTCCTCCACATACTTTTCATACAAGGATCCAAAATGAACCAACAACGATTATTGATACCCCAACCCCCCATGTTTTTGGGGAGAGATAGTCTCTTCTAGAATACCAAATGATATTTGTACTCATTCACAGAACTAGCCCATAGAAAATGAAAGATTGTTTTCCTTAAGATATTCAGGATCGATTGATAAATTTTGAATAAAGAGAACCAGTAATCTGGAATGTTGGTTAGAACATATATAATCAATGTAAGCATGCCTCCCATAGAAAGATATATAAAATCCTAATTGTTGATCCTCTTCTCAAACTTTTTAACCAACCAATACCAATCCTCAGATTTGTAATTGGCAAGCTTCAACTTGTATCCATGATATTTGAATCCTGAATTCATTGCTTCCAACTTTCAAGGAACAAAATATCATTCTGATCAAGTATATTTTTAGTGACATTGTGATGATAAAGAGAAGACTTTTCCAAGATAATCTCCATACATGTATCTGCATAGAATAAATAAATAATCTCATAGAAATTATTCCATTCCTCCAAATAACCATTTCCAAACAAAACCACATCATCAACAAGCAACAAATGAGTGATATGAAGACTTGTAGAAGCAATTTTGATACCAAATAAATTACCCTTTATTCTAGCATCACCAATCATTATAGTAAGACCTTGAATAACTAATAGGAAGGGTAAGGGAGAGAATAAACAACCCTTTCTGAGGCCTTTAGAACTAGTAGGACACCGTACACACACACACACACACATATAGAGAGAGACTTTTTGCACCAAGAGAAGTGAGGTGGTATAAATCCTATTATGGTGGAGATTTCTCACGTAACGTAATATAATGTTATGTAATGTCACCAATAATAAATAATAATTAAAAAAAATCATGTCACCTCATCAAATAAAAAATTAAAATTAAAAAAAAATATTAAAATCCATGCCGACCCATAAAAAACAACATAGATCCATCTTAAACCCAAATCTATCCAGTATGAAGAAAGATCAAATTTCTTGAGGTGTAAATTTTTGTTTGGACATGCACATAATTTAATAAAAAAAACATTACACTTCAAGAAATTGGATCCCTCTCGATGCTTAGTGTAACAAGATTTAAAATGAATTTGTATTAGTATAAAATAAATAAACTAATCTTTCACTTTCATATTTCAGATATATATATATATATATATATATATATATATAGATATATATATAATGGAATACAAACATTTTTATTAAAAAAATATTAAACTTTAATTATATAATATATATTCATTTAAAAAAATTAAATTGTTTTCTATAAATTATTATAGAAAATGATGATGAGATTCATATGTATGTGTGTGTTGAATCTACTTTTGATGTCACTATCAGAACTTCCTTAAATTGTAATGACAATTTTTTTGGAATGCCATTTACCAATGAAACATGCGGGTCCTGGTTTTTTTTCTTGAAGCAAGGTGTGGGATATTTAAAAAAGTGTTAAAAAATGTATTAATGGCATACTCATGAGTGGCGTTTATGAAATCCATACACCTATACGCTTCTAAATCCTATACCAACCATCTAAAAAACTCGTAAGTGTATTTAGTAAAAATTCTATTGGAAAATGGGGGCCCACATGCTATTAAAGCATCCTTATGAGGGAGAATTGATAATCAACTGTAAACCTAGGATTTTATGGTCCATACCTTCCTCACAAACCTAAGTTCTATATTCTTGGATCATAGTTTTAACTACAACCCCATTTAATTGTTACATTCCCTTTATACTTGAGAAATTGAATTGGAGAAGTAGTCCTAATGGAGGGACCTAGAATCCATTCAAGAAGGTTCCAATGGAAAAGATCATCTATGGATTCATGAATTGTATATTTGGACAAATTATTTACTTGATAGTAATTTAATTTCAATTAGTTACATATAGTCTTATGTTAATTATGATAATTTTTTTATGTTATGAAAGGTTTGAGGAAGGTTCTTTGTCGATTTTCTATAGATTTTTGGTAGATTAAACATGTGAAGGACACCTTTTCATTGGATTACAATTTATACCAAAGATTCCAACCAAATGGCCTAATGTATTCCTCTATATTATATCTTTGTCATTGTTATCCCTAAAGTCTGCACCTTGATTTATAAAGGGGAAATATGGGTAACCTTAGTTATAAAAACAATTTAAACTTTGATAAATGGACTGAGTAAGGTTTTAGGTGTTCAACTAGGTGACATAGGTTCTAAAAAAAAAGATCAAATGTCAATTTATAAGCAATTAACAAGAAACCATTATCATTGTTTCAAAGGCATGTTTCTTGCATGTTAAACATGGTCATATAGAAGAGATATTAAAGTAGAGATGCAAATACATAAAATAATAAGCGGTTGGTCTTATGTATTCACAAAACATATTCCAATTCTTAGTAGTGTCAAGACGGGAATATGATAAGAAATACAGAGTACCATTTTTAGGAAATACACATTCAAACAACGTTGTTATTAGATCTTAAACGAGTATAATAATGAAATAAATATTAATTAGTCAGGTTAACTAAGGGACATATCCCTTCGTGAATAATCACTATGTAAGGCCTATATAAATGGGCTACTTTATCATTGTAAAATCATCATTCATATTCATAATTACTCGTATATAATTATCTATCATGGAACTATTTTCTATTGGACTATTCAATTGAGATAGTTAATATCATGATACATGTATTACATTTGTATCAGAGCGATCTGACCCTTGGCCATTATTTACACTTTATGTAATTTGGTTTTTAACCATTATCCCAGGTTCCCTTGAAATTGTGATCTTTGACGAAGAAGGAAAAAGAGAAGAGATAAGACAAATAAAAAACAAAAAAAGGAAAACAGAAACACAAGGTTTATAAAAAACATACATGGTTTTATAAACAAGTAATAGAATAAGAATGGTAAAAGAAGGAAACAAAGATGAAAAGGGAGAAAAAAAACACATTAAGTTTTGAAACCACAATGGATTTTAGTAAAAAACCATCAAACGGGTTTTGTGATAAAGGAAGAAGAAATAAATTATAGAGTTAAAGATTAAAGTGATTTACACGTATATTTAAGAAAATATATTATAAGGGTGAGTCCCAAGGCTTAATATTTATTTTTTATAAAAGATAATCTTGAGATTTGAAGTTGGGTGGGAAGGATAACATTTCTTCTCTCCAACCACTCAATCTACACACAATATACAAGAAGTCAAAGGAAGAAGTTTTACAAAAAAAATCACATAGGGTTCTTACTCCTGCATCCATTATTATCAAAGAAAATATAACTAGAAGTCTCAAATTACAACTATTACATATAAAAAATGCATATGCAATTACAATAAGTATTGGACAAGTTAGAGGAATATAAACAAACCAATAAATGACCTTCAATTCGATGTTATGAAGCAAAAATTGCGAAATCAATTAGAAAAATAGGAGAATTGTAGCTTGAAATATCTAAAATCAAGAGCTCAAGAAAATGTTATTAGATAAGGAAGAGAAAATATACCATCTAAAAAGTCACAATCAGAGCCTAAAAATGATAAGTTCTATATGATTAATTGATCATCAAACTATTCCAATGAAAGTAGATATGGGATGGAACACACCCTAGAAAATGCAACACATTAATTTAGGAATCCAAAAATTATATTGTCTGGATTTATCAATTATTGTAGTTCGAAGCTCAAAACATTGTGAAAAGTCATTACGAGCAACAGAGCAAAGTCATACAATAAACTATGCTTTGAGGAAAAAGCACATTTAAGGGGAAGGGAATGTAACAGATAAAAATTAAATAATTATCACTAATAAATAATAATGAAATAAATGCTAATTAATTAGGTTAACTAAGGGACATATCTCTTCATGAATAGTCTTTTTGCAAGGTCTATAATACATGGTACTTTATCATTGTAAAATCCTCATTTGTATTGATATTTGCTCTTATATAATTATCTAGCATGAAACTATTTTCTATTGGACTATTCAATTGAGATAGTTAATATCCAGATACATATATTACATTGTAATGAACAAAATATATAAAAAGAAACATTAATAATAAAATAAATAATACTAAATAAAGATAGACCTTGATGAAATGTTATGCCTCTTCATGAAAGGGAACCCAACATTGGTATTTATACAAGTAGCATTCTAATTGTAATTTCATTATCTTATCAATCATATATTTTATTATATTCATGGATTACTGTAATTTGCATTATTTGTGATGGATATTTTTTTAAACGATTTTGTCATTTCAGTGGTATTAGAGCCCCTTTTTGGGAAACAAGTCGGATCCCAACCATTTTCGATATTTTGCAGACTTTGTGTGCTTTGGATTTTGGCCACTCACATTTTATTTTAGAGTGCTCTCTCATTATCAGGTTATTGACCATAAAAAATTTCTCTCCTTCCATAACATGACACTCACTCCATCTCTCTGCAACCCATATCCATATCCATCTCAGTTCCTACACACTACCCACACCCAGCCATTTTTGTTACCTTTCATGTGTGCCATATGCTCTCCCTCCTTCCCATCTTGCTACTCTATTATTGCATAGCTACTTCCCTAATCGTTATGAATTCCATGTTCTCCTATTCCAAGTTACACACTCTCCCATCTCCATGCCACTGCCCTTCCTTCTCCCTAATGAGCACACACGTCCACCTCCACCTGTGCCCTTCACCTTTCAGCTCTCACATTTCCCACACCACCTTCAAACTCCCTCCCTCTCTCGCATGTATTACCTCTTCATACACCCCTTCTCAGGGCCCTCTATGTTTCCCATCTACATACACTCCAACACTCGGACTTGATCTCCATGACCTCGCATCTACACCATCACACTTCCCAGTACGTTGCTCCTCCGATCCTTAATCACTAGCCTCTGCTTGTTTCCCATCAACCCCTCGTTTCTGCATTACCTCCTCCTCATTCCCAATCTCTGTTGTTCAGACTAGGCCTCATTCAGTTTGTCACTCCTTCCACCTCCCATGTGTTTCATCCTCCCTGCAATGTCATGTTGCGGTGATAACACATTCCCTATTCTTCCTCTCCTTTTTCATTATTCACAATTGGTTTCCTTTCCCACCACTCTATCCTTCTAGTTCATCCCACCCTCTTACATTCCTCTATCCTCCACCAACCACCAAGGGATTAAAACCTTAAAACACACCAAATTCAAGAATAATAATATTCATTATACTGATAAATATTATTATTATCATGTTATCTTTTTTAACTCTAAAATTTTTCTATTTCCAAAAATATTATTATAATTATATTATAGTAATTCAAAAATCCCAATTTCATTCCCACATTTGTATTCCCTTTATCACCTAATAAGAAAATAAATTATTGAAGAAAAGAGAAAAAATATAGGTTAAGGCATCTTAGAAGGAAGATTAGCGAAAATTGCGATGACAAAAGAAATGGAGACTCAAGTCAAAAAACACGGAAGATTTCCAAGCACTTTAAAAACTTATTCTTCACTGTTATTCCAATTAAAAGGAATAAATAAAGGGAAAGGCATTACTATTTCTATTTCTACCATTGAACACAATAATTGTATTAGTGTTGAACTTTCAAATGAGATTGTGATTCCAAATTCAAATATATGTGGAAGGTTAAACATTTGGAATACGAAAGAATATGAAATAAGCAATTTACAGTTGAACATTTAAGATTATACTTGTGTCTCACAGTTTATCATTAAATTCTTATGGAGCAGTGACAATGACCTAATTTTGGGATTACCATGGATAGAAACATTGAGGACTTTTATCTTAAATTCTGAAAATAATTTTCTGATATTTGCCTACAAAAAGAAGAAAATCACATTAGAGGACATTAACATGAAATCAGAATAAGAAGTCGCATCATCTGAACACTTCAGAGAAATATCAAAGGTGATGTCGTAGGGGAGTGAGAAATCAATTTAGACGATACAAAAGGATTTTTACAAGTTTAATACATGTAAAGAAGAATGGATCTCTCATCTAAGACATCATAATCATAAATTAATTCTGCAAATCAAGAAGGAAAAAGGATAAAGTTCAATGCAAAAAAAAGTTAGAAGAGGAGAATCAAGATCTTAAAAAATAATTACCAGGAAAGGATGAAGACAATTCTTCTTTAAAAAACGTTAATTAAGAATTGCTAGAACATATTAAGAAGTTAAGAGAGCACAAAAATTCACAAGAAGAAAAATTCCAAAAGATTCAATATGATAACAAGCTACTAGAGAATAAATTAGAGTATCCCGAAGGAAGCATCTAGATTCTCAATAATAAAACAAACAATAAAAACTCCTTATTGACACCAAAGTTATAAAAATTATTTTGACCAACGATAGGGTCAAAATGAAAATAAACTGAATGAGTTATGATTTTAGAAAAGAAACAACAAAAAATCAACAAACTAAGCAGAAAACAAGAAGTTATATCCAAAAAAATAGTTCCAATCAAGATAAACCTCGAATGGACTACATCACACTCGATGCGACATTTTTTCTTCAGAATTTGCAACCCATATCGTTGTGTTTCATTAAGTGTCATAGTTATTAACACAAAATATTGAGCGATGACATTACAACCAAGAAATCAGATGTAAGCCTTGTCTTCAATGAAGCTTTGAGGACAAATCTTCACTCAAGGGGAAGGAAATGTAATGAACAAAATATATAATAAATAAACATTAATAATCAAATAAATAATGCTTAATGAAGAGGCATCCTTATGAAAGGTTACGCCTCTTTATGAAAGGGCACCCAACATGGGTATTTATACAAGTAGCATTCTCATTGTAATATAATTATCTTTTCAATCATATATTTTATTATATTCATGGATTAATGCAATCTGGCTTATTTGTGCTACATATTTATTTAATAAACGATTTTGTTGTTTCATAGTGTAAAGTATTTCTTTATCCAACAGACAAAGAATTAGTAAAATATATGAGAAGCATAGTTCAATAACAACAAAATGATCTTTTAGAATGTATGTAATGCTGAGCAAAATCTTGTCATTATGTAATATTCAGTAACCCTATATGAACTCCAAAATTTGAAACCCCACTATGAATAACATCATTAGCTTTATATCTATTTAATATAAAAGTTTTTAATGTCAAATCAAATATAGGAGGTTTCTATTCCTATCCATTTTCTAATAGTATCTCCGTAGATAAGGATCGATGGATTGAATCAAAATTTGGTTCTAGATCCTATATTCTAGGGATATTTTGAATAGATAGGTCATCATAATTGAATTCAGTATAGAACATACATCGAGTGCTTATCTTCATAGAATACAAGGTAAATCATTTCTTAGAATTAAAGTCTTTCAAAATTTCATAAGGTTTAAAATTAACATAATAGAGAAAAGCTACGCTATAGGTGATTTTGTAGCATACTTGTATATTTGAAAGAATTGTGTTGTAAATATTTTGTAATTTATGTAGTATCTTTAGGTATTGTATTTGATTTTTTATACCCAAGATACTGCTTGAACGCTGCAGACGATGACCCATTATCATGTCCACATCCCAATGAGACTACTAGTTGACAATGTTTCACCCACCTACTAGTTCCCTAGGTTAGGGAGGAGGCATTAAATATTGCAATAAGGGAGCTATGGGACCCAAGAGAACCTTATTTTATCATTTACACATTAAATTGGGTCATACAAATAATAAATATGGAGAAAATAAAGTGGCATTTCTTCAAGGAAGGGTTGGAGTAATCCTATAGGAGTGAATTGGACCTTGGAGGACCTTAGTATGGTTATAAAAATATTTCATGATGAATGAGAATGGATTTTTATCATTTTATAATTTTCCTTTGGTATTTTGGAAAGACTAGCTTGTCCATTGCATAGTGAGTGTTCACTTACCCTGCTAGTGAGCCAATTTTGAGAGAGTGAGATTCTCATCTAAGTTGGATCTGGGAGAGGCCACCCTAACCTATAAATTGTATATTAATGGAGTGTTTCTACTGCACATATGAGTATTCTACTATTAGTGACCCATATTTCCTCCCATTCTCTCAATCCCCACATCAATATTTCCCTATTTCTGTCTATGGTGCACTTGTGTGAATGGTGGTTGTGCCCCATTAATTCTAGTTGATACCCAAACATGGGTGAACTATTTATGGCTATGTAATATTTTCCTCATCATATCTGTAATTCTAAATCAGAATAAATACATATACAAATGTCCACATTTCCAAGCTTTTTTTATACTAGTTTCCATGTGTTGATTTCCCATTTCAATGGAGTTGTATATATGATGTATGTTGGGAATTGGATCTGATATTATATGTTGTTTATGAGAAATTAAAATTATTTTAATGGTACATATTAATTATTCTCTTTTCTGAACCATTATATTCACAAATTGTGAGTCAAAGTCAAGCTTTTACATGTCATTTCCCTTAAGCAAATATCATTGAATTTATGCATTTGAATATGAAGCTTCAAAACTATGTTGCATAAATATTAACCATACCACATGACAGTAAATTAAGTATAATAACATTCCCCATACTTTTTTTGACAATTTTGGAGGTTTTCATAGTATTTGGAGAATTATTTCTTCCCACACCCTAGGGGGATTTGCACCATAAATTGCTAGTAATTTCACCATTTTTTCCATTGTTCCCAAATAAAGTTGAAGATGTCTATAAAATTTGATAAATTTATAATATATTCCATTTATAGGTCCTAATACACCCCATATCAGTCCCTACCAAATTTGATACCCTTTTGTTCCATTCGAATCCCCTAAAGTGAAGACTAATCAAGGCAAATTTCCCCCAAATTCTTCCTTTGTTGGGAATTTTCGAATTGGGTCATTAAAGTGGTATCAGAGCATGATATTAGAACCTTTTGGATTTCTATATTCATGTTTCCAATAATGAAATCCCTACATTAGAAACTGAAACTAGAGACATTAATAATGACAAAGAAGAAAGTGGAGAAGTTTGTTCTTTTTACAAGGATATTAAGGAAAAAATAGGACTGGGAGATATGGATGAAACAGAGAATAATTAGGAACTTAATACATTAATTAAATCATATCTTGAAGGGATTACCAAACATTTTATGCAAGGGTTCGAATTGTTGGCTAGCCAACTTGGGGGAAAGTCAACACTAGGGAGTAATAGTAGTTCATCTCATGTTGAGAATAAGACTAACGGGGACACAATTTTTTCGAATACTAGACCTCATAATCGACCCCATGATTTAAATAATTAGAGTGGACCTTCAATTCCTAAGTTTCTATAGTTCAAATAAGGCTGTTATACTACTTATGATGTGAGGGAAGCAGAAAATGATTGGCAGAAACTAAGTGATGAATATAAGAAATTCCTACCTTTCGATTAGTTCATTAGAGCCTCTCTTCAGTTTAATCAAGGAGGAAGTGGGAATAGGGAACCTACTCTTAAACATGAATTAAACTATGCAATGGTTAAAGTAACTATTCCTTCCTTTGATGGTTCCTGACAAATTTTTGCTAGTGCTTGGTTGCAAAAATTAAGTGTGTATTTTCAGTTAAATCCTATGGTTGAAGAAGATGCATTGAAGATGGCCATTTTGCAACTTGAACGGTAAGATAGTGATTGTGGTTCCATGGTATTATAACCTTGGGACATGATCATATTTTATCTTATGAGGGATTCTCTAATGCATTAATGGAGAGATTTGAGAGGAAAGACCTCAGACTTCCTTTCAAAGAACTAGCACAATTGAAGCAAGTTGGAACTCTTGAAGCCTATATGTTAGAATTTGAAAAGATTTTAGTAATGGTTTCTGATGTATATATGGATATGTATTTTTTATTATTTATTGAAGGATTGAAAAAACCTTCGACAGGTCTCGTGAAATCCCACAATCCAGCCACATTGAAGGATGCCATGAATTTGACAAGAGATTTGGAGAATGTGTTTCTAAGAAACAAATACCCGCTCCCCCCTTCGCCAAGCCTAATTTCCCTTCCAATTTCAAGGAAGGAAATAAACCATGGAAAAATGACTCCTTTACCAAAAAAAATAAAGCAGGACAAATAAAACAAGAACTTAGAATAAAGAATTTATGTTTCACATGCCAACAACCTTGGGTTTTTGGACATAAATGTGCCAAAGAAAAGGTGCATTACATTGAAGTTTTCTCTGAAGATGATGAGGAGGGGGAGGAGGAGGAAGCAAAACTTTCAGCCTAAGAATAGGGGTAGGGAACAATATAATAATAACATCCCACTCCTGAGACAAGAAAAAAATGAATCACTCTCAGGTGTACCTAGATTCCACACCTTGAGGCTCAAGGGTAACATACAAGGCCAAAAGGTCACAATTTTAGTAGATGGAGGGGCCACTCATAAAGTCATAGATACATAATTGGTGGAGAGGATAAATTTACAAGCTGAAAATTTTGATGGTTTCACAGTCATCATTCTAGGTAATTAACAATTCTATGGACTACACTAAATGGATTCCAAAGCTTCAAGTTGCTATAGGAAATCATACTATCACTGACAATTTTTATGTAGTGAATGTGGTTGATAAAAATGTGGTTTTGGGAGTACAATGGTTGTATCCTTTAGGGGAGAATACAATTAACTATTAAGTCCCTAAAATAAGGTTCAAAAATTTGGAAGGGAAAGCCATCCTGTTAACGGGAATGCACACTTACCCAAATAAATTGGTGTTTTCTCACAACATGAGGTATATCTTGAGGCATGTAAACATAGAATGAGATGATGAATGTTTAATTGCATATCCTAAATATCACTTGAAGGTTTCCAAGCATCCTAAGGAGATACAAAAATTGTTGAGAAAGTATGAGAGGGTTTTTGGAGACACTCCCCTAGGAAGACCATCAAATAGAGGGGCAGAACATATCAATGATTTAGAGATGGGAACACAACCTATAAAAATTAATCCCTATAGACACCCCAAAAGGATTCGAGATGAGAGTGAGCAGGAAATTAAATAATTCTTGGAGTTGTGTCTCATAAGGCCTAGTTCCATCCCATATTCTTCCTCAGTTGCCATGGTAAAGAAAAAAGATGGAACTTTGAGGATGTGCATGGATTTTAGAGCATTGAATAAGAAGACAATGAAGAATATATATCCCATCTTAAGGATTTATGAGCTCATGGATGATATCCATGGAGCCAAGTTTTTATCAAATATTGACCTTAGATTTGTTTATCATCAAATTCGAATGAGGGAAGAAGACATACCAAAGTTTGCTTTCAGATGCCACTATGGTCACTTTGAGTTTGTTTCCATGCCCTTTGGCTTGAAAAATGCACCTTCCACATTTCAATCATGAATGAAAAATATCTTCCACAAGAAAATTCATAAGTTTGTACTAGTTCTTTGATGGCATTCTTATTTATAGTCAAACTTGGAAGGAACATTTGGATCATCTAGAAGAGGTAGTAAAAACTGCATGATCAATCTTTGTTTGCTAAGCTGTGAAAATGTGAGTTTGGTTTTACAGAGCTCTTGTATCTTGGACACATCATTGATCAATATGGTTTGAAGGTGTATATGTAGAAAATAAGAGCCATTACAGAATGTTCACGTCCCAAAAACATCACTTAATTGAGAGGATTCATTGGAATTTGTGCCTGCTATAGAAAGTTTGTGAAGGGGTTCTCCCAACTCACTTCACCTCTAATTGATTTGACAAAGAAAGATGCTTTCCAATGGAATGAAGGGGATTAAAAATATTTCCAAATTATGAAAGAGGTAATAATCAATTTTCCTATTCTAGCATTGACTGATTTTTCTAAACCATTTGTCTTGGAATGTGATGCATCAGGAAAGGGCATTGGAGTAGTCCTAAAACAAGGACAACACCCAATAGATTTTGAGAGTAGGAATATAAAGCCACATGATAATATTTACTCCATTTATGATAAATAAATGTTATCCATCATGCATACTTTGATCAACTTTAGACAATACTTGGTGGGAGACAAATTTGTGGTCAAAACTGACCATAACAACTTAAGGTACTTCCTCACTTAGAAGGATAGACATGAAAGGAAACAAAAGTGGGTGAGCAAGATTCAAGCATTTGAATTTGATATTGAATATGTTAAGGAAAAACATAATTTGGTAGTTGATTCCAGGGATAATTTAAGGGACGAAGTTTAGCCCATGGGCGAATTTAAAGGGGTTATAAATATTTACTGGGCAAATACTAATATGTTTTTTTTTAAATTTAATACATTCATTCAATATTTATTAACCAAATAATTAAAAAAAAATAGCCCTTCAATATTAATTAGGGAGAGAAAAATAATAATTCTTAGCCTTTTCAAATTTACCTCAAAACCTACTTTCACCCTTAATTTCTAGTAAAATTTCTATTCAATCTTTACTTCACCCTAATTTCTAGTAAAATTCATGTTCAATCCTTCCATCCTCCCCTCTTTTTTTGTAAATGGGGACTTATAGCTATTATTTATCCCTCCATATTTTGTTTAAAATGAGAATATATTTACATTCCCCATCAAAATTGTGTGGAAACCTTTCTTTGCCGCCATTTTTATTAATCATGTTTCGAACAGTTATTTTTCCCTCCATATTTGATCTAAAATGAGGAATTTAACCCATATTTTTTATGTAAATAATTCTTATATAAAAATGGTGTGGTACATAGGGTAGTTGCATTAAGGATGCAAGGAAGAAAAGCAATTCTTGATTTATTAAATATCAAGGTTGAAAGAGAAAGGACGATTGAGATTGATAGACCATTGGAGCATCTATTTTTTTCAGACTTCTTTCATGTCAGTAAATTGAGTTAGGATTACTTCTTTCATGGGATCTATATATATGTCAGTAAATTGAGTTAGGGTTCATTATTTCAGACTTCTCTCATCTCAACTATATACCCTAAATTGACTTAGCCTTGATGAAATAGTGTAGATCATGTTATTTTATATTTTTTTATACATTAGAAGTATATTGCACAAGGTAAATAGTAGATGCTAAAGTTATTTTTTCAATTTCATATATATATTCAATGCACAACTTTAATAAGCTTGAATTTCTGTTTAAAATGACATGTTATAACTTCTTGATGGAGTCATTTTCTGGTGGTAGAGATATGCAAAGGTCTGAATTAATGAGTTAGAAAAGGGATAACCTTTGCTTTTCTATGCTAAAATATGTAGCTATAGATAATAGTTTGCATAATTTGTGCCTCTTACTCATAAGATAGATTGAGGGAATAAAATAGTATCCTAGTCTTACCCGGTAAAAAGTATCGAGATATTTATATAATGTTATCGTGGAAAGTAGAAGGGAAGGCACTATTTATTGATCTATGTTGCCGTAACAAATTCACAAATTGACTATGCACCGTGGATGACATAATTAATTTTTGTAGGCTAGGTCTAGAGTTACATATTTTGAATTTGGCCTCCACAAATGGAATTCGGTCAAGTAATTCTCAGGGGGGATGTGTAACTCCTTTTTTGCTTATAATCGTCTTATAATCGACTGAAATAAGAAAATAAAAATAAAAGAAATAGTTTGGATATACCAAAAAAAATAAAAGAGAATTTACAAAATAATTAGTAGGCTTGATAAAAATAATATAAATATCAAAACATAATAAAAATATGTAGGCTTGATAAGTAAAATACTTTTGGAGTATATATATATATATATATATATATATATACCCAAATAAACCAAACATTTATCAAATTAATCAAAGATCTCTTTCAAAAATATTGATTCGAATTTAAAGCAGATCTCTCACCCTAGGGTGAGAAACTTCCAGGTACTTATGATTTTATATTTTAAAATTGTGCCAATATTCTTATATTCACAATAAGAATAAGAATTTTTTTTCACATTTGACATTGCACATTATATACATTTTCCTTTTTTCTTTATATACCATTTTTTTGGTATATAAAGAAAAAATCTCAATTACTCATTACCAATTGCTCTAATATAAATAATTTTACAAATACATTTATTGCTAATTTAAATTATTATTATTAAAAATAGTTTAACTCTATAAAAAAATGTGTACTCTTTCACATGCTAACTGTTTAGTAATTGTTTGTTGTTGTTCTTTGAATCACTTTATAAGAGAATGCATGCAAACAAAGGTAGGTGGTGTGAATTTTTCAAATAGATGTTGTGAAATCCTCTCTCTTTTTCTTGAGTACAACATTTATTCTGAACTACACAATCTTTTTTTTAAGTTAGAATTACAATTTCTTTAATATGACTTATTTTACAAATACATTTGTTTTTAATTTAAATTAATAATATTAATAATATCTTATAATGCTCCATATAGAGATCATA
>LPNX011112062.1:156712-210175 GCA_001517045.1 Pseudotsuga menziesii
CTTAGCCACAAAATGAAAATTGAAGAATATTAAAATAATTTTGATTTCAATTTTACCAACTGGTTTTACTCTTAGCCTTTGTCTACCAGTCAATCTCTGTAATGATCACCTTTGATATGAATTGTTCCTATGGTTTCAATTTTAATGGGATGGGAGGCTTCCAAGTATATATTGGAGGTGTAGGTCATATTGGAGGTGTAGATCTATGAGGCAATGACCAAACCATGATAATTTCCCAGTCTCGTAAATTTATTATGAATATTAAGCAACTGCATATATATTGTATATTAGTTTTTATATATTATTTATATATTTGTTATATATTAAATTTTTTTATATTATGTCTAAAATAATAAGTTAAAGAGTAAATCTTGGAGCAGGGGTAAGAGGTAAACTTGCAACATAATATAAGATTTGATATTTATATAGTATGTTAATAGCAGCAAGGTAAAACTACTAATTTTTTTCTAGAGGGATTGCAATTAAATTAATTTCTTGGATATTTATATTATATGTTTATGTATAATCAAAGTGTAATTTTAATTTTAAAATTAGATTTAAAATTATTTTTTATTGGTTATCTATTTATTTTTTTCTTTATGCAAGGGAATAAGTTATTAGTCTAGGTAACAAATTAAAGGTAAATTTGAAAATGGATTTGAGTTTTGTTCTTTGATGTAAATAGTTACTCATAGTTTACATAATAAAAAAATTACCAATATTGAAAGGGGTTAAGTTTTTTAAGGTGTATTTTTTTCTTGCTTTATTTATGTTTAAGTAAAATATGTGCTTAGTTTTCAATAATTATTATTTAAATTATTTGTAAGAATGGTGTAAAATAATGTTGAAAATTAAGAAGAAGAAAAAAATAATGAAAATGAAAATACATAAAGTGTTATGTGAAATGAAATAAAGTAATCCAATAATAAATTGAAATGAAAAATGGTAAATTTTAATCTATCAAAGATCATATATATATAAGGAAGCATAAAAAATGTAGGAATGAGCAAACCTATGAATAAGATGGAAGTACACAATGGAGAATATATGGATTATTGAGGAGGAAGTAATGTTTTAATTTGTTAGAAATGTAAAATATAGCCAATGGTGGCTTAGCTTAGTGGGTAGATATTATTAGTCTTTATCATTATTAGGCTATTTTTATAAGAGGGAACTAATAGAAAAAAAATATGAGAGCCAAAGATATAAGTTTATACTCTAAAGGTGGTTAGAATATAATTAAATGGAACAAATGTGAATAAAACAATCATACCTCAAAAGTGTGGAAATAACTTTGTTGATGGTTTTCCAAAGTTAACTTAGTTTAAAGTCATATTTATAGTTTTATTTATTTAATAACTTCTATAATGAGTATCATAGTGGACTAGTTCATTAGTGTGTAGTTTCCCTAAAAAAATACAACCAAACAAAATTAATAAGGGTCTTTGTGTAGTTGTAAACATATATAGATTGATCATTTTTTTTATTTTTATATTGTACTTGGTAAATTAACTTCAACACTGAGTTTTAAATGTGATATTTTCCATATTTATAATGCTTACAGCTTTGAGTGTCCTTGTGTGGTTTATATAGGCATTGTATTGTCATTATGACTTTATCTAACTTGTGATACTACCTAACATGAACTATCTTAGTTCATAAGTTTGAAAATTGTTCAATCTAGAATTCAAGTAATTGTGAGTGGTGATAATTGTTATTTCCTGTCTGGCATATGCACTGATTGGGAACTTCGAATTAATTACTCGTTCATGTTCGTTTGTCTTCTTTGAGAAATATAGTCTTCTATGTGTGGATTTTGGCCCATACATGTCTTGAGCTTTACTTAGCACATTTTCTAATGTATTATATCATTATGCCCTTACAGTTACATATATTCCTTGGTATGGATGGATTTCTATTACTTGTGAAATTTGTAACCCTAAATACTTAAGCTTCCTAATGGTGACTTCACAATATAATATTTGTGAAACTTTGTTATCACTATCACCTTGAAGGTCTATGCCATTTTATGGTCATTATTAATAATTATATTGGACATAACTTGTAAGGTAGTTAATGGAATTTATATTCCATAGCTTACGTTTAACTACATGATTGAACGCATTTTTATAACTTAGGATAAATGTTTTCCTATAAAGAGTGTTGCTTTATGTATTTGTAACTTTTGATTATCACACTCTTAAAGCATACATTCATGTGTTGTTAATTGGTTTTTGTGATCTTTAATATAGCCCATGTGAAAGGGAATATTTTTTGTAATTAATTGGCCTCCATATTGACAAGCCATTTAATGTGAATAACCATGCCCTTCGGTAACTTTCCCCAAGCCATCACATGCCTTTGTCATTTGGAATTTTCAATATGGATCAAAGAGAGAGTTCCATTTAGTTAAGTTACATTTAAAATAGAAAATAATATTTCTTGATATTTTATTAGTGAGGACCACCTTAGACAAAATTTTAAAGAGGGGAAAAGGTAAAACAAAAATAAAAGAAAAAGACTAAATTGAGAGAAGGAATATCAAACTCTTTTCTTATAGAGAAAAACTAGCTTCAAGGGACTGGGAGTGGATTTTTCACAAGGAAGAAGAAGAATAAGACTTGACACTGAGAATGACCTGGCATAGAGTAGGTCATAGGAATATCAACAACTTTCATAGAGAAGCCATCAAAATTGAAGCAACCAATAATTTATCTATCTTAATATTAAGGAAAGACCTTTTCAATGTGGGTAGAGAAAATACCTTTCTATAGAATTAACTACATTGTTGAAATAGGAGGAAAGGGCCCACCATCTGTAACATTAGTTTTTTCTAAGGTGGATCTATTTGGAGGAAAGGGACCACCTTGTCACTGAGCTCACCCAGTTTGAATAACTATAGAATTTCCTAATTCTTTTGGTGTGATAAATTGTTTATACAATGCATGTCCGTGCATTAAGAAAGTAGTGTGTTTCTCAATCAATTAGTCATTTGTAGCATTAATAAATTGTTGAAACAATTAGTTAATTAAAGTATGCAAATCCTACATTATCGAAGCAATTGATTACTTGGCATGTGTGATCTCTCTTAGGGTATGCAAGTGATTTCTTGATAATTATAAGTGTTGAAAAATATTTAATTTCTTGTTGAATTGATATCATAGGTTGAATTCATTATGATTAATTAATGATGAAACAAATCTAGATGAATGTGTGGTTGTAGTCCACGATTAAGTAGAATTGAGAATTATGGAACTTGGATGTTTTGTCAGCAACATAAAACATATATTTCATTCTTGCATGAGTGATGATTGGATTTAAATTATTCCAAAATTAATATAGGAATTAACATCTTTCAAAAATAATATATATGCTTTATCTTCATTAACAATTCTATATTTCCATTCATACTAGACTGATTTCATTTTTCCACAAGGAGTGCTTTATTCTTCAATATTGAATTAGTAGTAATTATTCTTGAAGATTGAATTATCAATTAGAATTAAGATGATTTAGTGAGAAAGAAGTTTTGTAACATTTTCGAAAATTAGATTGTTCAACTTAGCATTGGTTGATTTGGCTGATTGTATGAGAATTAGTTTAAGAAAGAATTGAAATAATATGAATAGAAACTTATGAGAAGAAAAAGTGAAAGAACAATGAATTGCGATTTCTTAGGAATGAAAGAGATGGTGAATCTTCTTGGATAAAAATTCGCCAATTTTTTTTACAATATTTGATAAATCAGTGAAAGATTCATCAATTTTTACAATATTTTCTAATGCAATGAAATGTTCGCTAGGATTTTACAATATCTTATAATTTAGTGAAATATTCGCCAAGATTTTACAACATTATATAATAAAATGTAAGATTCACCAAAACATTTATATATGCATATTATATTATTAATAAAATCGCCTTCAAATTTTCCTATATATCACAGAGATTCTCCCATTTTTTATACATATAAATCTAGGAGAGATTCTTAAAATCATCCCTAGTTGATGCCTGATCTAGAAGACCTTCTATTTCTTTGGTGGATGTAGTAGAAAATTGGAAAGCCACATTAGAAGTGGAGTATACCAAGGATAAGTTTTCTTGTAAAATTTTTGATGGGACTAACCATGATGATAGGTATAAGGTGTTGGAAGGAATCATATACTACAAATATAGAATCTATTTGGTCCCTAGTTTCAGTTTAAAAGAGGAAATTTTAAAGAAATCTCATGATTCTCCTCTAGTAGGTCACCCTGGTTTCTTAAAGACATATTGAATGTTGAGTAAAAGATTCTCATGGAAAGGATTGAAGGCTAATGTTATGAAGTATGTTAATGAATTCCCCACATGTCATAAAAATAAAGTGGAGCACACTCATCCATCTAGCCTCTTACACTCCTTGCCTATTCCAAAACAAAAATGGGAGAGCATTTCCATGGATTTCATCACTGGTTTGCTCAAGGTATTTGGTAAGGATTGCATATTTGTGGTGGTGGATAGGCTCACTAAATTTGCTCATTTATTTTTTGTTACTACCACTTTCACTGTTGCACAAGTGGCTGAACTATTTTTTCAAAAAATTTTCACATCGCATGGGCTTCCTAAGAGCATTGTTAGTGACAGGGATAACATATTTTTGAGCGCATTTTGGAATAAACTCTTCAAAATGGTGGGGAAAAATTTGACACCTAGAATAATCTATCATCCACAAAATGATGGCCAAACATAGAGGGTGAATCAGTGGTTGGAAGAATACTTGAGGAACTATGTTAGTGGGAAGCAAAAAACATGTATAAAATAGTTGTATTTGGTTGAGCTTTGTTATAATAATACTTTTCATATGTCCATTGGAATGTCTCCTTTAAAAGAACTTTATGGTTATGATGCATCCACTTTTATTGACCACATTTTTAGTGATAATAGAGATCCGAAGGATAAGGATTGGATTGAAGAAAGTTGGGAAATTTTGAAGGCTTTGAAAGATAACTTGCAAGCTTCCCAAAATCAATAAAAACAATATGTAGAACAACATAGAGTGGAGAGGAATTTATAAGTGAATGACTTCGTTTATTTGAGGTTGAAACCATACAAAGAAACCACCATAAAGGGGAAAGGTTCAGAAAAAATCAAACCAAGGTTTTATGGTCCCTACAAGGTGATTCGAAAGGTTAAACTTAGTGACCTATGAATTGGAGCTTCCCATGGGAAGTAAAATTTATAATGTATTTCGTGTTTAATGTATAAAAAAGGTTATAGGTCAACCTATTTCAGTTTCAGATACTTTAACTCCATTGGATGATGAAGGACAACTTGTTCTCATTCCATACAAAATCTTGAAAACAAGGGAGAGAGTATTGAGAAGCAAAACAATTAAATAATACTTGGTACAATGGAAGGAATTTCCTAGTGAGGAAGCCACTTGGGAAGAGGAAAAAAAATTGCAACATCTCAACTTCTCATTTCTTGAAAACGAGCAATATTGGGTAGGTAGGACTTTCATTGCCCCATCCCAGTGAGGATTCTAGTTGACAATGTTTCACCCACCTACTAGTTCCCTAGGTTGAGGAGGAGACATTAAATATTGCAATAAGGGAGCTATGGGACCCAAGAGATCCTTAGTTTATCATTTACACATTAAATTGGGTCTTAAAAATAATAAATATGGAGAAAATAAAGTGGCATTGCTTCATAAGGACATTTGGAGGTTCATGGAGACATCATGTCATGACTTAACCCTAAATTCGATATTATGAATAATTGTTGTGAGGGATATGTATCTTATGAATTGGGTTCTTAGGGTCACCAAAATTCTAGGGTATGGATTGCAGAAACCAATGATTATAGATAAATATATAAGAGAAATAATGTTAGTGGAACATGTTCCTTTTTATCGACGATTCATCCAAGCTTTAACCTCCTTCCTCAGTTTATCCTCAACATTTTGATCTTTTGTACCTGCAAAAGAGATTGATGTTCCTACACAATGTTCCTTATTGTTATATAAATAAGCATGAAATTATTATAATTGTATTTAAGAATAAAAATAAATGCATATCATGATTCATACCAACAAATAAATGCACAAAGAAAATATGGAATAAAGACATTCTTTATTAAGAATTTTAGGAAACATTACAACCCTATATGAGACAAGCTTCTATGTAGACCAAGAAACTAAATTCTCTTTCTCCTCTCTCTAATGTATTCCTCCAGCATAATCTTGCTCTTAAACTTCCCTTTTCTATCCTCTACCCCTACCCTCTATTTATATTTGCTGGCAAGGAGAGGTTACGAGGCCTAGGATAGTTAGCGGAGTTAGGGAAGTTAGCATTTTGAACCAAACTTTCCATAAATTAATCATGTTTTTATTTTAAATTTTTTTTTAGTGAACTCATGGGCATAAATAAGGAAACTCATGACTGTCTTGCGATTTTTATGAAGGAAAATCACAAGTGCAACTTTTTAGGGGTAAATCACAGGTTGCATATGAGCTGACCCACGAGCAACATGCGACTTGTCACAAGAATACCCCACGAGTGTAAGAAAAACTCATTTATAAACACTAGAAAGGCTGAAGGAAAAAATATGCATCAAGGATTCACTTCATCTATAATGTTTATGCCACTTCAATCCACATTTTCATTTTGTGTACCGACACATTTGGTGTCAGTACTCAGAAAAAGAAGTGTTGTTTCATAGTATAATAGATGCCCCCTAATGTATGAGGTCAGAGGGTAGTGATGGCCAAAATAAATTACAAATATTTTACCGTGGAGAGACTCGGTATCAAGGCCACGCAGAATTTCCTGAAACAAACAATTCATGGTCATTTACAAAATCATCACTAAGGATTCCATGTTCAATAATGTGGAACACTAGATCCTTTACAAGATTCATTTACATCATATAGTATGTGCAACAAGGCCATGCATGCTTTACAAACATGGATCAAAGACACTATAATATAATGATGGATCTTCAATAGTTGAGAATAGTGCCATAGCATAGAAAAATCTTGTGCAACTTAGGTTATATAGGTTGTAACCCAAGGTCTTCGTCCAAATCCATAGAAACTAGTATGAAACCTACCATGTGAATACATGAACTGAAGTCGAACATGGAAGGATTCCATTAGAATGTAAGTTAGAGAGTTGTATTGAAAACAAATGTAAAGAATTATAACAATATGAGTAGTATATCCTGAGGTACTATCCTTCAAATGCAATATATTCTTCTGTAGGAGGTACTATTTGAAATTTGTTTTGCAAAGAGGAAGGTACCAAATCCTTCAACATGTCACATGAGTAATTGGTATACTGGATAAGGGAAGGCATACATAAATTGATGTCAGATATGAAAATGATAGGGATCTAGATGAACATAAAGGGGGGTAAATATACTTGAACATGGAGCATGACATAGAGATGAACAAAGGAAGCTTTAGACTTTCAATTAGTACAACTAGAATTATCTATCATGTAGGAGAAATGAATAAATTCTGCATGTATTCAGGACAAGTGGACGAGTAGAGACTCGAAGTGATAGTTGAAATGAGAAGTGAAAAAATGAGACATGAGTTTTGGGAGATTCAAACTAGTGCTTTGTTCAAGGACGACTTGTTTCCAACAAACTTATAACCCAAAGAGCATATTTCTTCCTTTCCTTTCTTTTTAAGTGTTAACAATTCCAAGAAAGTCAACTTGATTCTTTCTTCATTTTTTAGCAAGCTTGAAGAGAAGAGAGAATAGTGCTTGATATGTCACCGATCCATGGATTTTATGAGCCCAAATTAGTAAATGATCACTAGTTCTTTCATAGTTTTGAGAGTCTCAAAGCTCCAAAGAAGACTCTAGGGGGCTGATTTTTCATAAATTTAGTCTCTTGAGTGCGAAAAAGTGTAAAACAATCTAGAGTAGAAATCTCTTAGCTTCCGAAGAAATAAGGTATGCCTTTTTCATAGTTAGTCAAAAAGGTCTGAAAAAGGGTTAAACTATCACCCAGCTGATGTTCCTTCAAAAGGAAGCACATAGCCTTAGTTTAAGGAGTGTGAAGGAAGGGAAGATCACTCAAAGAGTTCTATTTATTTACAAGAATGGGATAGATAACAATAAAGTTGATTCTTTGTACCGAGTTTGAATGAGAAGGACAATGGTATACATAATGCTCAGAAAATTTTTCATGTTTAGGTCCAGAGCATGAAAAAGAGAAAAGTAAGCTTGAACAGGTTCCTTTTCCATAAGTTTAGTTCTCCATGCCCGAAAAAGAGATAAATCTATACCTAAAGATAACCTTATAAATTTAGAAGAAGATAGAGTATTCCTTTTTCATAGATAATCCATAGGGTCTAGAAAATGGTTAAACTTATACCACTATGAATGATTTTCCAGTTCCTTTAACAAGTCTGAAAGAACAAGCAACTCGGCAATATAGTCAATTTTGAGGAGTGAGACTAGGGCTTGAAGATAAATCGATAGGGAAGGAGCCTTATAATCAAATGTAGTTTAGTAAAAGATACAAAAAAAGGCTCATTTTTGTGTGAAAAAAAACTACAAAGGCTCCCTCAACCTAGCACAAATGTGACATGGGTACCATAAATGACAAGAAGTGTTCTGACTAGGGTAACCCATGTGAGGTAGGCCCTAACCATTGAAGAATGACGATGTTTGAAAGGTAAGAAGTGGTTGCACATCGTATTCCATGGATAAAAAGGAGACCGTAAATTTAATCAAGGGGTAAGGTATAAGTGCAAAATATTCAAAGGAGACCAAATCCTACCCTAAATGCGAAGGAAACATACTCCAATTTCATCCATGACCTGTAAAACCTAGGTAAAAACAATTAGCATTTGTTCAAATGACAGAAAATAATCCCAACTATATAACAATGGGTAAAAATTATAAAAGTTTTACTATAAATGGTGGAAATAGATTAAAAAAAATTACATTTGGTTTATTTTACCCTATTAGTGGAAATTTTACCTCTCAACTTCAAACGATTCATGTGATCAATCCGGTGGACAAAAATTCAATCCACAAATTACAGGTAATTCATATCTCCCTCTTCTTTAAATTTATACTTTAAATTATTAAAATTCATGATTTATTTTATGTGTTTGGCCTACCCTAAGGGAACTTCACAATGCTTCCAGGTGGACCACTGCAAAGTCACAAAGTAATCGCAGGTTTGCAGTGAGGAACCAACAAGTGGCTCACGTTGTCCTCAGATGGTCGCGATTTCTATGCAATGAAGTTTTTTTACAACTTTAATGGTGAAAATGTTGACTTGGCAGGCCAATATGGTACTAGAGTGTCATTAAAGAGAGCATGAGAATATGGACAAGCTTGCTATGGGGGATTCGATGACATTGAATTCCCTCTAGAGGTGTGGATTATTAAATTTTTTATAGCACATCGTACATGAGAGCCCAAGTTTGGCTACTAGATAAATTTGTACGATTATGGGACCATGAAATTGGCATGTTTGACCTCCAAGGAGAGACCTTAGAGCTCATAGGAGAGGAAATTTACTTTGTCACTGGCTTGCCTCATTAAGGGGAACCTGTGAACTTGGGCGCCATTGGCTATGGGGATGATCCCATCAGCGTACAGGATTACGTCAACACATGATGTGTACCTAATGCATAAAATAGGGGACAACAATAATAATAACATAGATCAAAAACATCCCATTGAAATTTATTGTAAGAACTGTCGTTAGAGTGGCAGGGTCATCTAGTTTGCACTTAGCTACATAGACTCACATGCGCATAACATTGGACTGTCTACGAGGTTTTATTTTTTACTGGTGTTCAAGATTGGTCTTGATCATGAAGAGGAAAATTTCATACTGCATGACAGGGAAGAATAAATACTTCAACAATGCAAGTATTTTAGTTTCATTCTTCTTCTATAGGTTAACTTCCTTGAGCCCCGCAGTGACACTTCCACCCTCTGCTCCCTGTGAGCCTAGAGTTATATGATGGGGGCATGTATTCCTTCACTAGGGGGGTGGCGAGATACAGGGTGGCTATGATGACAATTTTATTCGTGGTGGAGCTTCTAGGTTCCTACTTTGGAGTAGTTCCCATATGCAGGCTTGGAATTTCGCGGTGATCCTGATCTAGGTCTCCCTCTTGGAGAAGCATGGGGAGACATGGGTAAGTCTTTTATTTTTTGAAGTATTTATTTTTTATGAATTTATTTCATAATTTTATATATACATATGTATTCATGTCTGAAATATATTTTAATGATATGCATATATTGGACCTAGGTGACTAGATGAACATCCTAGGACCTTCATGTGAGTCGTGGATGATGTTGGAGATGAAGCTATGTTTCAAGGGAAAGCTGGCCAGGATTACCCATGATGTACCAACGCTGAGGATGGAGATAATTCCTATGGCCATGTAGTAGCATGTTGTAGGAGTACCCCCATCTCAGTTACTCCTTCTTTGTAAGGTGTCTTGGGTTGTCCTATGTTATTGGGAGGCCATGGAGGCAGCTACAGCTGATAAGGTTGAAGAGCTTCCATAGTTTTATCATATGAAGGATTACGATCTTACTTTTCATTTTTGATGGACATAGTTACTGGATCTTTGGACCATAACTCGATGTATGTGGACCTACTTTTTGCACACACACACATATGGTTATTTACATGTGTCTCTATGTATATATGTATTGATTTTACAAAGTGTGTGACAAATTCTAGTCTAAAATGTAGTTAGAAAATGAATTAGTAATAGTGTTTTCATTTCTTGAAATGTGTTGATATAAATATATTCAAAATTTATTTCAAGGAACCTAATCTACAAAAACTGATATAAAAGAGTAGGGAGCCTCACATGGTAGATCCCATTGAGATGAGAGACCACTAATTGATTCTAACTTCCAGGTAGGTATTATTACCATGTGAAATAAAATCCCAAAGAAGCTGAATGACAACACTGTACTCAGCTACATTTTTAGTTGCAGGACCTAAGCAAGCACCTCTTGAGGCAACCAATTGTCATGTGGGTGCATAAATGACCCAAGCAGCTGAATCCAGGTTCCAAGTGTGACGGTTGGTGCCATCAGCGAACCCTACAAACCACTCCAAAGACATATGAAAAAACACCAGATTACATAAGTAACACTAGCCATTAACAACCATTTACATAATTATACAAAAATAATATAATAAAAATCATAACACCTAGGCGTAATACGTTTTCAGGTAGATCCCATTTAGGGGATCTGAAAACTTATTACCATCATTGATCCAACCAGTAGATTACAGGTTCTCCTTTGACAATTTTTCCTTGACAGGTTCACCTCAACATGTTCAACCGACAAGTTTGTAGACGACAACATATCAACATGCTATGTGGCGGTTGAAATTATGACTGTTATAACTTCTGTAACTGAACGTAGCACATAGTAACCCAAATGTCTCATCATCCTCTATATACACATGTACATTATGTAATATATACATATTTATGATCATCATTTGATTCCTCCATCTTTCATGGACCATAAGTAATAAATTGGTTCAGATTCTTGCATATTGTCTATGTGTATATTTCTTATCGACCTAGTGTGTTTTCCTTATTTGTTGTATCTCTTTATATGCTTCCACCACAACAGAGCTTGACTCATTCAGTTGACTGTTGTCCCTAGCATCCACCTGGTCATGACCTGGATCATTGCTATCATAGAAACATATTGTCCAGAGCTTAAGTTACATAAGCACTTCCATCAAATTTATTTAACTTATGCATGTTAAAACACACTCGCAAGCCCAGAAAAACAAGAAGACACTTTCTTTGAATTCAGAAAAATTGGCCAAAGAAATAAACAATAGACATGCAACTGATGAGATAGAGCAACTCACAGAAAAAGAACTAGTTTTCTAGTGAACCGAAATTTTTTCCTAGTTTAGTGAGATTCTCCTGAGAGTCACTACAAAATTTGGGGAATCCTCAACGCAATCTCACTCCGATAAAATTAGCCCCTTCAAAGTGAAAATTAATCTACACATACCGAACCTTGAAGGAAAGATTGATGTGGGATCCATCAACAATTGGGTACAACAATTGGAATCTTACTTTGTGGTAAATCAACTCTCCAAAGTGGAAAAGATCACCATTGCGTCCTTGAAGATGTCAACATCTATAGATAGCCAGTGGGAGAACCTATTGAAAAAAATGGAAAAAGAAGAAGACCCCATCGACACAAAGGTAAAATTTTTCAAATATGTCCAAAAGGCGTTCTATCCACCCAAGTACGTTGAACATCAGTACAAGAAGTGGCAGCAGCTAAGGCAATGGAAAAACTAGTAAGTGCAGAGTTACACTGATGGGTTTTATCAACTCATGGATAGAATTGGCATCCAAGAATAAGAGAAATTGCTTGTCCTGAACTACGTCGGGGGTTTATCCTCGTACTTTCAGCAAGAGATGGAGTTTCTTACTTTCATCACACTTGCGAATGCATTTCATTACGCCAACAAGCTTGAAGCTAAACAAAAAGGAAAGATACGTTTCACGAATAAGCCAACAGGTCAAACATCTAACAATAATTATCCAGCCAACTCTGACAAGTTCAAGAATCCTTCTCAGCAAAATCTAACGAAGCCTAATCATCAAAAGAAGAAATTTTAGAAAGACAAGAGGGATTGTAGTAAACCTAACCCTATTGGGAAATGGTGTGATTATCATAGTTCAACATGGCATGATACATCAGAATACAAAGCTTAAAAGACATTTTTTGCAAAATTGTCGAAATCCAACTCATCCGACAGAACTCTGGTAGAATCTAATCCAAATTCATCAGCCCTCCTGGTTTTGACCTCGACCACTCCTATAGCCTCAATCATCATTGATGAGGAGGAATGAGAGTTCTTATTCCATACACGGATATGGGTTCAGAACAATCCATTGCATCTAATTGTGGATAATGGTAGCCATAAGAACTTTGTTTCTGAAGATCTTGTGAAAAAATTAGGTATTGTCACCACTCCACATCCTCAACCTTATTATTTCGGTTGGATGAAGGATGGGAATGAACTAAGGATCACACGACATTGCTGAATTGCCTACTTAATTAAGCCTTTTGAAGATGAAGTACTGTGTGACGTGCCACCGCTTTCCGTAGCCGACGCCCTATTCGGTAAACCCTACCTATGGGATCGACACTATACATATCAGTCATGGCCTCAGAAGGTGATTGTCAAAATATAAAACCAATGGTATGGCATACCAGAGTGAGAAACCACATCAATGGTTGCTATGATATCTACCAAACAAATGAAGAAGCTTGTCAATCATGCTCAAAAGTTCGCATTAATCATGATAAATCCTCGACATTCTAGGAAGACTACAGAAATGAATTAAATCATAGACTAGCATAGCTACTGATAACAACTACAAATTGACAACACTCTTGAAGAATAACATAACATATTTCAAGCACTAGATGGAGTACCTCTGCATTGTCAGGTAAAACACTCCATTGAACTTGTTCCTAGTTCTTCATTGCCTAACTCATCTGTTTACAGAAGATCCATTCTTGAAAATGAAGAGATTCATAGACAAGTCTAGTATTTTATCGACAAGGGTCATATCTGCCCCAAATCCTCTCCTTGTGGAAGTATAGTTGTCTTCGTTCCAAATAAAGATAGGACTTGGTGCATGTGCATCAACTATCGGGATCTCAACAAAATTTCAGTGAAGAACATATATCCTCTTCCATGGATTGATGAACTCATCAACAATATGAAAGGTGCTAAGTTCTTTATGAAACTCCACCTCAAGTCAGGATACCACTAGATTCCAATCGGGTCCACTGATGTATGGAAAATGACTTTCAAAACCAAGAAAGGACTGTTTGAATGGTTATTCATGCCTTTAGGCTTCACCAATGCACCTACAATCTTCATGAGATATAAGGATGACCTTCTATTACCTTTCATCGGTAAATGTTTCATTGTCTATCTCAAGGATATCTTGATTTTCATTCGATCATGGGAAGAAAATGTCAAGCAACTTCGATAAGTTTTTTACAGTCTCCAGCAACATTGGTTATATGTGAACATGGAAAAATGCTTATTTGTGATAACTAGTGTCAAGTATTTTGGATATGTAATTTCTCAGTAGGAATCCATGTTGACCTAGAAAATGTACAGATCCTCAAAGATTGTCCCATTCCTCAAATCATTCATGAACTAGGAGGTTTTCTTGGTTTGGCGAATTTTTATCGACGATTCATACTTGGCTTTAGTCATATCGCATGGCCTTTGAATCAGTTGATGAAAGAAAATTAGGAAATTGTCTTCAAATGGACATCAACACAACTACAACCTTTTGAACAAATAAAAAACAAGCTTTGTACTACACTAGTACTTGTGTTAACTCATTTGCATCAGCCCTTTGAGATTGAGACAAATGGATCATACTATGCCCTTGGTGCAATGATCACTCAGTCAGGTCACCCAGTTGTATTTCATTCCAATACTTTCAGTGACACAGTTAGAAGGTACTCAACGTATGGAAAATAACTGTATTCCATTGTGCAAGCTCTTAAGCAATGGATACACTACATTCTTGGTAGGAAAAACAGTTATCCTCACTCATGATAAGCCTTTGCAGTTCGCTCCAAATCAGTCGAAACTATAGACAACCCAAAAACTCAAGTGGATTAATTACCTGCAACAATTTCAATTGGTAATTAAGTATTAGAAAGGAAAAGCCAATGCCACAATCGATTGTATCAGTAGACCACCCATTACTCTATTGTCTACAGTAATGAGTATCCAATGTCATGACACCACTACTTGGTTGCAATTATATTCGGTATACTATGATTTTTCTACAATTTATTAACAGCTTCAGACCGACAAGTTTTTGACTGTCGACTACTTCCTGAAAGACACCTTGCTATAAAATCTTGGACATCTTTCTGTACCGACCCGTGAGCATCGATAGAATCTCATATGGGATGCACACTACAACAAGACTGTCGGACATTTTGGAGTCGCAAAACCCCTTGTTATCCTACAAAAGTATTTATATCGGCCTTCACTTAAATATAATGTCAACAAGTACATTCAATCATGTGTGGTTTGTGCTATTTCTAAACCACCGAATCGACGACAAGGATTGTATACACCCTTTCTAGTTCCTAGTCGACAATGGGAATCTATTTCTATGGAATACCTAATGGGATATCCTACTACCAAACATCAGCATGACGTGATACTATTAGTATTCAACATATTTTCCAAGATGGCTATACTCATACCATGAAAGAAGACTACAACAACACAATAGACTACTCATCTCTTCTTTGAACATGTATGGAAACACTATGGCCTCCAAAAAACCATTATTTACGACAGAGATCATATATTTGTCAGCAACGTTTGGAAAAATATCTAGCAACAGCTCGACATGAGACTTTTTTTTTTGAAATCCTTCCATCCATAGACAGATAGACATACATAAGTTGTAAATCGCTTAGTTGTATAATTGCTTCACATGTACAACCACAAGCATCGTCAAAGATGGGATGACAACCTTCCATACATACATCACATCTACGAACATGCTCAACACATATCTACAAGAAAGAGTCCATTTGAGATCTGTTATGGATTTCAACCCTCAGTGCCTATCGATTTAATCAGTTCCTTGACACAGTCGAATGATACCAAATTCAAAGGATGAGACGTGGAGAACGCATTGAAATTAAAAGATCAAATATACAACATCTAGAAGAAAGAATAGGAAATGTTGCAACAAGCAAATGGAAAATATAAGGCCCAACATGAAAAGAATCATATTCCTCATTCATTCCAAATCAGGGATCAGATTTGCTTACATCTAATTAAGGAGTGCTTCACTAGTCCATATAGAAAGATGAAACCTTTGCAATATGTTCCATGCAGTATCCTTAAACATATTGGAGAAAATGTTTTCCAGCTTGACATTCCAACATGCCTTGGCCTACATCTAGTGTTGAATGTAGATATGCTTCGACCATACCATGCACCATTGTTGGAATAGAACGAATTGCATACAACGGAACCCAAACATATCCATCTAGATGTTTAAGAACTTCTTCTTTGTGACACCATTGTGGGATGACACATATTGCTTACAAGGATGAACTCCATTCCCTTATTTCAAGTGGCCAAATCTAGACAACTCCCCACGCAAGGAAAATGGTACTCTATTAATCAATTCTATGACAAGTTTCCTCACTTGAAAGAATACACAATGGAGACCATTGTTTTTTAAGGAAGGAGGAATGATCCAACCAAGAGCTAATAGGTTCACCTTTGAAAGGTTTTCCTTTCTAGCTAATAGGTTTTCCTTCGACATTCCCGCCTTGAAAGGTTCTCCTTCAATAAGTTCACCTCGACATGTTCAACCAACAAGTTCACAGCTGCCAACATATCAACATGCTCTATGACAGTTGAAATTCTGATTGTTATAGATTCTGTAACTGAATGTAGTGGGTATTTACCCAAACGTCTCAATATCCTCTATATAAGCATGCACATTATGTAATATAGACATCTTTATGATCATCATATGATTCCTCCATCTTTCATGGAGCATAAGTAATAAATTGGTTTGATTTCTTGCATATTGTCTTTGTGTATATTTCTTATTGACCTAGTGTGTTTTCCTGCTTTGCTATATCTCTTTATATGCTTCTGCCACAATAGAGCTCGAATCATTCAGTCGATTGTTGTCCCCAGTGTGCACATGGGAATGACCTAGATCAATCATACTTGACTAACTTGTAATATCCCTTCTTAGAAATTTTGACACAATGTACGTGCCTAACCACATATATTTAAACTTGCATGGCCCCATGGGTTCCTTATCTTGGTCCCAGACCAAGAAAATATCTCTCTCAAAGAAAACTCTAGGTTTCACGACTTTGTCATATTGGGTTTTCACCTATTGTTTATGTGCTTCATTTGCTATGAGCGCATCTATGCACTACTCATCTAGATGTTATAAGTGCAACAAATGTTCCTCAATATCAGTAGAATCGGGAAGTACGGGAATAGAAATTTTCAATGATGGTATCTCGCATTCCAACGGCATGGCTGCTTCCACCCCGTGAATGAGATGGAAAGGTGAAAAACCTATGGCAGTCTTAACATTTGTTAAATATTCCCAAAGCACCAGATACAACATGATGTTCCAGTTTGACCTACTTGCATTAATAGTTCGCTTCATAATGGTTTTCAGAGTTTTGTCTTGTAAAAGGAAGACGAGTGGTCTTTCCTAAAACCTATCAAAGTGGTCAATTTCATCCATCACCTTGTTCTGAAAATGAATACCATGGTCAGTGACAATTTGCTTTGGAATATCCAACCTGGTGATGATATAATTGAATACAAAATATGCTTTCATCTCACCATCGAATTTAAAGGTAGGAGTTACATCTTCCCACTTCATAAAGTAGTCAACAACGATAATGATATACATGTCCTCCCTAGTAGACAGTGGATTGCATGTAATGAACTCAACCCCCGACTTGGTGAAGGGTCCTACCGCGATGATGTGGAAAAGAGGAGCAGGGTGTGACCACATATTTCTAGTGTAAAGATAGCACACATGACATCGTTTTACAGCTTCCACACAATCGTTGAAGATGGTAGGCCAGAAATAATCGACACACAATATCTTATGGCGCATTTCTAACCTAGATAAATGACACACACATGATTCATTGTGAGAATAATTTATGATAAAATCTTCCTCCTCATGGGTGACGCATTGACACAAGGCGGAATCCACCCCTCATATATATAAAGTATCTCCAATTATGAGGTAGTTTTTCATATTTTCTCTTAGCTTACGCTGATCTTCCCATGAGAAGGTCATAGGACATATCAAATTCTATAGATATACTAGGGTATCCATGTACGAAGGATTAGAGGTTGAAATCAAGAAAATTTGCTCATCCAAAAATGGCTCATCCTCTATTACTACACTTTCCTCACTCAAGAAATCTAACATAAGTTCGGTGAATACTAGGGACTTCTTAGATTTGGTAGACTCAAAATATAATTCAAAATCCTTTATAATGATATTCCACTTATTAAAATTCCCCTCGATTATTCATTGGGATAATATGTATTGAAATGGATTTATGTCTGCAACTGCAGTCGTTGTCCTTAGAAAAATCTAGTGTCTCAACCCATGGACAACGTATACTGCTCCCATGTCCAGTTTCTTGACATGTAAATACCTCAGTTTAGGACCAACCAAGTCATGACTGAGATAATAGATAACATGCTCCTGTATCTTTTCGTCTTCCTGAACTAGCACCATACCTATCGTAGATTCAGATAAATTCATATACAATGAGAAGTTCTTCGTGTAATCTAGTGGGCACAAAAGAGGAGTTGATAGTAGTGCTATTTTGAGCTCCTAAAAATATTGTTGAGCATGTTTGTCTTGTAGAAATGAGGTGTATTTCTTAAGCAAGAGCATGAAACCCTTAGTGATATTCGTGTATTTCACAATAAATTGTCTAAGAAAGTTTGACTTTCCTTGTAGACTTTGTAACTTTCTGATGGTTCAAGGAGGAGGTATATTAATGATTGCCTCTAATTTCAATAGATCAACCCTTATACCATTATTGGAGACTATGAAACCTAGAATTCACCCTAATTCGATGTAGAAGACTTCCTTATGGGGATTTAAGTGGATCTTGTAGTGTCTGCATCTCTAAAAAAATAAGCGAAGATGATCTAGATGGTGCTTCCTCTTTCAATAATGGGTCGAAATATCATATAGGTATGGTTCAACAATTTCCTTAATATCATGGAAAGAAATGTTCATTTCACGCTGAAAGTTGCTCCGACATTTTTAAAGCCAAAAGGAATCTTTTTGTGTGCGAATGTACCCCAAGGATAGAATGAGGAAGTTTTGTATTGGTCTTTGAGTTTAATATGAATATGGATATATCCCAAAAAAAAATCCATAAATGAGAAAACCTCGCTACCCGCACATGCATCAATGATGTAATCAATTAATATCGTGGGGTAGTTTTCCTTGGGACAAGCCTTGCTCAAATATCATAAATATGTACAAATGTGAATAGTCCCTTGTTTCTTATTGACCCCAACGAGGTTGGATACCCATTCCATCAGAGAGATAGGGTAAATGAAAACGAAGTTTCAACAATTTTTCCACTTTAGCCTTATCAACTTCCACTTTCCCCGGATTCACAAGTCTAATATTTTGTCAAACTAACTTAATATTAGGGTAACTTTGAATCTCATGCTCCACAATTGATGGATTGATTCCTAGAATATTCTCGTAAGACCAAGAAAAGACATCACAAAATTCATTAAATAAGGCAGTGTAACTAGCAATATTTTCAGGTGAACAATTTGCTCCAATATGCACATTTTCCACAACATTTGGTTTTGTAGAGATATTGATCAGTATGTTGGAATAAATGTTTTCCATGTTACCCTCAGAAAATACTCCTTACTTGGGTAAAGGATTCACAAGCAGATCCATACCTTCAACAAGTCTCACATGAAACTTAGAATTTTCTATCCTGGTCAGTTCTAAAAGGAAGTAGGACTTGTGATGTATATCTTCACAAAATTTCATAGGTCCTATCACGGATTCTAGAATGGATTCATCATATGGAAAAAACATATCTAAGAATTCGTAAGAATAAGTTGAATTTTCTTCCCATGTAGGCAAGTAAGCTTCATCTAACTCTTTTGAGACTGGAAGAGTCGAGAAGGAATCAACAGTAGCATAAAATATAGCATGATAGCCTACTTCTGTTGCTGATAAGGGCACTTGAGGTTCATCTTGCAAAGGGAGGACCCATAGGTCAGTTCTATCTACAAGCATGCAGATGTTCTTCCCTACACTCATAATGCCTAAGTAGTTTATAGGAGTGGGAATATCAAAAGTTCCCATCAATGATGTATACATCCCATCTCCCAAACTTTCATTCGTTGAGCGCGAATAATCAATCAAGAGTACGTTAGAGTCAATAGTCTCCAAGCAAACCTTCCAAGTATATGATAGATGGTCAACAATTACCAACTTTCCTTCATGTGGGAACACAAGGACTTGAAAAATGAATGATGGAATAATGCACATTGCATAGGTCCAACTTCCCCCCAAAAGTAAATTATTGTCTAGAGGGGCATCAACTACTTCGAATTCCACAAAGACCGTTTTCGTCGTTAGTTTAATTTCAAAATATGGCAGGATACCATGTGGATGGAAATACCTTCCATTGAAAGAGGTCAACAAAGTGTTTGATGGGACCAACTCAGGGGATCCTAGAGTCATCCAACATGAAATTGAAATTACACATGTGGATGCACCTTCTTCTATTATTGTTCGTCCAATGGTTTTTCTACCATGGACAACATCAACGGAAAATGCCATGGTAAGGTAGGCATGGTTTGAACTTGAAAAGATTAAACTTAGCCATTAGGATCACATATTCTACACTATGTATGGCCTCCAAGAGTGCATCTCGCTATGAATGAAAACTCTAGTGCACTTCTAAGGCTGAAATCACACATGAATTTTGGGCTAGGTCTTCTACAACTAAGTAGTTCAAATTCACCCTCATGTTATGGTTGTGAAATTATTTTTTAAAGACACCTTTTGGTATCTTTGGCATAGCATCAAGCGGTTTATCAATTGAGAGTGGGGATGACGTTTCAATAGTTTTCTTATATTTATTTTGAGACTTTGAGTTATAATTCTTATCTCTGGTCTATAACAAGGTATGGGATCAAACCATATTGATATAGAATTTATCAATGGCAGGATAATTTTTCATGCTCCCATCTTTTTTTGAATCACTAGAATTTGCATTCTTCCCTTGGGATAAATGGATCCTTTAGGACGACCGGTTGTTGTTATTTCAACAACTTTTGTGCTTGATCCATTAAGCGGGATTAATAGGTCAAATGGTATTCTTAGCAAATATTGCAAGGAAACTTAGCTTTCTTTTTCTCTTTGCTTCCCCCCTTGGCATTTTTTTGGGTTTCTTCTTATTTTGATTCCCCTCACCCTTCTTTCCCTTATTCTTTTTTCCATTGGGATGATGATTTCCCTTTTGGTTAGATTTCTATGAAAATACATTTGCATTCTGGGGTGAGGGTGTGGAATCCTTGGCTACCTCTACTGTAGATTGGTTCACTGATAGTTCATGGATCTATTTATTCAGTGACTCTATAGTCGGTGTGTCAACTATACCCACCAAACCATTAAAATGTGGTTCAGACTTGGGTTTAGAAAAGTACATGTTTGACCTTGGCACCTCAAGGATAATATTATAGAGAATCCCAAACTCAGAATATATTAAATCTAGTTGCTACGTCCTGAGTATGGACTCCTCCTTCATAGTCACTCCCAACGTTGAAACATCTTTTCAAATATATGGCAATAAATACTTCAAAAACCATTCCACTAAGAAACCGAGAGGAATATTTTCTTTGATAAGCCTCTTTTTCCCTCTCCATTGCTAAATGTGTTCAGAGACATGAGTGGCCTTATTTTGTTGAAAGGTTGACAGAAGGTCTGTACCAGAATAATACTTGACATGAAGTTCAAATTGATTCAAGAAAATGGTTTCTAAATCAAGAAAAATGTCGTAGATGGCCTATGAAAATTCAATATACCACTTTTTTGCTACACTGGTAAGAGTTCGTTGAAAAATCCTTATCTGAATCGATTCATCGTTCAACGAGTTGGAGGAACACCAAAAATGGAACATCGTGACATGGTCACCTAGATCCTCACTAGTTTTACCTTCAAACTTAGGAATTTTAGAAGGTAATTTAATTGAAACTGGTGCTCAACTTAGATCATGGCACACGGGGTCATTCATGATTTTTGATAAGTCTAGAAAGTTTAAAGTTTCCAGAAAGGGTAATTTGGCACAAGCTAAAGACTGATATTGAGGAATCTATGGGGAGGAAGTACCCGCACTAGTGTTCCCAAAAGAGAGGTTATGGTTTCCCTTGGCCATCGGTTATGAAGAAATAGTAATGTTTTGAAAATGGTTCTAGCCAAAGGCCAAAGGGTTACTAACCTGAGGTGTGTTGTATTGTGTTTGACTGATTCTGACTGAAGATGGAGTTGCAGATATAGGAGTTGTGAGTCACCCACTGAAGAATGATAAGGGGAAGCTTCTGAAATGTGCATTCGACACTTGACTAGACGTTTGGAAGATGAAACTTGAAAATGGGTTCAGACTACCAGATGACACACCCGCATAAGTAGGAAAAGCACCTACATATGGAGAGGATGGAGGAATGTGTCCCCCATACCATGAAAATCATTAGACAAATGAAGTGGAACCACTAGGACCACTTCTAGTGTTTTGGGATAACGAAGAAGATGTAAAAGACACACTAGTTGTCCTAGTGACAACCATGCTAGACGAAACGACAGTGTGTGAGGGTGTCAATGGATTAGTGACTCATTGACTTGGAGACTATGGGGTAGATGAACCAAATTTTAAGGACACTACTAGTGCAGTACATATGCATGGACTGGGTGCACTCACTGATTAAGGAGAGATACCAATGACCATCATGGATGAAGTGGGGGTAGACCTATCCCCTAGATGTTCTCCTGAGCTATACATAACATAAGTCAAAGGAACACCACTACTCTGTGAACAGAATAGACAAAAGTGCACTAAAATAGGATCTCTTAAGTCAGTTAGGGGTGAATTGTAATGCCTTGCAAACTCTTCATCTTACAAATATTCAATTTCCACTGATAAGGGATCGATCTGAGTATAACAAAGTTCAAGTTTTCCTAGACTTTGACTTACTCCAGTCGATTCAAAAGAACCGTTTTTTTTTAATATCCACATTTGAGGTGGAGGTGGAGGCTCCACTATTGAGTGCGAAGGAAGGCTTTGCAACCTTCGAGACCTACAGGCAGGTTGATCCTCCATAGCTAAATATTTAAATCACACGCCTAAAGGTAATACTATATCACAGGAATTCCATAGAACACACCACTAAAAAATCCTAAGTATCACAAACACAAGAAGGTGAAATATACACCTTCCAAAGGATCATTTGGGATGATTAGGGCCCAGATAAAACTAGGTAATATCAGAGAATAGTTACCTGGGGTGTTGTGATAAGTCCTCTCGGTGCAAGCATTTGAATCACCAAAAATCCCTCCCAAATTGTTATCTAGGGTTTCCTCCCAAGTATGCCCTAGGTACAGTGGAAATAACCTTCCACCATGACCCATGAAAGAACCTAATAGCCTATATACTAAGCTTACCAAGATTACAACAAGATTATAGTAGAACAGTAGCATGTGTAACTCATGTGCCTAGGTAGGGTAGATAAGCCAGAAATTCAGACAACACTGACACCTCACGAGGCCCAAGGTGGTACTGAAATAACCCTCATACGCACAATGATCCTAGTTTGTGATTGAACTAAGTATTATACTGGTATCTAAGAAACTAAGTCCTCACATGACCTCGTGCTTAACTCCTATGTTAGATGAGCTTTATAGTTGATCTCTTGCAAACTTGGATTTACCTAGAAGATAAGCCACTGAGTCTAAGTTTAAGCAATCTTGGATAGTTGAATATGACCTCGTCCAATATCCTAGCCTAATCTATTTGATGTAGACTCTAGAAATAAAATGTTACTAATATATTTTAATTAATAATGCTCTTTTTATGTTTATTATTAATCAGATAATGGAAGTGCAACTCGTGGTGTAATGAATCAACTGGAAACAAAAATGATGTAAACAATTTCAAATACAAATGTTATTCAACATTCTTTTTCCTTTTTTGAAACGAATGAAATTTGCTTAAGAACTTTGAAAAACAAAAGACTTATATTTTTGCACTTTTTGTTTTTGAAAAATAATTGAAAAACAAGAGTACAAAGAGCCTATTTCATACTGACAATGCAACTACAAATTCTTTGCTTTATTTTTCTTTTCAAAAATCAAAATCTAATGCAAAATGATGCAGCTAAGCAAGTTAGAGAAAATTAACATGTATAAATGCAAGAAAAGTATTCAGATCTTAAAATCAGAACCTTGACAAGTACTGCAAAGCTCAGCCAAAACCCTACTTGGGTTGAACTACTGACTTTGGAAACCAATTAGATCAAAATATTAGCAAAAGTGAAAAGTTCAGACTAGTATTAAAGCAATCAAATGTAGGAAAGCATACCAAAGAACTAACAGAGGTCAAGAACTCATAGAACCACTTACACTTCAACCAATAAATCCAAGAGGAAATACCTAAACAAAATATTTCACATGAATTCAAACCTAACCTACTCAACATAAACCTTATAAGACAAGTTAAAATGAAATGCACTAGGAGACATATCAACAAATACCTAGGAAACAGTCTTAAAGAAGTAGTCAAATGCCAAAAATACTAAAAACAGGAGAAAACCCTAGATCTTGGAAACTTTTATACAGGAAATCGCGACTGTCTAATGGGAAACCCATGAGTCACTCACAAATGTTCTTAAGGAAACTTGTGTCTTCAACTAGAAACTTGCGACAGTATGTACATCAACTTGCGATTGGTTCTAAACATTTTCAAAAAGAAAAATCAAGAGACAACGGATCCTAAGGATATAGTAAGACTAACTAAAACTCAGGTAATAGAAAATCATGACAAAAAAAAATAGTGAAAATTGGACAAAAAACTTGATTTGAAAGGCCCTAGAACAAACTAGACTCCCCAATGGAGTCATTAGTTTTGTTGTGAGAGATATATACCTTATGACTTGGGGTCTTAAGGTCACCAACATACTAGGGTATGGCTTGTAGACATCAATGATTATGGAAACATATATAATAGAAATAGAGTTAGTGGAACATGTACCTTTTTACCAACAATTGATCCAAGCTTTAACCTCCTTCCTTAGATGCTCCTCGGCCTTCTGATCTTCTGTACCTGCAAAAGAGATTGATGTTCCTCCACATTATTCTTTATTTTTATATAAAAAAGCATGAAAATATTACAATTTTATTTAATAATATAAACAACAATACATATCATGATTCATAACCACATAGACATGCATAAAGCCAACATGGAAGAAAGACACTCTTTCTTCAGAAGTTCAAGAAACATTACAACCTTGTCTGAGACAAGCTTCTCTGTAGACCAAGAAATTGATTTCTCTTACTCCTATCTCCAATGTATTCCTCTAGCATAACATTTCTCTTAAACTTCCCTTTTCTATCATCTACCCCTCCCCTCTATCTATACTTGCTGGTGAGGATACGTTGTGAGGACTAGGCTGGTTAAGGTAGTTAGGGAAGTTATCATTTCAAACCTAACTTCCCCTAAATTAATCATGTTTTTATTTTAAAATTTGTCTTCAACATCCTAGGTAATTTATTCCCAATTTCATGAATTAATTAGTTCAAAGGGAGTTTCCCTAGGTCATGCTGTGAACAATATCATTGAATATCATGCAGTGATAGGGTTGTTAACCAAAGTTTCATCTCATGATATTGATCACTTTGTCGTGTTTTTTTACTCCCAACCAATGGTTTGTTAGTTAAACCACGTGTACGCCATCCGAATGGTACATCTACTTGAGAGTTCATTTGAGTCTATTACTTATCAACATGTTCCTAGATCTTTTAATTCAATTTTTTATTCACTTTCTTATTACATATTGGATTGGAATATTTCCCATTCTTGAAATATTGATATACAAAATAACATGTGAAATTGTAGATAAACAATGTAAAAAGATCAAACCCATGTAAATCACATTCCATTACAAAATTATGTAGGATTCAAAAATAAGTATGTATATATATATATACATATAAAGTGTTCAGTACATAAATGTAGTATCAAGACCTGGACTGAGGCATACTAGCTTTCAAGATTATAAGATAACAAAAAACTGAAGGTCGTAGACTTCAGTGTACATATCCTACTGTGCCTTAGTGAAGCTTGTGATAGCACATAATGGCCCTTACTACTCTATGCAGCAAGCGAAAAAATGGTCCGACACACCAATCATGTGTCGCATGTACCTCCTAGGGAGGCCATCCACCGAAATGTGAAGAATATCCAAGGTTAGCCTATTTAGGTTCTCCTCAAGTTCAGTCATCTCCTTGGAATCCTAGCATAAAAATTGAGCACTGACTTGCCTGTCGATCGGTGAGGACCCTCCTGGTCTCGCTATCCCAAAATCTACACAATAGGAAACACATCTCAGTACTGCCCATAAAAATTATAAAAATCATAAAAACATGCATTTTAGTGTCTTACTTACCGGTATCTTCCCACTCCTCATCCTCAGGAAGCGATAAGTCCAGGTCTCCTCGAAACTTTGTTCCTTCGTAGGCACAATCCTCTATTATGAGAATTTGGTCATCTAACTAGCGAAAGAAGAATGCGCCATATTTAACACTAGGACCCCCACCAACATGGAAGACCATAGCCTCAACCCACTAGAGCATGCACAAATATCTTGCTCCAAGCTCATTGAAATCCATCTGACGCCTCAACAAAGGAACCCTCTCTATGAAAAAAGATACTAAAATAGTACCATATCCAAAATGTTTTAACTCACCATGACGACACTTGGTAATTTGTTCTTTGAAGGTCACATTAACCCAAAAAATCCCTCAATGAGATCTACATGACCTACACCACCCAAAGACATCTATTTCACTACCCTCAGTTTACCCCCACACCCATGCAAAGGCTCAAAAACATAAAAAGGGCATAAAAACCCCTAAAAAGAGCCAAAATAGCTCTCATAGGGGTTAAAACCCCCCAAAAGGGGCTAAAACCTATCAAAGGATCTTAAAACCCCCAAAGGAGCTAAGAATTGGGTGAAAGGGGCTTAAAGCCCCAAAAAAGGGGCTAAAGCCTTGACCAAGGCCTTAAAACCCTAAAACTCTAGAAAAAACTATAAATAGAGGGGTGGGGGTCACTCTCAAAACACTCCTTCTCTCCCTATCATTATGCTGCCTGTGTGAGTGCCTTGAGACCCTTTCCTCTCAAGCCATTGACCCCTCTCCTCCATAGCTCCATAAGCCAAAACCCCACTCCATAGAGAGGTGCCTCCAAAGCTAGGGCATGGTGGCCCATTTCCACAAAGGATGAAGGTATAACCATGAGTTTTTGTTGATACTTTAGTTTTATGGATTATTTTATTTGCAGGTTTATGTTCTCATAGTTTGCTGTAGGTTCTCCTCTGATTATATGTAGCCATCTCTCATTTTTCTAAGAAGTTTCTTGCAGGGTTTTGTGGCTCATAGCTAACATTTCTTTGCAGGTTTTTCTTTCACCCATGGGAACCCTACCCTTCCATCGTGTAGACGGAAGGTAGTTGTTCCTGCTCGCAGCTAGGAAAAAATACCTACTACAGTTTGGCGACCATACCAGGTCGATCCCACAGGATCCCTGGGTTGTTTTTCAAGTTTTCTAGTTTTATTTTTGTTTTGTTAACCTAGTTTAAAGTTCTGTTAAATCTAGTTTAGATCTCAGTTTTTTGCATTTACAGTTATAGTTGAGCCTCCTTAAGGCTGACCTGAGCTAGTTCGGCCATAGTACAAATTACTGTCAGTCATTCCCTACTCAGATTTCAACTTTTTACACTTCACAGGCCAAATTGATCTTATCAGGTTGAAAGGAGTTTCCAGGTCGCTCATTTAGCCCTGAAAGGAGCGACTTCCATCTTAGGAGCCAGATAGCTCCTATTTTTAGTTTCTGAATGACCCCCTCTCCTACTTTTAGAAAAAAAATAGCGATTCCCTTGCTACATTTTCCCCAAAACAGGCGACCTGTCTCTCATAATTCGGTTTTTAAGCTATTGAGACTGTCAGTGCAGCTCAATCACCACTGACCAGCAGCCTAATTTATTCTACATACATTTTTTTGCAAATTAATGATATATTCGACTAGTTATTAATGGATTTGAATATGTTTTAAGACTTGGACAAATTACTGTAAGTTAATTTTCAGTTTTTAAATAAGCATTTGAAATTAACCCCTTGACTAGCCCTTCCTCCTCTACCTAGTCATCACCCTCTAGGGTATTATGGGATAAGACAAAGGGTAAAGCTCATATAGTAATAGGCACTTGCATCTGTGATTGCTTTAGACCACTAAAAACGGGTGACTTGGAAGTTAGAGGGGGTGGTAGACCCATGGGGCCTCACTGCATTCGTGTCCTCCCCATTGACTGACCTTGCACTCAGAGAGTGACCTGAGGATCTACGGATTGGATCAGTCCCATTTTGTTGAGATCCCAACACTCTTTCCTGGTCGAAGAGGAATATAGGTGTAAGGTAGTCACCTAGTAATTCTACCATAGTTCAGGTTCATTAGTGGCATGTTTCAAATTTTCTATTAAAAATTTATTGGTTTCATCACATGTTGCCCATGTTGTAAGTTCTGTAACAAACCAGAAAACCTTTGCGAAATATTCATAAACCCTAAAAGTAGTCACCATATGAATAACAGAAAATAATAAAAAATGGACAACCTTTCATACATTGGATGTGTACACAACCACACCAAGTAAGATAACCAAACTCAGTTCATGACGCTGAGCTAGCCATTAAAATATATCAATTTACACTAATTCAAACACTTGCAGTCTTTGAGGAGTTAAGTACTTGGACTTAGCCTTGAAACTCATTCTGAGGAGTACCACAGGAACCCCAAAGTATCTAGCCGCTAAGAGGAATTTCCAAGCGAAATAGGCAATGACCCCTACCGATTGAATAGCACTCTTGCGAGGAAAAATCCAAGTGCTATCTCCTAGCAGTCTTGGTGGCCGAGTGACCACCTGAAAGCCAATAGGAAGCCACTGAAACCAGGGTCTAGAACATCATTACTAGATTACACTACTTTATCTACCAACTAGACAAAATTGATCCCCTAATCTCTTCTTCGCGCCTAAGAGGCAATCCACCACAGTTCTAGTCCTTGAACCAAGATCATCGAGACCAATCTCGATGAATCTATACACCGTCAGAAGGCCACACAACCTCTGACTAAGACTCAAAATCATATCAATCTGAGCCATATTTACACACTACACCTTCTAGCCCCATGGCTGGCGAAAACCTGAATCCACATTCCGGCTTGGAGATTGGTAGTAGACCCATGTCCATACCTCACACCACCATTAAAACCCTTGCAGGTGTTCCTAGTACTACCATGTAGACTATCCTAACTCAACTACCTCCACCTGCAACCACCAGTCAAACTGTCCCACTTGTCATATTTGGGGGTAGTGTCCCTTCTTCTCAGATTGTCCCAATTTCCATACCTAGTGGCAGTGGCCCATTCACAACTGTGCCACAAGTACCCACAGTCATGCAGGTGCATCATGTTCCTACAAAGCCCACCACCATTACTGGTCCTTCCCACATCAACCTTGGGTCAAAACCTCCCTTTCATGGAACACATCAACTTTCCTGACTTGGCCAGGTTAACCAATGACCCTATCTATCATCAAGCCTTTTGGCCTCCCATGCCAACCAAGCTCCCCTTAGACATCCCTAAGTTTGAAGGGAAGGCAAGGGAGTGCCCCTAAAACCATATAATGACATTTCACCAATGGTGCTCATCAAACAACATTGTAGATGATTGATCAAGGAGTGGAAATCTTGCTATCTTTCTTCCAAAACACTATGACCCACATAACCGACCACATCCATGAGTGGCGACGACGTCACAGCTTGTGCAAGATCAAGCTCAATGACAGAATCTTCCTTGATTGGTTCTTAAAAACATTACTACCACCCATAGACAAGGATGTTTCCTCTGAACGTCCCCAAACAGAGGAAGAGGCCATCTTGAAGGCCCAATAGTTTAACCTCATTTACGCACAGTCTGGATACCCCTACACTATCATTCCAGATGCTCCCTATACATGCACCTCCTACCTGGATGTAGTGGGGGCATCCCATGACACATATGGCATCATAGGTTATGTCTCCCACCAACCACAGCACCATCCCACACCAACTACGATGCCACCACAACCAAGCAATAGCTCTAGTGTTTCCTACCCAAACCAAGCTCTTGACTATGAAAGAATGATGTCCCAGTCCGGAGCTACAACCTCTTATGCACAACCTGTGCCACAGTAGTAGACCCATGCACCTACTTGGCTGGCACAAAAATATGTGGGGTAGATGCCCACATTTGTAGAACCCTCGTCCCCCCAAGTCTACTATGCACCACCAGTGGAAGTTGCTCAAGCCAATGCCCCAGCTCTGCCTGCTCCTTTGGGACAAGTGTTTGCATGGAAAAATCGTCCCACCCAACCAACCCTTAATAACCAATAAGGGAAAGACAAAAACAACCAAGCAAGAAATCAAGGCAACAACCAACCACAAGGAGGTGGTCAACAACCAAATCCTCCCAACAACGCCGGGGTGAACCAGCCAGCTCAAAACCCCCAGCAGCCAAACCAACCTAGATGCAATGCTTCATTATGCACAAATAACCCATGCAAACTATGTGAGGTCTACGGGCAAAATACACATGAATTCCCCTTCATGGGTCGCGATAAGCAGGACATTCATAATGAAGTTCAGTATGCTACCAATACGACAGCCCCAGCTCAACCCAACCCGGCACTACCAGGACCTCCACCAAAGGTGCTCGAAAACCCATTACCAGTCCAAGTACTGGCAGAAATTGCACTTGCTCCCCAAACCAATCTCACTGCCCTGGATGCACCTTTGAAAACAGAAACAGGTGTTCACCACCTGCTAGCCTTGATAACTGAAGAGGTCAATTTATAGACTAGACGAAATCAAGAAAGAACTAACATCGAACCCGCTAACTCATCAGCAGCATCCACATCCAAAAAAACCAATAAAACTATTCATTTACCCCCTTTTTCCCCACGGCCCCCCATATGGTAGGTTTCCAACAATGTCACGGGTAGAGTTGTTGTAAGCTACAACATAGTGGATGACTTGGCCCAAACACCTATGACTATGTCCGCTCTTCAGGTACTTAAAACTTTACCAACATTGCGGAAAGCCTTACTAGCTGCCCTCAATGTTGTAGACCCCTATGACTCCAAGTTGATCACATTCAACACAGAGAATGGAGAACCACAAATGCCATCAACCATTTCCTTCCAAATCCTAGAATCCATTCAGAATTTGGTTGTGCACTGGTGCATCATCGACGAGGGGGCATCGACATGTGTCATTTCAACCTTAGTCTAGGAGAAACTTGGGCACCTAATTCTACAACCATCCACTACTACTTTGTGGGATTATGATGGTAACCCCACTAAATCCCAAGGTATCCTCCCACACATTCCCATCACATTAGCCAGGAAAATAGTATTAATTGACATAGAGGTGGTTAACGCACAGTTGGACTATAACCTGCTCTTGGGATGAAGCTACATGTACACCATGAGAGCTTTGGCATCCACCATGTTCCACCTTATGATGTTCCCTCATGACGAGAAGATTGTGACGGTGGATCAATTGACTTACCATGATCCACAAGGACCAATGGAACCAACCAACGTTATCCCTACCATTGACACTATTGTCGACAACACATCCTCCCCACCATTATTAAACGTATGACATGGGTTGTTCACCGGAACCTCAATGACGACTCCCTTCCCCTTTGTGTCACCTCCATCGACACCAAGTGACAATACATATTTTTTCATGCTATCATCTAGCACCGGTACACCCAAACCCCAACCGCAGCCGTAGCACCAACTACAGTCGCAGCTGCAGCTCCATCCATAGCCACAGCTCCATCCGCAACCACATATCCATCCAGAACTGCAATCTCAGTTACTAGTGAAACAATGGGGTTCATTCCCACTCAACATGATCCTTTTCCTTTCCCTTTTCCTTTTCCTACCATCCAGGATCGTGAGTAAGTGTGCCTTGGAAACCCGCAATTTATAAGATTTCACACTGGGAGTGACTATGTGGTACCTTGAACCACCTACCCTACCTATGAGGCCCCAGGATGTGTTGACTCATGTCCATCCAATTGAAATGATTTTGCACCTATCTCCGGGCCCATCAAATACTCCTCCCGTCTCTAGGACTACCCCTCTTCCTCCAATAGAGATTGGGGGCAAGGCCACCAAAGCCACAACCAATACCATTTACATGATCTCTAGCATCAGTTTCCCTTCTGTCTTATCAGCTGTGGAAGATCCACCTGATCTATCCCGACACCACTTACATGATGACAAAGAGATATGTAAGATCGCCTTTGCTTTTACCCCATTCCCTTTAAACCATAGTGTGGAATTGGTTCTTCCCACAAAAAGCCAGATTTCGTCAGCCCTCCTTGCAAATGAACTTCATCTCGGCAAGGGGGAATACCTCTTCACTGACTCAGATGGTCACCTCTTGAAGAAGTCGCGTAATGGGCTCTACCCCAATAGATTCTATGCCTAATACCACCACTATGAGCACCTTATAGCGTAGTTTTTTCTTTTTTTTTCGCAATGTTTTTTCCACAAATCAGAAACCCCCTTTAGTAATAGTTCTACACATGAGAATAGCCCACTGAAGGGTGCGGTATGACAACTGCTCATGCACATGGTATGTCGTGCATATGCTCTAGCTACCACCCTGCTAGCACACCCATAGTCCCCCATTTGGTATAGATTTTCCCTATGCACTACTACACTAGGGGCAACACCATTAGCTTCTAGTTAAAGTCACCTAGAATCTGTTTGGGACATCCTTCGCACCACTAGTTTCAGAATTCCATCCTCTATCATTCAGTGAGACCATAGTCTCATGTTTAATAATTAATTTTTAGGGCCACTTCCCAAAAGTTACCTCACTTTATGTACCACATTGTGATATAAGTGTCTCCAGACTTGTACTTGCATCACATTAGCCGACCGCAACTTATGTGGGATGCCAGACCATCTCCTGGAAGGAACATCATTTTATTATTTCATCATATAACTGTCTAATCCGTCCACCGCACGCTACACGGGTCCCCAGACCACCACCTGGAGAGTGTATCATTTCTTTTGCATGCATTTGGCATATAACTTCCTCTGGACTTGCACTCACATCATATGTAGTCTAGTCCATCTACCACAACTCACACAAGACTCTCCTGACCTCTGTCCGAGAGCCACCTTAGTTTGCATGCCTCTGCCGCACCAACTCGCGTGCCTCTGTCGCGATATTACCCATGCATGTATTGGTATGTTTAAGAGCCTCCTCTCCATCCATACTACATGGATGACCTTTGGATTACTATCCATTGTCTCAACATGGGGGAACCATCAGTGCCTCCTCGATTGGTTGAACATACCAGAGTTTTTGTTAAACTCTTTTCTGACTCCTAAAAGAATGAAAATGTCGAGCGTAGCTGCTGCCTTTCTTGCTCATTAAAGTATAACAAAGGGCATCTACATTGTCTCATTTATCTCCTTCTACAAACTATGTAGACTACCATCTGAAAAGGACCACCTTGGTGCATTCAAGCCAAGACCATTCCCCTCTACATCCTTTTTTGCTTTCTCGAGCAGAGGGGCCGAACTTTACAAAAAATCTCACCATGGGTTATCGTTAAGCTCTTTTCTAGCCTTCTCATCAAGAAAATATCGCTGAGAAAACTTGGTTTCATTCATGCTCATAAAACTATTTGAATGACCATCCAATCAGTACAGGATTAACCTTTTTCGGCTTAATTGGAATACCAATGGTAAAGAAGTCTCCCATCACCCAAAGGATGGGCAAGCTCTCCTATGTACACTTTTAACCTTTTTTAGGCCTAGGAGACTATCAACGAAAAAGAGACCCCACTAGAGTCTTCTTCATGCTTTCAGACTCTCTAAAATTGAAAGCACCATCGAGCAGTTACTTTCTTGGGCTCACTAAAAATCCATGAGATCGTTCCACAATGGTGTCTTTAGACACCACCCCACATATAACAGTTTGGCATCATTCCCACTTTGGGTCACCTTTGTTCAGAGTACTCTGCGATGTGTCTTCCTTGTATCCCATCAATACCAAAAGTGTCTACGTCCCCCAAGTATTTGCCATCTGCAATTACATTCCTTGTATTACATCTATGATCCCTTTCCCATGAGTTATTTTTATTTGCTACCTGGTCCTTCCTGCCATCATACTCTAAACAAAGGAAGTTCGAGTCCCTCGTGATTCCCTACACGTGTTCAACTCCTTCCCCCCCCATTTAATGGGTCATTCCTCATATTGTCTCACATATTTTGGTTATCTCCCTCACGCTTCTAGGAAAGGAAACACCATGGCCTTGGCCAGTTGCAGGTCTCCTTCTATCGATGACAACATTCATATTCCAGAGGATAGACCCAGAGGTCCTTGTATCCTGGTTTCATTAACCTCATTTATGAGTTCCTTGAACCACTTGAGAGGATTCCTCAGTGCCTCTCAGGGTGGTTGTGTATCACGTGCTTGACTACAGCTACATCATCGCACTGTTGATATTCATACAGGGTATTGGTCCATGTAGTATTTGGTCGCAGACCTCGGATGTCACCTGACTCTAGCACATTGATGAGTCTATTGAGGGACCCAAACAGGTTCATGTTCCTTATGATTTCTGGGTTGCATTGGAGAAAGTGTTCAGAATCCCCAGCGGTGCTTCTATATATATTTATGATTGATGCAGCATATTTGTACCATAGAGACTCTTACTCTTCATCAGTGAGTCCCTACAATTATGTACCATTCCAGATCCAACAGACCATCAGTCATGAAGATATAGCATTCCATGAGAATGCCATGGGTCCAATGTAGTAGTTCTTTAGATCAGTATTGTATTCAGCCTCTTATCGAGGAAACCAATATTGTAACAACAGTTGTACATGATTAACTCTTGCATTATAGAGCTTAGATCACATTATTGTTTTGACATCGTTATGAGCATGGGAATACCCACCTTGTCCATATACATGTCACACATTATTTGTATCTCCCCCATTGATGGGAACCATATTAATACCAAAACCAAAAGACACCATTCCCCAGCCTAGGAAGCACAACCTCTCCTGAGAAAATCCTATGATGTTCATCGGCCATACGATGATCTCCTTCCCTCACACATCAGGGGGGAATCTGTTAGCCCAAAAAATCCCTCAATGAGCTCTACATGACCTACACCACCCAAAGACATCTATTTCACTACCCTTAGTTGACCCCCACACCCTTACAAAGGCTCAAAAACATAAAAAGGGCTTTAAATCCCCTGAAAAGAGCCAAAATAGCTCTCATAGGGGCTAAAACCTCCAAAAAGGGGCTAAAACCCCTCATAGGAGCTTAAAACCCCCAAAGGAGATAAGAATTGGGAAAAAGGGGATTAAATCCCTCAAAAAGGGGCTAAAGCCTTGACCAATGGATTAAAACCCTAAAAATCTAGAAAAAACTATAAATAGAGGGGTGAGGGGCACTCTCAAACACTCCTCTCTCTATCGTTATGTTTCCCGGGTGAGTTCCTTGAGACCATTTCCTCTCAAGCCATTCACCCCTCTCCTCCATAGCTCCATAAGCCAAAACCCCTCTCCATAGAGTGGTGCTTCCAAATCTAGGGAATGGTGGTCCATTTCCACAAAGGTTGAAGGTATAACCATGTGTTTTTGTTTATAGTTCAGTTTTCTAGATCTTGTTTATTTGTAGGTTTATTTGCTCATGGTTTGCTACAGGTTCTCCTCTGATTGATTGTAGCCATTTCTCATTTTTCTAACAGTTCCTTGCAGGGTTTCCATGGCTCAGAGCTAACATTTCCATGCAGGTTTTTTCATCCACAGGAACCCTACCCTTCCATCCTATAGACAGAAGGCAGCCGTTCCTTCTCATAGCAGGTCACTAATAGGGATTTAGTGCAGTTGAATACAACTAGTTCCATTTCCTCTAAGGCGTAAAACACATGGGCCCTAGATTCTTGATGAGATTCTTGGCTCCCAAAAATTCTTTGCATATTAAAAACGACCATCCTCAAGGGAAATTCCATCACATCCTTGATGGGGATCTTTTTCCCACTCATTTGGGTACTTGGGAAACAATAATTATCAATGAGTCCTTGCGTAGTAACATCTCCACCATGAGGACCAATCAGAGAGATGGGCGCTCATCTCCTAAAAATCCTTGTTATGAAGTAGATGTCTTCCAATTCCATAGTAAGTATGTTTGCAGTTGCAGCCACTTCAAAATTATGTTTCTCAATATTCCACATCCCGAGTATGTACACGAGTAACCTGATATGTACCCTCATTCTAAGAACTTGAAAGAACTCTAGAATCCCGCATTCCTGAAGTGCACTTATAATTTTATGATTATTTTCCCCATGAATGTCATCTAATTTATGTTCCCTCTATTAGAATAGTCAACCCATAGTTACCTGCATTAGACATTAATTTAATTATTTTTGTCTTATTACCTAGTTTCCTATATTCCATTCTATGCTAGTTGCCTTCTACAAGTCCTAGAAGTCAACACATGTTAAAAAAGAGACATGGAGCACTTGGGAAACATCCTTGAAACCCAATTTATCATGTCTTCTTTATTCTAGATCCTCCAAAGTGCATATTTTCCTTTTCTGAAAAGCTGCCTTGTTTTATTTTGATTTAAGGCAAAAGGAAAAGCTAGACTAGGTGTATTTGACTTGTTTTTTCCCCACATCATACTCCCTCCTTTTCTCCAAATAAAAGCATGTATTATTTTTCTTTCCATACCTCTTTATCTTTCCCACTTGACTTAACAAATTCGTGAGCATCTTCATAGATTTGGAAACTGCTTTTTGCACCGATGGGGGGTTTGACTAGTTTTGGTAAGCTTGCTTTTTGGCCATTTTGAATGGCATCTTTATGCATTCAAATCTCTCATGTAATTATATATTTCAAAAGCCTATTCCTTCACAAGTTTGGATATTTTACACTTATTGAATACATATTAGTGTTATTCTCCAATTTCAGTCTCCTTTGGTGTGAATTTTGCTTGTTTGATTAGCGATTTTGTGAGTGTAATTGTTCTATTTCTTGGGTTCAATTTCCACATGGTATCAGAGCCTTTGCATATCAATTTCTCTCCTTCTTTATTTTTATTGCATGTTCAAAATCTTGACTGGGACCGCATTCTGCTGACTGAAGGGCACAGTTTCTGAGCTATGGACCAATCTCAAAAGATCATCTTGACTCCATTCAATTTCTTTGAGTGGAAAGTTGATATGGAGATATTGTTGAGAGTGAAATGTCTCTACAGTGTGACTATGGAAACTGAGGCAGAGCCCAATGCAGCAACATAGAAAATTAAATGGAACAACAAGAGGGATGAGGCCTATGGTCTTTTGTGTCTAAGCATTTCAAGAGACCTCCTCTTCCATCTTGATGGATTGACATCACCTAATGAAGTGTGGGAGAATATAGAAGATATTTTTGGAAATACTGATGAGATGAGAGGACATAAAATCGAGAATGAGCTGATCTCCTTGAGTACCAGTAGCTTCGAATCATTGCAACTCTACTTTTCCAAGTTTAAGGCCCTTGTTTTGCAGTTGAAATAGTGTGGGATCGAATAGAAGGAAGAGAAACTAGTTTTGGCCATAGTCTCTAAGCTTGGTCCTGACTATTCAGTGTTTTTTTTGACCTTCCATGCCACTAAGTTGACAAATCAAGCTTGGAATATTCCTAAGCTTGTAGGGTTCATGGAATCCTTCACATAGGAGAAAGATAAGTTGGTGATGATGGGCACCATCCAACCTTCCAAAGACCAAGCTTTGGTTGCTGGAGATTCAAGGGTGGATTCAAAAAGCAAGAAAAAAGATAAAAATCCACCTAAGCAAAAGAGAGACAAGAACAAGTCTCAATAGGAGCCCCAAGATTCCAAGAAGAACTCCCAAAAGAAGAAAAACAAAGGAGAAATGAACAAGTGCACATACTATAGTAAGGGATACCATCCTAAGAGATCTTATATGAAAAATAAAATTGACATGTTGACCCAACTCCTAGAGAAAAATAACATCTCCCTTCCTGATTGCTCAAAGAAGAGGGAAGGAGGATCAAATTTAGAGGACGGAGAGAGAGTACATTCCTTGGTTGCTGGCACCTCAAGCTCACCAAGCTTCATCATATACTTTGGAGCTTCTATACATATGATTTTGGTAAAAGAGACATTCTCCTCTCTTGAGATGTCGAAAGGTCCACCAATAGTTTTGGGAGATGACTCTCTCACTGACAGTTTGGGGAAGTGAAGGATTGATCTTGACCATGGTAAGTTCAATAATGTGTTGTATGTTCCAGGTATTTCCTCTAATCTCTTGTCAGTGTATCAGATGACTCATATTGGGTCTCCAAAAAATTTCATCTTCTCCCCTAATGATGTTGAAATCACTAAGATTTATAATGGTAAAGTCATAGAAAAATGTGTTTTTGATCACACTTCAAAGGTATACACGTTTTCCCATTTTCTACCCTACTCAAACCCCTCTGATATTCTAATTCATGCTAATGAAGAAAGCAACATTTGGCATGAAATATTTTTCCATATTAACTACAATTGTCCTTCTAATTTGAGTGAAAAATATATGGTCATAGGGTTACCAAAGATCAAGTTTTCTAAGGGAGCCTGTCAAGGTTGTATCCTAGGAAAACACCCAGAGCACAAGTATGAGAAATCTAGTCATGAGAGAACCTTTGCACCTCTTGAACTGATCCACGGTGACATTACTGGTCCATTCCCTCATATGTCAATTATTCAAGACAAATATGCACTGACCTTCATAGATGAATTTTCCAAGTATTGTTGAGTTCACTTCCTAAAGAATAAGTCTGAAGTTTTTTACCTCTTCAAAGTCTTTAGAGCCTTGGTTGAAAACCAGTCTGGGAGGAAACTCAAGATCCTCAGATCTGACAATGGTGGCGATTATGTCAATTCTGATTTCATTTAGTATTGTAAAGGTGCAGGTATTATTATGCATCATTCGATCCCTTACACACCACAGCAAAATGGTGTTGCTGAGAGAAAGAACAGATCACTGAAGGAGATGGCAGCCTACATGATGGAGGCTAAGACTTTGCCACCAAATTTTTGGGCTGGGGCTATAAAATATGCATCCTACATCCAGAATATGGTGCCTCATAATCATCTTGATTCTATCACTCCTTTCAAAGCTTGGAGTGGGCACAATCTAGATGTGACCCATTTCAGGAATTTTGGCTCAAAGTCTTGGGCTAGAATTCCAACTGAAAAGATGAAGGCTTTGCAGCCACAAATCCAAGAGTGCCTATTCTTTGGGTATTTTGAAGATTCAAAAGGTTACAATATGATCAACTTAAGCACTAACAAATCTTTCATTGAAAGAAGTGTTTAGTTCCAAGAAGAGCCTTTAGTAGCAATTGAAGTTGGAGAGTCTTCTTCATCACTAGATCCATTGGTTGTAAGTGGAGAGACTAATTAGTTTGCTGATTCTGATATGTTTGATAATAAGGATTTGATTGTAGATCCTAACAGTCCTACAAGACCAAAATGGGTAGCAAATACCATTCATGTAGCTAGGGAACTAGCTGGATATCCTAGTGACACTAGGAGGACTAGATCTCAATTTGAGAGTGCCCTTTGTGTGAAATATCCTCTCTTTCTTGAGAAGTGCTATATGATGGTTGAATCATATCCATAGACATATGAATATGCAACCCATGATCCAAGATGGAAAACAGCCATGAAAGAAGAATTCATCTCGGTTCAGAAGCACAACACTTTGGAACTAGTTGATCTTCCCCCAGGGAGGAAGGTAGTTCAATGTAAGTGGGTTTTCAAGATTAAGTTTGATGGTGATGGTTCACCTTTGAAATATAAGGAAATATTGGTAGCTAAGGGATACTCACAAGTACATGGTATGGACTACAATGAAACCTTTGCACCAGTGGAAAATATGGACTCCATAAGGCTATCTCTAGCCATTGCAGCTTGAAAGTAGTGGGAAATACATAACATGGATGTGAAGTGTTCTTTCCTAAATGGAGATCTCACTAAGGATATTTACATGCAGCAACCTGAAGGGATTGTGTCTAATCCATATTTACTGTGCAGGTTAAAGAAACCATTTTATGGTATCAAGCAAGCCCCCAGGGCTTGGTATGGCAAGATTGATGGCTTTTTTCTATCACTGAGTTTTTTTTTATGCAAGTCTGATCCTAATGTCTATTTGAATATGATTCATGGTTCTTTGATGATTATTGTATTGTATGTGGATGACCTACTGATTACAGGAAGTTCAAAGAAAGAGATTGCCTCCTTGAAGGATGCAATGAACCATGCATTTTCTATGACATATTTGGTATTGTTGAGACAATTCTTGGGTCTTGAAATTGCTCAATCCAAACATGGAATAAAAGTACATCATTCCAAGTATGCTTTGGATTTGCTGAACAAGTTCAACATGAAATATTGCAAGCCAATAAAGACACCGTTCCTTTCAAGAGTTAAGCTTGAATAAGCAGGTTCTTCTCCTATGGTAAATAATACACTGTATAGGAACTTGATTGGGTATTTGATTTATCTTACACACTCAACCTGATATATCTTATGTAGTTAATGTGGCTTTGAGATACATGGATCATCCTCATGAGATCCACTGGAGGGAAACCAAAAGGATCCATATTTTTTTCAAGGAACAAGAATTCATGGGATCTCTTACAAAGCAAAATCTGATCTTGATTTGATTGGGTTTACTGACAGTGATTGGAAAGGTGAAAACACAAATCAAAAGTCTACATCAGGATATGTGTTCATGCTTGGAGAAGGACCAATCAGATAGTCAAGCAAGAAGTAGAGTGCCATAGCACTCTCATCTACAGAAGCAGAGTATAGAGGAGTTGTAAATACAACAACTCAATGTTTGTGGTTGTAGGGGATACTTGGAGAATGTGGATTCAAATCAGAGTTTTCAATTATTATATATTGTCATAATCAAAGTACCATTTGAATATGCAATGATCCAGTTCAGAGACAGCGAACGAAGCACATTGAGATCCACATGCACTACATCAAACATTGTGTGCATGATGGCACCATTGATCTACTTTTCTGTGCATCTTCAGAACAAGTAGCAGACATCTTCACCAAAGTTTTTTGTGAGTACATTCAGCAATATCAAATAACTACTGGGGATTTATGATCATGCTGTGAAGCATGATTTATGACAAGATTCCCCCCCCAAAAAAATCCTGTCCATGTTTAAGGGAGGATTTTCCCACTAGGTTTTTGCCTCTTTCCTTGGTTGTATGGACAAGCAGTATGTAAAGGGTGACTAAGAATTGCTTATAGGCCCTATATTTTTCTGATATTTAGTCATAAAGTTATGCTTAAGGTGGGGGGGTGTTAGAATAATCAACCCATATTTACCTACATTAGACATTAATTTAATTATTTTTGTCTTATTACCTAGTTTCCTAGATTCCATTCTATGCTAGTTTCCTTCTACAAGTCCTAGAAGTCAACACATGATAAAAATAAGTCATGAAACACTTGGGAAACATATTGTAAACCCAATTTAGCATGTGTGATTTATTCCAGATCCTCTAAAGTGCATATCTAGTTTTTCTCAAAAGATGCCTTGTTTTATTCTAATTTAAGGCAAAAGGAAAAGCTAGACTAGGTGCAGTTGACTTATTTTTTGCCCACATCATCCCCATTCCTTTTATCCAAATAAAATCATGTATAAGCTGTATTTCCATCCCTCTTTAGCTTTCCCACTTGACTTAGCTAATTCCTTAGCGAATTCATGAGCATCTTCATATATTTGGAAACTGCTTTATGCACCTATGGGAGATTTGACTAGTTTTGGTAAGCCTTCTTTTTGACCATTTCGAATGGAATATTTATGCATTCAAATCTCTCATGTAATTATGTATTGCAGTAGCCTATTAATTTGTTAAGAACCCGTTTCAACCCCCCTCTTTATTTTGATTGGTACATTTTGTCGGACGCATATGCTCTGTAAGTCGTCCCATTAGTATGATGTATTATCCCACATACATGGGGAGTAAGTAATAGTTGTTAAGTTGTCTAGTTAATAGGTTGCATTATCCCACATTCATGTGGAGTAATAGTTGTCTAGATTAGACTAAGTGTATAAGTATGTGTTGAGGCTAATGAAAGCATTGAAGAGTTATTTTGTATTGAGCTTGCTCAAAGGAGGTTTCCCCCTTGAAGTGGCCCGCGATCAATTAAATATCTTTTGTTCTCCAATATTTCTATTATATAGTGCATTTTGATTTTTCATTACAGGAGGTTCTCCACATTTGGCATTAGAGCACTTTATTGGGCTCATTGGGTGGAATTTTGGGAAAAAAAAGATTTCTCTGCCATGCTTCCTAGCGCTGTGAGCCTTACAATTGTTCTTATTATTGTAGCAATATTATTCATCCGGATCAGGGATTAAACCCTATCCACTTAACTATGGGAAGTACTTGGGAATAACCATAAAAATCATTATGAGGAGTACCATAGGAACCCCGAAGTAGCTGGCCATTGAGATGACTTGCCAAGCGAAAAGGGAAATGACCTCGACTAGATTGACTAGATTCCCATCCGTGAGGAAAACCAAAGAGCTGTCGTTTTTTTGCCAAACGGTTAGCATTTTTACCTACGCTGTGAAGTGAGGGGTACTTCCCCAGTACTCAAGCCTGAGACATCCTTGGTGGCTGAGTGACTACCTTTGAACTAATAGGAAGTCAAATATACCTGGGCTCCATCTCTATTTACAGTTGATAATGTGCAGAATTTCAGAATTGTCACAGATCATTTACTCCATTTCCTGTTGATAAAACACGGCTTTTGTTTTTCAGCCATATCTTCCTTGATTTAGCTCTATTTCCCTTGAAATTTCACTGTCACCCCCATACTACCATTCTGCATATTCCTTCCATGACAACCCTATCCCCAATTTCACTTCGTCAAGGTCAAAATTCCAAATTTGACAATTTTTAGAGTTTGTCATAACTTCTCTGATTCTCACCCAATCGCCTTCAAATTTTTCCATGGTGTTCATTTTCCATTTCTTCTTCATTGTCCCTCTATAGTAAATTTTCCAATTCCTTCATCCCACCTCTGAAATTCACATTTTCCGCTTCTTGTCCCTAAAAAAGTGTCCAAAACCCCGTAAAACCACAATTACCCCACCAAATTTTTCCCAAATAAAAGATATCCTTTTCTAAAACCCTCTTTATTTATTTTTTAACCCATTACCTGGAAAAAAAACTGCTTATGGTTGTCACCCACGCTAGAGAAAATAAACAAATGGAAGAAGAACTTGCGGCCATCAAGTTCAAAATTAAGGATCTAGATCAAAAATTTCTTGGCATCCATCTTTAGCATTCACCCATGAACAACCATCGCAAGCCTGAGTCTTCTGCAGACACTGGGTTCTCAACGTTTAGAAACTTTCACAGGCCGAAGCTGAATTTTCCTCTCTTCAATGGTGATAATCTGATTGGATGGATTTATAGGGAAGAACAATATTTCATTCTGCATAACACTTTTGATGTCATTGAAGTTCCCCTTGCATCCTTTCGTTTGGAACATGAAGCACTTCAATGGTTCTGTTGGTACATCAAGGCTCATGTCGAGCCAAACTAGACAAATTTTTCCCAACTCCTCTTGTAGTTATTTGGTCCTAGTGCTTTTGATGACTTCATAGGAGCACTCACCAAACTTTGCCAAAATAGCACTATGCAGGAGTATCCAACAAAATTTGAGAAACTCGCTAATCACACCGAGGGATTTCTTGATGCATTCTACCTTAGTTGTTTTTTCAGTGGTCTGAAGGATGCAATATGCTCTAAGGTTAAAATGTTCTGCCCCAACACAATGATGGAATCCCTCGGGTTGGCTAACTAGAATAGGACAAGATCCGGGCTCAACAATGCTCCAAATCCACTCTTGTTCCATTCAGACCTATGGTTCCTCAAAGAACCCAAAATCTGCCAGCTCCTAGAACCACTCCTATCAAGCATTTGTCTGAAGCAGAGATGTGGGAACATCGAAAAAAGGGATTTGTTATAATTGTGACGAGAAATTCACTCGGGGACATAGATGTGTTGAGCAAAAGATCTATCTCTTGGATGTTGATTCTCCACCTGCACTTGAAATTTTTTATGATGCTCAGGATCCCACGGATGACGATGGTGACATTCAATAACTTATTGCTCCAGAGGACCAACCAGAGATATCTCTCCATGCCTTAGCCGGAGTCACCACCCCACAAATCATGTGGGTCAGAGGGTTCTTCGAAAAACTCCCTCTTACAATACTCATTGATTTTGGTAGCACTCACAACTTCATTGACCCAAGGATTGCCAAACAAGTTGATTGTTTCATCCATCCTTGCTCCGGCTTTGAAGTCATGATTGCCAATGGGGGCACCTTTCCTTGTAAAGGGAAGTGTCTTAATGTGTGCCTATCAATGGGGGATTATAACTTGCGCTCTGACATGTTTGCCTTGCCCTTAGAAGGATGTGATGTGGTTTTAGGATCTCAATGGTTATGCACACTTGGACCCATTTTATGGGATTTTACTGAACTTTGGATGCAGTTTTCAATCAATGGTACTAAACCCACATTGCAAGGCTTACAACCAGGGTCTCTTAGCCTCATCAGTTCGCATCGCATGGAAAAGATTCTTAAGAAAATTTCACATGGTATCATCGCTCAGCTCCATTTCATTCAGATGCAACCTTCAACAGTCTCAACTACTCCATTGGATCTCCAACAAATTTTGGATCGATATGCATGTGTGTTTGCTGAGCCAATGGGATTTCCACCTTCCCGACCCGAGGACCATCATATTCTACTCCTTCCTGGAAGTGTCCCTCCAAACATCAGGCCCTATCGCTACCCATTTCACCACAAGATAGAAATTGAGATGCTTGTTCGCGACTCATCAAAGCAAGGTGTTATTTGCCCTAGCACTAGTTCCTTCTCTTCACCAGTCCTTCTAGTCCAGAAAAAAGATGGGTCATGGCGCCTTTGCATCAAATTTCAAGCACTTAATCACATCACAATAAAGGATAAGTTTCCAATTCCTATTGTTGAGGAGCTTCTAGATGAGCTCCATGGTGCTCATTTTTTCTCCAAGTTGGATCTTCATTTTGGGTATCACCAAATTTGGGTCCATGTGGACGATATCCCTAAAACAACTTTCTACACACATGATGGCCATTATGAATTTTTGGTCATGCCATTTGGCCTCACAAATTCCCCTTCCACGTTCCAAGAATTGATGAATAAAATATTTCAGCCCTACTTGCAAAACTTCATTCCGGTCTTCTTTGATGATATCCTCATCTATAGTAAAACCTAGGCTGAGCATCTCCAACATCTGGATCTTGCACTACAACTTTTCCGTGATCATCATTTCTGTGCCAAACAATCTAAATGCGTTTTTGGGTAGAAGGAAGTAGATTATCTTTGGACATATTGTTTCAGCACAATGGGTTTGTGTCAATATTGCCAAAATTGATGCCATGAAAAATTGGCCACCTCCTCAAACCTTGAAGAGCCTTCATGAGTTTTTGGGACTTATTGGATACTACCGCAAGTTTGTCAAGGATTATCAGAAGATTTCAGCTCCATTAATAGATTTACTGAAAAAGGATGCTTTTGCATGGACACCTACTGCAAAGTGTGCATTTGATAAACTAAAACAAGCTATGTGTACCACACCTATTCTAGCTATGCCTGATTTTTCCAAGCCCTTTACTATTGAGAGTGATGCTTGCGACAATGGACTTAGTGCTGTCCTCCTCCAAGATGAACATCGCATTGTATTCAACAACAAATCCCTGTCTAGTAAGAATTTAACCGCCTCTACATATGAGAAGGAAATTATGGCTATTTTGCATGCCGTATAGAAGTGGCATCCATACCTCTTAGGAAATCTTTTTTTGCATCAAGACTGATCACCAGAGTCTGAAATATTTCCTGGAACAACAAGTCTCATCCCCAAGACAACAAAAATGGGTTAGCAAAATCATGGGTTATGACTACGAGATCACTTACAAGAAGGGTAAGGAAAATCTTGTGGTGGATGGTCTTTCCCGCACATTTGATGACCATGCTTCTCTTTCAGCTATTTCTATGCCTATTCCACATTGGTCACAATCTATTTAGCAAGGTTATGTCAATGACTCTTCCTTATCTCAAATCATCCAATAACTGGCCAGTAATCCTTCTCTTGTATTGCATTACTCTTGGGGTGGTTCTTCTCTAAGATACAAGGGTCGCTTAGTGCTTCCCCAGAGCACAGTTCTTCACCACGCTGTCTTCCATGAACTCCATGCTTCTCCAGTGGCAGGGCACTTTGGGTTCCTCAAAACGTATGAGCGGGCATGATGTAACTTCTTTTGGAAGGGAATTGAATGGGAAATTCAACAGATGGTTGCTGAATGTGATACTTGCCAGTGCCACAAGGGTGAAACTACACTCCTCCCTAGCTTGCTCGAACCCTTTCCCATCCCTACAAGGATTTGGACAGATATTTCTATGGATTTCATCGACGGGCTCCCTAAATCTGGAGAGAAGACTGTAATCTTGGATGTGGTTGATAAACTCTCCAAATATAGTCATTTTTGTGCTCCCAACCATCCATATACTGCCTCCTCAGTCGCACAAATTTTCATGGACCGGATATTCCATCTTCATGGCATCCCTTCTTCCATTGTCTCAGACCGCAATGCAACTTTCACAAGTCATTTTTGGACCGAACTCTTTCGCCTCACTAGCACCAAACTGAAAATGAGTTCAGGATATCACCCATAAACATATGGTCAAACTGAAGTCACCAACAAATGCTTGGAAACTTATCCTCGTTGCTTCACCTCTAAAAAAAACATCAATGGGAAAAGTGGCTCCCTCTCACTGAATGGTGGTACAATAATTCCTACCATACTGCATCTAAAATGACTCCATATGAAGTTGTTTATGGGCAGCCACCCCCAGTGCTCCTTCCATACACCCCCCATAGTTCACCAGTTCAGGCAGTTGACATGGTTTTGCGCAACCGTGATCAGATTCTTCACATTCTACAAGAGAATATTCACATGGCACAAAATCACATGAAGCAGCAAGCCGATCAACATTGTTATGATCGCACCTTTCAAGTCAGTGATATGGTTTTTCTTCATTTGTAGCCTTACAAGCAATCCTCCCTGAAACTCAAAGGGAATTAGAAGCTGGCTCCAAATTTCTATTGGCCATATAAGTTCTTTAGAAGATTGGGTCTGTTGCTTATAAATTGGAACTTCCTCCTTCTTCTCGCATTCACCCAGCCTTTCATGTCTCTTGTCTCAAGAAATTGATTGGCACCAACATCAAAGCACAAACTATTTTACCAGAGCTAGATACGGAAGGCTCCATCATTTTGGAACCAGAGGCCATCCTCAATAAGCACACTCATCAGCTTCTCTCTCGGGCAATCACAGAGGTCTTAATTTAGTGGCACGGCATGCAACCAGAGGATGCTACATGGGAACCGCTCCTTTAGATTCAATAGTAGTTTTCACATCTAAAGCTTTGAGGACAAATATTTTTCTAAGAGGGAGGGGATGTTAAGAACCCATGTCAACCCCTGTCTTTATTTTGATTGGTATATTTTGTCGGATGCATATGATCATTTGTAAGTCGTCCCATTAGTATGATGTATTATCCCACATTCATGGGAGTAAGTAATAGTTGTTAAGTCATCTAGTTAATAAGTTGCATTATCTCACATTCATGTGGAGTAATAGTTGTCTGGATTAGACTTAGTATATAAGTATGTGTTGAGGCTAATGAAAGCATTGAAGATTTATTTTGTATTGAGCTTGCTCAAAGAAGGTTGTCCCATCGAAGTGGCCCGCGATCAATAAGATCTCTTTTGTGCTCCAATATTTCTATTATATCGTGCATTTTTATTGTTCATTACAAGAGGTTCTCCACATACTTCATAAGGTTGGATATTGTACACTTATTGAATACAGATTAGTGTTATGCTCCAATTTCAGTCTCCTTTGGTGTGAATTTTGCATGTTTGATTAACAATTTTGTGAGTGTAATTGTTCTATATCTTGCGTTCAATTTCCACACCCTCTCTTTCCACATGACCATTTTTTCTTGTATAACCTGCCAAACAATCAAATTGAGGGATTGAACACCATTTTCAACCATTTTTAACACTTAAAAATCATTGGTTTGGTTTGAATTTGGAGTGTTTTACAGAAAACTACACCACCACACTCTCTCATTTTGAACAGAGCGGTGGAACCACACTTTCCCTTAAGGAAATGTGTAGTTTTGTGCGATGTCATGGTTCTTGAAAAGGAAAATTGCGTTGCCCATAATGTGCAAAGAGCTCGCAAAAATGCATTAAATAAAAAATGGAAACCATGGAAATGAAGGGGAAGAGTTCAGTATTTACCTTGTATGATTCCATTGGGAAGGATTATTTATTCATACCATAAAACTACACTAATATATACAATGAGGTGCCTTTTCCTTGACTTTAACCTATGTAGAACTATTTCAAAAACCACCCATTAGCAGGGACTGAAATTTACTCACCTTCCAAGTTTTGCAATACAAATGTATTGTTTCCAAGAATTTTAGAAATATTAACAGGACCAAACAATAAGTTATCAAACTTACCGCGTTTTCCCTTTTCATCTCTGTGTGCAACCCATCTAAGCACCATATCATTCACCAAAAAAGTTTCTTCTTTATTTGTTTTATCAAATCTTTCTTTAACTTTCCTTTTAAAAATATCATCCTTTTCTATCAAAACCTCTCTTTCTTGTTGCAATTGAACAATCTGAAACATCATTATGTTCACTTCATTGGGTTATTGTTTTATGTCCTAGAATAATTTCATGACTGGAAAACTTAATTGAAGAGGAAAATTTGCATCTACATCATATACTAATGGGAAAGGAGACATACCAATGAATTTTTTGGTCGTGACTCAATCATCCCTAAGAGAATATTTTAGCATTTTATCCCAACCCTTCTTTTTTTGTGATAGCATCTTTTTAATACTGCTGATAATATTTTTATTCGTATATTCTGCTAAATAATTGCCTTGGGGATAATAGGGTGTAGAATTCTTAAGTATGATGCCATTCCTTTCACAAAAACTAACCATGGATTTATATTTGAATGCTGGAGCATTATCAATCACCAATTCCCTTGGGCATCCAAATCTACTCAAGATATTTTCCTGCAAAACAATTATGATGACTTCATCTGTCGCTCTTCTGGTAGGAATTGCTTCCACCCATTTAGTGAAGAATTTAGTAGTTGTTAAGATCCATTTATGTTGACCACTTGAAACAGGATGAATCTCTCCTATAAAAACTAAACCCATTTTTTTTAAATAAAAATTACTAGAACAGGTTTGAACAGTGGCGATTGCAGTTTATGCTTCCCTACAAACTTTTGGCATTCAATGCAGGATTTCACTTGAAAATAGACATCATTGAAAAGGGTAGGCCAATAATAACATGCTCTTAGGATTTTGTATGTTGTTTATTTCCAATACCTGTGACCTCCACATGCACCCCCATGTAACTCTATAGTAACTGCATCATCCTTTGGCATGTCCAAACATTTCAATAACATTCCTCGAGCATCTTTCAAATACAAGATTTTACAAATCAAAACATATTTCATATCTCTGAACTTTAATGATATGTATTCACTTTTGGTTACATCACGAGGAAATTGTAAAGATAATAGAAAATAAACTATGTTTCCATACCATAGAGAATCAACATATCTATCATAAATCTGCTCATTATTTTCTCTTGCTAGTAACCCTTCATGTACTAATTGATCTTCTACCAAATGAAGTCCTAAAACTTGACAATTGGAATGTGCAAGAATTTTAGCTAAACCCTGCCCTTTAATCAATTTAGTAGGACTGATTTCAACATTATACTCCATAATTTTTGCTATCCATCACCCCCTCTTTGCTTCACTATAATCAGGTTGTGTAAGAATATCCTTAATTGTTGCGTCAGGTACATAAGAAAAACTTTTTGAATGCAACAAATAGATCCTAAAGAAATTAAGAGCTTTTACTAAAGCATATGCATGTTTTTCTAGTGTATTGTACTTAAGTTTTGAATCTCTTAATGTTTTACTGAAAAAAGAGATAGGTTGTTCATGTCTTGAATTTTTTTGTAAAAGTACAATAGCTATACTATTTTTAGAAGCAAAGGAAAAATTGAAAAATTCCTTTGAAAAATATGGTTTTGCTAATACTGGAGCTTCAATCAGAGCCTATTTTATCTTTTCAAAAGACAATTTAGCTTTAGCTTTCCATTTAACCTCTTGATCGTTCTTCAACATAAATGTATATTCTTGAATAGTTTCTTCAAAATTCATAATAAACCATTTTAAAAAATTAATCTCACCAATAAAACATTGGATATCCTTTTTATTCCCGGGAATGTTGATCATTAGAATCACTGCAACACGCTCGGGATCTACCTGAATTCCATCAACTGAAACTATGTGTCATAGCAACTTTCCTTGCTGCAAAAAAAATGATATTTTCTAGGGTTTAATGATAATCCAAATTTTCTGCATTTAAGGAATTTTTGCTTAAGATGCTTAATATGATCTTCATCTAACTTGGAAACTACAGTTAAATCATCTAGATATATAACTCTAAATTCCTCCTTTTCTCCAACAAAGAATATATCCATGGCTCTTTGAAAGGTTGCCCCTGCATTCATAAGACCAACTGGAATTTTATCATACATGAAGGTTCCCCATGGAGTAGTGAAAGTTTTTTTTATCTATCATCTACATTCATTGCAATCTGATTGTGCCCTTAAAACCCATCAATCATTGGCATTCTTTTAGCACCAACCAACTTTTGTAAGATCTTATCAATCTTTGGCAATGGATAATTATCTTTTAAAGAAGATCTATTCAGATTCCTAAAATCAACACAAATCCTATTTTCACCATTTTTCTTTCGTACAAGTACCAAATTTTCTACCCAAGTAGAATATCTAAGAGGAATAATGATTTTTGCATCTAACAACTTTTTGACCTCTTTTTCAATTACTGGTAGCAAAGCACGATTTATTCTTCTAACCTTCTACCTAAAATATTTTGTATTAGGTTTTAAAGGAATCCAGTGTTGAATTATATCAGTATCATATATATTTAGATCCTCATATGACCGTGCAAAAATATCTATAAGCTCTCTTAAAAGTTTAATGTATTTTGTCCTTTCTTAAACTGAGAGAGCTTTAGATATTTTTACCATTCTAGGTTCAGCTTCTGTGCCAATATTACAACTGATAGCATTTTCTTCAAAAGAATCCATAGTGGGATTTGATAATATATCATCTCTTGAAAATAATCTTTCAAGGGGAACTAGACCCTTAGGAATGAAATCCCCTTTCAATTCAATAATGTCATGATTAGCAATTGAATTTTCTAAAAATGGAAGAATCTGATCTTCATCATCATCAATAACAGAATTTAAAAATTCAATTGTTAATTCAAGAAATTTCTTGATCTCCAAATCATCATCAAAAACCTTCCAGTTTTTTATATTATCTGGACATAAGGTCTTTACCTTACTTCAATAGGATATTTGAGATGTGATACTTTTGGAATTTTAAAATGTATGTTGCTGCTAGAGACAAAGAATTAGTTGTTTCGCTATGATCTCTTGGGACAAAAGAAATATTGAAAGCTATGAATAAATTATCAATGAGATCCCAGACTTCAATTTGATAAACTTTTAACATATGTTGTTTAACCTGATAAACATGATTTACTTGTTGGATTATAAATTTGGAGTCACCAAATACAGACAAATGCTGAATGTTTAGGTCTTTTGCAGCTCTTAACCCAAGTATCAATGCTTCATACTCAATAGTATTATTAGTTGTTTGAAATTCTAATTTGTACATCAAGAAAATAATTTCTCCTCCGGATGAAATAAGGACAACGCCTTCTCCTACTCCCTCTTTCCATGATGAGCCATCAAAATATAACTTCCATATTTCATCTTGCACTTCTCTTTTAGTATGAACAATATGATTTTTTTTTACTTGTAAAATTCCTTCACAACCATCATTTAATTGCAACATAAAAGAACCAAAATATTCATGTACTGAATAAATTGGATGATTATTTGGATGTTTACTGTCACTTACTAGATCTGGCTGTTATACTTCCCTATAAAGTCTTTTGTGTTCACCTCCAAACAATGGTATTGTAGTATAAGAGAGTTCCATCTACCCTTTTTTCCCATGATATAGATAGTAGCATGCCAAAATGTTAGGAACCCATGTCAATCCTTCTCTTTACCATGTTAGTATATTGTTGTTGGACGCATATGCTTTGTAAGTCGTCCCATAGTAATTGTTGATCCATAGTTTGTGTTATTGTTGTTGGGCGCATATGCTTTGTAAGCCGCCTGTAGTATTTGTTGATCCATAGTTTATATTGGCCCATGGTTTTGACCCATAGTATTGGCGCCTATTTTTAGTATATAAGTGTGTGTTGGGGCCAAGGAAGGCACCGTGAAGTTATTTTGTATTGAGCTTGCTCAAAGGAGGTTGCCCCCTCGAAGTGGCCTGCGATTAATATAAAAGTGATTTTGAGTTCTGCTGCTATATCGTGTATTTTAAATAATTATTTGTTGCAGGGTCCTCACATCTGGTATCAGAGCACTTTCTTGGGCTCGTTGGGTGAAATTTTTTCCCAATTTTTTTTTTCGCTTCTGTTGCAGGTTCGGATCTGGGAATAATCCCTATCTGCTTAACTGTGGGAAGTACTTGGGCATAAGCCCTAAAACTCATTGTGAGGAGTACCACAGGAACCCCAAAGTAGCTGGCCCATTGAGAGGACCTGCCAGCGAAAAGGGCAACGACCCCTACCTGATTGACTAGTTCCCACCCGTGAGGTAAACCAAGAGCTGTCGTTTGTGGCCAAGCGGTTATCAGTTTTACCTGAGCCATGGAGTGAGGGGTACTGCCCCAATACGAAAGCCATCAGACAGAATTGGTGGCCGACTGAATCCCTTGAACCGATAGGAAGCCGCACATACCTGGGGTCCATATCTATTTTCAATTACACAATCGCATATTTCCTCTGTCTAGAAATATTGCCGGTCAGTTCCACACTGTTGCAGATCCATTTGTTGCCGATCACTTCTGTGCCGTTGCAGATTCCACTGTTTCCGATCACTTTCGCGCCATTACAGATCCCTATTTTTCGGCCATATCTCCTTGGTTTCAACTCTGTTTTCCCTGAAACTTCCTTGACACCTCTACAATTCCATTCTGAATATTTCATTCCTGAAGACCCTATCCCAAATTCCACTTCCCAAGACCCGAAATCCCACATTTGTCTATTTTTAGGGTTTTCCATAACTCCTTCGATTTTCACCC
>LPNX011112062.1:210310-227789 GCA_001517045.1 Pseudotsuga menziesii
CAACAATTTTCACGGTCCGAAGCTAGATTTTCCTCGCTTCAATGGTACTGATTCGACTGGATGGATCTATCGTGCAGAACAGTATTTCAGTATTCATTATACTTTTGATGTCAACAAAGTTCCACTTGCCTCCTTTCATTTGGAACAGGAAGCTCTTCAAAGGTATCGTTGGTACATCAAGGCTCATGAAGAGCCAAAATGGCCTGATTTTTGCCAGCTCCTTTCACAATGATTTGGTCCTAGTGCTTTTGATGACTTCACAGGAGCTCTCACTAAACTTCGCCAAATTGGCATTGTGAAAGAGTATCAAACTGAATTTGAGAAACTAGCTAATCACACTGAAGGATTACCTGATGACTTCAACTGGAGTTGTTTTATCAGTGGTCTAAAGGATGCAATTCGCTCTGAGGTCAAAATGTTCAGTCCCAACACAATGATGGAAGCCCTGGGGTTGGCTAATTTGGCAGAAGACAAGATGGCAGCCCAACAGCGCTCCAAATCCTCTTTTATTCCCTTCTGAAATATGGGTTCTCAACGAACTCCCATTCTGCCAGCTCCTCGCTCACCTCCAATCAAGCATTTGTCTGAAACAGAGATGCAGGCACGCAAAGAAAAAGGGCTTTGTTATAATTGTGATGATAAATTAACTCGGGGACATCGATGTCTTCAACAAAATCTCTATCTCTTGGATGTGGATTCTCCACCTGCCTCTGAAATTGGTGAAGAAGCTCCCGATACAATGGATGCTCCGGTTGACATTCAGGAGTTGCCTACTGACCCTCCATCTCCAGACGACCAGCATGAGATATCCCTCCATGCTTTAGCTAGAGTCACTGCCCCCCAAACAATGCGGGTACGCGGTTACTTCAAGAAGCTTCCTCTTACAATACTCATTGATTCTGGCAGCACTCATAATTTCATTGACCCTCGGATCGCCAAACAAGCTGATTGTTTTATCCATCCTTGCTCCAACTTTGAAGTCATGGTTGCGAATGGGGGCACCTTACCTTGCAAAGGGAAGTGTCGTAATGTGTGTATCTCTATGGGAGATTATAACCTCCGCTCTGACATGTTTGCCTCGACCTTAGGCGGATGTGATTTGGTTTTGGGCGCTCAATGGCTGCGCACACTTGGCCCCATATTATGGGATTTTGCTGAACTTTGGATGCAGTTCTCCCCCGCTGGACATAAACACACATTGAAAGGATTACAACCAGGGTCTCTTAGCATCATCAGTTCACATCGCATGGAAAAACTCCTTAAGAAGAGTTCCCATGGTGTCATCACTCAGCTCCATTCCATTCAAATGCAACCATCAGCGGCCCCCACTACTCCTTTGGATCTCCAACAAATTCTGGATCAATATACAGGTGTTTTTGCTGAACTAGTGGGACTTCCACCTTCACGACCAGAGGACCATCGTATTCATTTCCTTCCTGTAAGCATTCCTCCCAACATCAGGCCCTATCTCTACCCATTTTATGAAAAAACAGAGATTGAACTCCTCGTTAGGGACTTACTGAAGCAAGGTATTATTCGCCCAAGAATGAGTTCCTTTTCTTCACCAGTTCTTCTTGTCCGCAAAAAAGATGGGTCATGGCACCTCTGTATTGACTTCTAAGCACTTAATCACCTCACCATCAAGGATAAGTTTTCAATTCCTATTGTTGATGAGCTTCTTGATGAGCTTCATGGTGCTCAATTTTTCTCCAAGTTGGATCTTCGCTCTGGGTATCATCAAATTCGGGTTCATGAGGATGATATCCCTAAAACAGCTTTCCAAACACATGATGGCCACTATGAGTTTTTGGTCATGCCCTTTGTTCTCACTAATGCTCCTTCCACATTCCAGGCCTTGATGAATAAAATATTCCGACCCTATTTGCAGAAATTCATTCTAGTATTTTTTGATGATATCCTCATCTACAGTAAAACATGGGCTAAACATCTCCAGCATCTGGCTCTTGTAATGCAACTTTTCTCTGATCATCATCTCCATGCCAAAAAGTGTAAATGTGTTTTTGGCCAAAAGGAAGTTGAGTATCTCGGGCACATTATCTCAGCACAAGGGGTTCATGTGGATCCTGCCAAAATCCCTGCCATGAACAATTGGCCGCCTCCTAAGACACTCAAGAGCCTTCATGGTTTTTTGGGGTTGACTGGATACTACCGCAAGTTTGTCAACGATTATGGGAATATTGCAGCTCCATTAACTACTCTGTTGAAAAAGGATGCTTTTACATGGACACATGTTACTGAGTGTGCATTTGACAAGCTGAAACAAGCTATGTGTACTACACCTGTTCTAGCTATGCCCGATTTTTCCAAGCCCTTCACTATTGAGAGTGATGCTTGCGGCAATGGACTTGGTGCTGTTCTCCTTCAAGATGAACACCCCATTGCGTTCACTAGCAAAGCCCTTTCCGGTGAGAATTTAGCTGCCTCTACATACGAGAAGGAAATGATGGCTATTTTGCATGCAGTACAAAAGTGGCAACCCTACCTCTTAGGGAATCATTTCTGCATCAAGACTGATCACCAGAGTCTGAAATATTTCCTAGAACAGCGTGTATCCTCCCCAGCACAACAGAAATGGGTTAGCAAACTCATGGGTTATGACTATGAGATCACTTATAAGAAGGGTAAGGACAATATTGTGGCGGATGCCCTTTCTCGGACATTTGATGACCAAGGTTCTCTTTTCGTGATTTCTATGCCTGTTCCAAATTGGTTGCAATTGGTTCAACAGGGCTATGTCAATGACTCTTCATTATCTCAAATCATCCAACACTTGGACAACAACCCTTCTGCTGTCCCACATTACTCTTGGGATGGTGCTTCACTGAGATACAAGGGTCGTCTGGTGCTTCCCCAGAACACAGCTCTTCAACAAGCTATCTTCTATGAACTCCATGCTTCTCCGTCAGCTGGGCAATCTGGTTTTCTCAAAACGTATGAACGGGCATGGTGCAACTTCTTTTGGCAGGGCATGAAAAGGAAAATTCAAGAGATGGTGGTTGAATGTGATACCTACCAACGCAATAAGGGTGAAACAACACCCCTTCCGGGATTGCTCAAACCCTTGCCCATACCTACCCGGATATGGACAGATATTTCTATGGATTTCATTGAAGGGCTCCCTAAATATGGAGGGAAGACTATGATTTTGGTTGTGGTTGATCGCCTCTCCAAATATAGTCATTTTTGTGCTCTCAGCCATCCCTATACAGCCTCCTCCGTTGCTCAAATTTTCCTTGACCAAATCTTTCGTCTTCATGGAATGCCTTCTTCCATTGTCTCGGATCGTGATGCAACTTTCACCAGTCATTTCTGGACAGAACTCTTTCACCACACTGGCACCAAACTGAATATGAGTTCAGGTTATCACCCCCAAACGGATGGTCAGACTGAAATTATCAATAAATGCTTGGAATCTTATCTTCGTTGCTTCTCCTCTGAGCAACAAAATCAGTGGGCAAAGTGGCTCCCTCTCTCTAAATGGTGGTACAATACCTCTTACCACACTGCCTATAAAATGACTCCATATGAAGCAGTTTATGGTCAGGCACCGCCAGTTCTTCTTCCTTACACCCCCAGTAGTTCTCCAGTTCAGGCAGTTGACGCGGTCCTTCGAAACCGCGATGAGGTTCTTCGCATTTTGCGCGAAAATATTCACATGGCAAGAAATTGCATGAAGCAACAAGCTGATCAGCACCATTCTGAGCGCACTTTTGAATCTGGTGATATGGTTTTTCTTTGTCTCCATCCTTACAAGCAATCCTCACTAAAACTCAAAGGGCGTCATAAGCTCGCTCCGAAGTTCTATGGGCCATATAGGATTCTTCAGAAGATTGGGTCTGTTGCTTATAAATTGGAACTTCCGCCTTCTTCCCGCATTCATCCAGTATTTCATGTATCTTGTCTGAAGAAAGTTCTTGGCACCAACATCAAAGGCCAAACTATTTTACTTGAACTGGATAATGAAGGATCCATCTTTTTGGAGCCGGAGGCTGTCCTTAATAAGCGCACTCGTCAGCTTCGCTCTCGCTCTATCACAGAGGTCTTAATTCAATGGCACAGAATGCAACCCGAGGATGCTACGTGGGAACCACTCCTTTAGATTCAGCGCCAATTTCCACATCTAAAGCTTTGAGGACAAAGCTTTTTCTAAGGGGGAAGGGGATGTTAGGAACCCATGTCAATCTTTCTCTTTATCATGTTAGTATATTGTTGTTGGACACATATGCTTCGTAAGTCGTCCCATAGTAATTGTTGATCCATAGTTTGTGTTATTGTTGTTGGGCGCATATGCTTTGTAAGCCGCCTGTAGTTTTTGTTGATCCATAGTTTATATTGGCCCATGGTTTTGACCCATAGTATTGGCGCCTATTTTTAGTATATAAGTGTGTGTTGAGGCCAAGGAAGGCACCGTGAAGTTATTTTGTATTGAGCTTGCTCAAAGGAGGTTGCCCCCTCGAAGTGTCCTGCGATTAATATAAAAGTGATTTTGAGTTCTGCTGCTATATCGTGTATTTTGATTAATTATTTGCTGCAGGGTCCTCACACAAAATTTGGAGAAATATATGCTATGACCACATCCATCAATACACTCTTCATTGGTAGCTATGTAAGGTTCACCATAAGGTCTTTAATGAATCTGATGCATTTTACTGCTCTAGAATCAAAATCATACATATCATGATATGGCTTAGTGACAGCCATCCCTAAGGCTTCCATGACTTCCTTAGGCATGAGGTTATGTGAAGCTCCTGAATCAAGGAGACAATTATGCAACAATTTCTCATGAACTGTAAGAGTAATTTAAAATGGGGGAGGATATTCAAAATTGTCATCTGGCTCATAAAAAAATTTAGATACAACATTAATAGATGGATTCTCATCTTGACAATTGATTTCATCTGAAGGAATATGACTCACTAAATACTTAATAACTTTAAGAGTTGATTCCTTATATGATTTATTTTTGTTGAACTCAATTAATGGAACGAGGATCTTAATATTATTTAGTTCATGTTCTAGGCTAAAACTAATAGTACTTTTATTGATATCTTCTATGAATACAACTTTATCTCTGCTTTCCTGTATTACCTATTTTTGTTCTGAAGGTAGCCTTTGATTGGAAGGGACATTTCTTGCAATTTTCTTACCATGCGCTTCTTGTTTTACCCCTGATATGAGACCGTATGATTTCTGTGGAATATCTTGAAAAATCTATGGCATGCATGTTTCTTACTTAAAATCACATGCTTCTTGATAATTAACCATCTTAGAATACTAATAATCATCCTTAGTTAAGAAATGGGAAGAAAAACCATCATCAAATTTATCACTATCATGTTCCTGTTCTTCTAAATCCTCCATTTATCTTTCATCTACCTCATAAGATTCATCATCTCTTATAAGATTATTTTGAAAAGGATGGTTGAATTCTCTAATCCTGATTATCTCTTCTTTCCCTCTGAATAACATTATTCCTTCTTTGTCTAGGTAAGAATCTAGGAACAAAAGGACGTCTAAATAGATTTGGATTTCTATCTCCTTCTTGCACATACCTATTCTCATTTTTGTTTTCCATTTCTAGCCTATTGATCTTTGTAGATAAATTATCTTAGACATTTCATCCCATTTATTTTCTGATGATTTTCCTATTGACATTGATGGCATCATCTCCTTTTTACCTTTTTTATCATATACTGGAAATTTTGATTTATCCTTAAGTTTACTTGATGATAAAAAATTTGACTCAACCTCTAATGTAGCTTCCTGCATATTTAGCAAAGTTACAAACCTTATTTCTCTTAATAGAAACAAAAACTCAACATCAAATGAATGATCATAAGTGAGTTTTTTTTATGTCTCAGAAGGCTTTATCTCAATTGGTATCTTACTATACATCTTATTGAAGCGTTTTGAAAAATATACGATTGATTCATTTTGTTTTCTTTTCAAAGTTCCAAATTCAGTGATGTAGTAAATATAATGTTTGGTGTCCCCCCATTGTCTCGTAAATACCTCTTCTAATTCTTCTATTCCATCTATAGAACCTGTAGGTAATTCTCTAAACTGTTTTCTGACCTTTCCATCTAGACTCGGAACAAACATTCACATATATACATCCTTATCTTCAATGTTCTCATTGTCAGCAAAACTGAAAAATGTATTCCATTGTTCCTTTATTGTTACATCATGCTGACCATTAAATATAGGAAGGTATTTTTTTAGTCACCTCCATGAAAAGCATTAGGGGTTGAGGCAATACTAATGGAGCATACCTTGCAGCTACTATTCGGTCCATATAATCAGGAGCATGAGAAGCCATTTTTGGACTAGCTTGGATTGATGAAGAAGGCTGGCTATTGAATTTAAGATGATGAAGTGGGATTTTGCTTGTGAGAGGAGTATAAGGTGAAAACTGTGAAAACATTCTTGACTGTAAGTTCTGGGCTTTAACCTTTTCAGATGATAGAGGATTCATATAAACTTGAAAGCTATCCACTTTTGTAGTAGGGATAAGAAAAGACAATTTTTTTTTCTATTTTTTAGGGATGAAGGTTTATAGTAGGAGAATCTAATTTATCTATATGTCTATAGATGGAGGATATTGATATATTCCAGAAGAAGAAGAGTTCAACTTCTTTCTAGCTTCTCTGAGAATCTGTTCTAGATCTGATACTCATGGATGTAAGGGAGAAGTAGGATTACCCCTAGTCCCTGTTTTTCTAGAAGCCACTATGAAAATTGCTTGGCGAAAACTCAAAACTATAGTATGTAAAAATTTCTGATTTTTTTCACCCCCTTGAATAAGATCCATAGAATATACCTAGGGAACATTTACTGCAATTCACTTTCGTTCCCCAACAATGACGCCAAAATATTTTGGTACTGGAGTTTGTACTAGACTACAATGTACAAATCCTAGGCATATCAATCAAGTATGAAAATGGATTTAGGTTTAGGATTTTTAAGTTCACTGGTGTATAATAGCAGGGCAGAAGGAAAAGTATAGAGATAAGGATTTAAATTTAAGACTATAGACCCATAAGTATATGATTGAAGGAAAACAAGGATACTATGAAAAACATATGACTATAGATAGTAGAAATGTATGAACCAATTCAAGAATAATTCATATAACCACAAACAATATAGTATACAAATTGATAAATACTCTTTAAACAGAAAAAAAAATTCTGCAAAAAAAAATACAAATATTTGCATTTGTAATAAGAAACTAGGGATAGAAACACTATCTTTCATAAGAGGTATTACAGATAATCATATACATGAACAACATTTACATTGATTAGAAGTAAAAACTGGGCTCATATAGTATCTTTTATCCTTCATATAACTTTCAAAATATACTTACAGTATTTAACAAAGTTCCAGATTCAAAAAGTATTCAAAAAGAGCTATATGAATCCACTGCTATCTACCACACCCTTTTCCTACTTTAAAATCCTATATTTATACAAAAATAACATCTCCTCAATACTGTTTATAGATCCCCTCATGTAGGACCAAAATAGTTTGAAATTGTTTCTAGGATCCAAAATTATAGGATCGAGAAAACTTAAAATATAAATACTTTAATTACATCAACAACAAAAACTTTAGCTTTAAAACATATACTGCCACCTAATCAAAACAAACTCTAACTCAAATCCATTTTGAATTTGACCATCTGGTTGTTTATGAATCATCAATTTTTTTTCCAACCTGTCAAATCTTCCAAGAATCCTTTTCTAGTATGGTCAATCCATCTAGCACTTGAGATCTTTTTTGAAGTCATACTAACTCCTCCTCCATAGCTGGAAATATGTGCTGCAATCTCTGATTTTGTTTAAGTAATTCTAAATTTTCATCCTTGACCATTTTCCTTCTTTTCACAGCTTCTTCAGAAACCCTAACTAGCTCAGCATAATTAGCATTTATGTCCTCAAGGTCCTACCTAATCATATGATTTTCATTTACCAATTGATCATTCAAATGGATAAGATGTGAATTTTGAGTTTTATAGTGATGCAAATCTCTCGTGAGATTCAAAACCTTTGTTTCTTATTTCATTTGCATATTTTCATCTGAATTATCTACTTCTTGGTTTATAGTCTTCTTTACTGCGGCTTTAGGAAATGGAACCATGTTTTCTTCATATAGATATTTACAATTTAAATTTTGAACATCTTCCATAGTTTCTTCAATGCATGATTGTTTCCTCACTGAATGCAGACATGACCCCTTTGCCTTTGTCTATGACCTTTTTTATTGAAATATCTGGAATAGACTTGATATTTTCTTCTATGCTTTCTAAGGATTTCGAAATCACGCTTTCAATATTTGTGGACCAGGTTTCTTCCATAGTGGAGGATTCTTTGATTTCAATTAATTTTTCTTTCTGAAGCTTTGGATTTAGCACTTTCTTCATATTCAAATGTAGCTTGTTCATGGGTCTGGTCTTAGGAATCCATATTGTTGTTTCAAAACTTTTATCACGAGCATAGGTATTTTTGATGACTATGGTTTACAATTGTTGTAAAATTGTTGTCCCCATGCCTTCCTTTACTAATACATCTTCTACAACACTAGGAGAACTGGGAGTTACCTCTATTTATTCTCCCCCTGAATTCATCTTGGTATGTACATCAGAAATCCCTTCAAACCTTTCATATTCATACTTTTTATGTGATTTTGTTGCATCTTTCCTCTTATTACTACTCCTTAGCTTCATTTTCACCTACTCACCATCTTGCGACTTTCCATCAGTTTTAAAACTAGACCAAAACAAAAAATGGGACCAAGTCCATACCTTCTTCTCCAAGTCCTTGTCAATCAACAGCTTGATCAAACTGTGATGGAAAACACTATGGGAAGTGTGATATGGGTGGCTTTTAATCCTGGATGACATCTTAGACAGGATCTTTAACAAATATAAAGGTAAATCCAACTTTGAAACCCCTGCAGTATGAAGAAAAAACCTCATATGATATCTAAAGATGGTTGTGAATCGTCAGGAATAAGTAATATACCTTTGAATGATACTTGGAACCTATCACAATTCTTCTTTCAAAAGATATCTTTGAATTCCTTGACCCCAATCTAGAGTTTCATGGCCAGGAAGGAGGAATAACCTTAAATCAACCTGGAAGGGTAACTTATTGACCCATTTTTCTCCTTCTGTGGATAATCTAGTGGCCTCTGCAATCGATTATTATGAAATTTTGTAACTGATGCTTCTAAAATCAACCCTTGTTCCTGTAAATGTTTTAGCAAATTATGTAGATACCTCTTCTCAAAAACATGAATCAACCTGTGTTTTTAAGCATATCTGCACATTTTGGATGCTATACACCCCATTATGTATCGAGTGGTTCAAATATGTGAGGTATGTCACTTGTCTTCTTCATGACTTCATGGTAGTTTAAATTACAGACCTCAAAAACCTGCTAAAACAAAATATAGTTGAAAATACCAAATATCATGATACAATGAATGCAAAATGATTCAATACAACCATGAAACACCACCATAATGATATGTACTACTTGCCAATTTCTTTCATGATGAAAACATGTACGTTGTACAACACTTCATCCACATAATACTGCTTCCATTTCATAATATCATGATTTGTAAAACTGCCTAAAAATCCTAATAACATTTTAGCAGTGTTTACAATTTAGAATATTTAATACTAGCTTCGAGAACGTTAAACTTTGGAAAAAAACAAAAAAACATCAATTAATCATGTAATATATAATAAAAGTTTATAAATATGGATTCAAAATAAAATTATGAGCCAAGTTATTAACCTCTAATCTAACAAAATATAACAAATCAATGTATATAGAATAGGGTTGCAATAACAAACTTTAATGTTTCCTAGGGATATATAAGAAAACTAAGGTTTACAACTCCAATACCAAAACCCCCCCTCCTTATCAATTTGTAGAGGTCAAAATTTTGAAAGATTCATCCCTTATGGGATTCTTTCCATCTACTACTTCCCCTCATGGTATGGATATTTCTATGGTCAACATAATATCATCCACTACTGGTGGTACACCCAAAGACAAAGAGATTGATGAAATGCCTTCTCTAGGTCCTCATGAATCCCTCTACAATTCCATTCAATCTACTTTTGATGCATACGTCAATTATCAACATTTGGTAGCATCAGATCCTTACCATCTTCCTTATTTTCTAGATTCTCCTCTCATGAATCTTGATTATCTCTCGCATACTTTTCCATCATCTGAGTCTATCATGGATATTATGAGTCTGGATAAATATTTATGGGAATGTCATCATTAAAGATCCTATTTTCTTCATAATGCCAATTTTGTAGGTTATGATTTTGTGTCTCTTATCAATTCTGATGTTGTTGAGCATTCTTGGACACCTATACTCTTGCAAGGTGTTGATTCTGAAGGGAATTTGTGTAACATTACTCAAGCCATCCCCATAGACATATCAGTAAATTCCAAAGCTGTTGAACATGTTCATGTAGGCCATAACTGTTCACCAACAGAAATTGAAGATTACCAAGATCTTTTCAAAGAATTCTGGGATGTTTTTTCTTGGAGTTATGATAAAATTCATGGCATTGATCGGTCAGTTGTATTACATGAGATCAAGACTTACCCGATGGAAAAACTTGTTAGGAAGAAACTCTGTCAAGTCCACCCTAGGAAAGTCAAAACAATAAAAGTTGAATTTGAAAAGATTATGAAATTTGGCTTCATTTATCCCGTGCCATTGACATAGTCGGTATCTCATATTGTTCATGTTTCCAAGAAGCAAGGGAATATTAGGGTTTGCATTTATTTTAGGGACTTAAACAAATATTTTCTGAAAGACAACTTTCCTACCCCCTACATAGATCAAATCATTGATAATTGTGCTGGAAGTTTCATATTCTCCTTCATGGATGGATTTTATGGCTATAATGAGATCGAAATATCATACGTTGATCAACATAAAATGACATTATTTCTCCATAGGGAAATTTTTCTTATCGGAAGTTTCCTTTTGGCTTGAAAAAATCTAGAGCTACGTTCCAACGAGCCCTGTCCTATGTCTTTCAAGATATCAAGAACATAGTGGAACCCTACCTGGATGATCTTCCCGCTCATTCACAATGGAGGGAGGATCATTCAGGGCATATTAGGGACATTTTCCTTAGATACGGTCACTATCATATTTGGCTTAATCCACATAAGTGTGTATTTTGTGTAAAGACTAGACGTCTTCTTTCCTTTGTTGTTTCCAAGGATGGTATCCGAAATGATCCTTTGAAAATTGTTTCAATTGTGGCCTCCTCCCCCCCAACTAATATCATAGAATTCCAAAGTTTGCAAGGGAAGGAAACCTTTCTTCATCGTTTCATGTGCAATTTTGCAGAAACAATGCATGTATATATGTGTTTGTTGAAAAAGAATAGTCCCTTCATTTGGGATGATAAAGCTTAATGGGATTTTTATAATTTAAAACATGCCATAATAAACTCACCTATATTACACCCTCGATTTACTCGAAATACTTTCTGATTTATATTGCTACCTCCACTACTGTGATTGGTATGGTTCTAGTGCATGAGGTGTTGGTTGTGGAGCCTAATATTCGAGATCCAGAGATATTATTCAGTTGTGTTTGTACCCCTGGTACTATACACTCATTTCCCCCTGTTGAAGCCTGGAAAATCACAGGCGGCAACAGTAAGGGATTATCCCCAATCAGCGTTCCCAACTAGCCCGCTGACTGTTTGGTATAGGGAATCCGTCCGGTTTACGGTCCGGCCACCGTAGGTCAAAGTAACAAACAAAGGATTTATCGGTTGCGGCCCGGCCCACCGAGTTTTTTGTATTTTGACTTAAAGGAATGATATGCACGTGTCTAATTAAATGCAGGCTGGCTTAAATGCAAGGGGCAGTCACAAAGTGATGCGCAGGTTCTTACCTCTCGTCTTATGCTCACAAGCAAACAAACCAGATACGAACAGAAATAACTAACTATCTAAACTATCCCTAGGGAGCGAGGCTATCATCTTAACTGAGCAATATTAAATCACATACGGTAAGAAAAAAATCACAGATAGCTGATACTTTTCCCACAGCACATGAAAACTACAAATATTCAAATAACCAGTTAGCCGATCATTCTATAACAACAATTATTGCTCATAGTGCAAATGCATCCTAGAAAAGGCTGTGAAATAATTAACAAGAACTTAGGTTCCAAACATCAAATATCCTTACAGCGCATGAAATACAGCTGAACACGAATTATTTCTTCTTCAGCATTATTCATTGAATAGCATTGGTCCATTTCACTACTTCACTCTTCCCAGCAGACAAAATTGCAGTTCACTTTGCAAAACAAAATAGTTCCTCTTACAAGTCAACAATTTACAAAATTTTCTAAGGGGAAAAAGCCCTCCTTTCATCGAGCTTCCCATTATTTAAACTACTACCCATCCTCCCTCGGTTCCCTCAACGCGTCTTTTCCATGCCCTTGACGATTCAGTTTCTTTCTTGGTCGTTTCACCTTCTCCATCATTTCCACAGGAGTTTATTTTCTGAGTAACCGCTGAAAAGAAAAAGTCCCGTCGGTGCCTCGATCATTTGTCCTCGTTATCATTTCCGGCGCGATGCTCTGCTTCAGCGATTCATGAGATGATCTCTGCATACAAACTTGGTGCATTATCCATTGAATTTAGACATTAGGCACCCACAAATCTAAAATTATAATGATATATTCACAACGAGCTAACTTAGTTCATCTGAGTGAGGAACTGCGGAGGCTCGGAACGGCAACGAAAAGGTAAATCGGCAGTCGGGCAGCTCTTAGATCGGGTGAGACAAGGTTCTTACACCGGATGGGAGAAGGCTGCAGGAGCCACAATGGCGGAGGAGTGCCAGAAGAGGGGAAGTGAGAACGTGGGCGCCATAGGAAACCGGGTGGTGGCGGGAAGTGGGTCGGAAGCCGGAAGGTTCTGTCACCCGCAACGGCGGACGGGACGCGAGTCGGTGGCGGGCGACGAGGTAAAGAAAAAGGTTCGGGTGGCAGTCAGTAAGTTGGATGTCGGGGGACAGCGGATCGGAGGTCAACTCCTACCCTCTGGCCGCAATGGTGGGCGAACCAAAACTAAAGCCAGCGATTTACACAGCGAAATCGGGCGTCGGGCGTCGGGTGGAAGGTTTGGTCGGGGAGCCGCAACGGCGGGTGCCGTGAGGCTCGGAAACTTCAGAAAGAGGCCCAATCAGCAGCGTGAAGGATCAAAATTAAACAAAACAAAATCAACTTTCTCGCAAAGGCCAATAACAACATTCGACAGGTAGTGAACAAACCAAACAAAATTCAAAAATGAAAAAGGACACGGAGATTCAAGAAGCGGGCATTCAACTTCAAACAAAAAAAAACAAACGGATACGCTCGAAGGTGCCAAGCCTCTGACAATCAATCCAAGCAAATAAAGATGAGGAGGGGTCCCAGGGTTTAAGTGAAAAACTGAAGCCGGGGAAAAGGTTGCGGCAGCAACAACTGGCGATTTCCTAGTGAACCTAGATCTCTGGGTGGTTTCTTCCTTGAAAAGCAGACTGTCCTACAACAAATGTATTCCTTGAATTCTTCCAGCTAGATAGATTTCTCAACAACAGAAATGTGTACCTTTATCGTTGATACCCGTCCACTTTGGGCGACGAAAGTCAAGATTCTAGAGTCCGGATAACTCTGCTGAGGCCAAAAAATGAGTTCATTATTAATTTTCCTTCAGGTAGCTGGTAACATGGGACACCACAGGATTGTAGCAGATGATAAACAGAAATGTTCATTTGTTTCTCATTCCCATGCCATCTTAGCGACTTTTGTGCTTTTTCGGCTTTTATCCTCTTTTAATGAGAGTCTTCATGCATGCCTTTCTTACTGAATTTTAATTCAGGATCCTCTATCCCATAGTGCCCTTTTGTGTGAGTGATGTGCTTAATGTTTCGACTCACGGACGGAGAGGATCATTGGCAAATTAGTACTTTATGTTCTGGATTTAACTTTGGAGCATGACGCTTTTATAGGAATTCTGACTCTTATCTGCCTTTTGGCATTTATTATCCGGCATGGGAGCATTTAGATTTAACACCCTGTTCATCTTGCTATTCTCCATGGGTCCTCTGTCATCGCCCTTTAGATTTTAAGTGTAGAGTGCATGGAGCCTCAGCATAGTATTCTAGACTTTCGAGTTTGATTGACCTTGCAGGAGCTTAAGTAGGACCTCAATGCACACAAATATTTCGAGAAGCTATTTAGTGGAAGGAATTCACATGGAAAACCACAGTCTAACTATTCAACAAATGTTCACCAATTCCAGAAATGTGAGGTTTTCCACATAACCACTAGTTAACCACCTTTATTTAAAGCAAAGACTTTATTACAACAAAATGAAATCATAACTCAACAATAATTTATTTATGTACAAGTCAGAAAGCTCAAAAACTGCTTAAGAAAAATAAGGTTTGAGAACCAGCCCATTAACTGGCAAGTTTTCCTCCCATCCCTGTAAATCTTGTAACATATAGGTAGCAGGGCCAATTTTAGCGGTGATTTGAAATGGACCCACCCATAACTGTTGGAACTTAGTGTGCTTCCCTTTCTCGTCATGGGGATGATCCCATTTGAGGACAAAGTCTCCTACTTCTAAGTCTTTCCTCCCGGCTTTGTGCTTGTCAAACCATCTCTTCACTACCTCCTGCTGCTGTTGGAAATGTTCTCTAGCTTTGGATCTGGCCTCCTCTGCTTTCAGAAGATTGTATATTCTGACTTGGAGAACTTCATCATCCGCTCCCCTAGACTCCTGAGCTAGTATGGAAGACGGGAGCAGGATGTTGGGGGGAAGAATGGCTTCTTTTCCGTACACTAGGGTGAAGGGAGATACTCTCGTGGCAGACTTAGGGGTAACTCTATCAGCCCACAGGGCATTGGGTAAGGTTGAGTGCCAACTTCGCTGGTTCTCTATAACGGTCTTCTTAAGGATTCTGATGAGGTTTTTATTTGAGGATTCAGCCAGGCCATTCCCTTGTGGATAATAGTTAGCAGAATAGTGTAACTTTATACCTTTCTCATGAGCAAAAACAGTAATCTTAATGGATGAAAAGTACTTAGCATTATCAAAAACTAATGAGCTTGGAACCCCAAACCTGGTCATGATGTGGTCTTGTAGAAAATTGATGACCTCGTCTTCATTTACTTTGCGCAAGGGGACTGCTTCAACCCATCGGGTGAAATAATCGGTTGCTGTAAGAATATACTTGTGTAGCAGGGAGGAATTTGGCTTGATCTCTCCAATGACGTCTATTCCCCATTGCTCGAAAGGCTCTGTGATCAGTACAGGCTTTAGAGGTGCTGCTGATCTAGGCAGTCTTCCACCGCATCTTTGACAAGTATCACATTTTCTGACGTGTGCATGAGCATCTCTGAAAAGCGTTGGCCAATAGTAACCAGCCCTAAGGATTTTATGGGCTGTAGTGTCTCCTGAATAATGTCCACCGGCCGGTCCATCATGTAATTCAGTCATTACTTTCTCAGCGTCTGCCTTCTCCAAACATCTTAAAAGGACCCCATCATAATTTTTTCTGAATAGCATGCCTTCTACGAGTTGGTAGGAAGCTGACTTTAGAAGTAAAGCTCTTCTCTGCTTGGAACTCCAATGTTCAGGAAATACCCCAGACTGTAGGTAATGTACAAGGTCTCTATACCAAGATTCGGGAGCTGTGAATAAAGGACAAACATCCATTACCTGCAATTCAGCTTCATTATTCCATGCTTGTTCTTTATTATCACTGCTTCCAGTCATCAGCCTGCACAGCCCCTGACCTTTCACTATAGTGGCTGGTTTGAATTCTAGATCGTATTCTTGAAGGGCTGTTACCCAATTCCCTCTTCTTTCTCCTAATTCCTTTTGAATGAGAAGGGACCTTACGGCTGGGTAAGGGACGATTATCTTGGTTCGATTCTTTAGTATATAGGGTCTGAACTGCTTGACTGCTTTAAATACTGCATATGCCTGTTTGTCAACGGCTGGGTAGTTTAACTCAGCCCCTTGTAGCCCAGTGCTCATAAAAGAGATTGGAAATTCGTTACCTCCCTCTTCCTTTTGCGTGAGCACAGCGGCTAGTGAATCCTCGGACGCAAAAGTATACATAATGAAGTCTTTATCAAAATCTGGACTTTTAAGAGAAGGTGCATGTGCAACAGCGGTCTTTATTTTGCTGAAAGCATTCTTTTCAGTCTCAGTCCACTTAAACTATGCATTTTGCTTGACCATTTGTTGCAAAGGTTTGACAGTTTGGGCGAAATCAGGCACGAATCTCCTTAAAAAGCCTATTGTTCCCATGAAGGATTGCATTCCCTTCTTGTGATGAGGCATGGGAATTTGTTCAATAGCCTTAATCCTTTCTGGGTCTATAGATACACCTCCTTTTGAAACTATGTGTCCCAGCAACTTGCCTTCAGTGACCGCAAACACGCATTTTTTTGGATTGAGGGAGATGCCATAATTTCTGTAGCGTTCAAAGATTTGTTTTAAATGAAAAGCGTGCTCCTCTCTTTTCTTCGAAAATATAGTGATGTCATCAAGGTATACCACTACACTTCGCCCAATCAATCCGCAAAAAGCTATGTCCATAGCTCTCTGGAATGTTGCTCCGGCATTAATCAGGCCAAAGGGCATTCTTCTATATGCGAACGTTCCCCATTTAGTTCTGAATGTCGTCTTCAATCTATCTTCCTCGGCCACCAACACTTGATTGTAGCCAGAGAAACCTTCCAATAATGAAAACATTTCAGAGCCGGAGACCATTTGTAGCAATTGCTCCATGGGCGGTACTGGGTAATTGTCTTTGTCTGAGGCGCGATTTAGATTTCTGAAATCTACGCACAGCCTGATTTCTCCCGATTTTTTCCTGACAGGTACCAGGTTTGACACCCATTCAGAGTGTCTGAATTTGAAGATAATTCTAGCATCCAGCAATTTCTTCACCTCGCTTTGAATCAACAGCTCCAGCTTTGGGTGCATTCTCCTCAAAGGCTGCTGATATGGTTTGATGCCTGTTTTTATAGGAATGATATGTTTGATGATATTGGTATCATAGGTCTTTAAATCAGCATATGTCCATGCGAAGACATCCTTGTACTGCTTAAACAAACTCATGAACTTGTCTCTTTCTGCTGGTGAACAGCACTTGCCAAGGTTCATGAACTTGGGCTCTGCCTCGGTCCCTAAATTTACTAACTCGAACTGTAAAGTTGAGCTATGTGTCTTTACGTTCGCTGGTCTCTTAAATTTCTCATTCAAGTCGAACATTTTCTCCAGCGTCCTAACACCTTTGGGAATGAAATTATTATATTTCATTTCAGCCTGATGTTCCTCATCGTCTATGATAGCTCCTTTAAAAGTCTCATCATTTGTCAA